>VSDK01018343.1:848207-865820 GCA_009767595.1 Symbiodinium kawagutii | reverse complement strand
TTTGTGTGCGTGGGTGAGTCTGGTTTGTGTGCGCAGGTGAGTTTGCTTTGTGTGCGCTGGTGAGTTGGATTTTGTGTGCGTGGGTGAGTCTGGTTTGTGTGCGTGTGTGAGTTTTGCCTGTGTGCGTGGCTGAGCGCGATCTGTGTGCGCGGCTGAGGCGTTTACCAACGGATTGCTGTGGCTTTGCCAGAAAGTCTCTTCTTTACGAGATGATTTGCTGGCGTAGCAGTAGCTGATGTCCTACACTCTAGGAACGGAACTGGGGTATGGTCCCAACTGGGGTGTAGTCCAAACTACATGAGAGGAGCATCATGAATCCGAAAACAAAGAATGACGCGGAATCTACATTTCTGGGGATTGGATGTCCAGGAGGTCATCATTGATTCTTCAGCCCAGGCCCTACCATCGACCACTCTTAAAAACGCAATCATGGACTGCCATGGATCAGTTTGACCATGGATGAACCATGGATTTACCATGGGGCAGTGGGTCAGTTCACCCCGTACCCCTGGTTCCCCTAGCATTAGCCATGGTTTCCCTTATCATTGTTGGTCATTATCCCCCATGATTCGTTGGTCAATATTGACCCATAGCTATATAGTTGGTATAAATCCCCTATAATTGTTGGTTATCATCCCCTATTATTAACCATTAACTAGCTATTGTTGGTTGGTCAACTGCTTGGTTATATCATATTGACCCAGCTGGCCATGGATGGACGACCTCGTCCCAAGTGAACGCCAGGTGCTGATCCAGACCATGGCTGTGCAGCCTTCAGCTCGCACCTTCCACAAAACCGTGGTGCACGAGGCTGCCAACCCAGCGCCGCGCCGGTACAGAAAGATTCTGAATGGTGGATGCTTCATAGTGGTTGAGAACAATGGTGATGCTTAGTAGAAACTGGAGAGATTGATCATAGGCAACAACAGTACCAACAAGAATGGTGGACAATGATTGATGTCCACTACCCTTTGAGAGTTTCACATGGCACCTGAGAAGTGATCCATTTGTTGGTTTAGAGATTGCACTGAAGCGCAAGCCATGTCTTTGTGTCGCAGTGAAGCACGAAGCGCAACAGAAGGTCCGGTCGCAACACTGGGGCTGGGCCTTTAAAGGGGGCGCTAAGGAGCTACCAGGAGGGCTCTAACCAAAGGCTAGTTATGGGGGGCGTTGATGTACAGCCGTTGCAGACAAACCAATTAGAGACCCTAATGGCAGTTGTTGCATTAAGCGGGCCCCCCTCACATCGGAACCATTGAAAGACCCACTTATGCTTTTGGCAATACTATGCCTAGGAAGGACATACTCCAATGACTAGGATCAGGTTTAGTTTTTCAAGGCTCCGAGACTCTCGGGTTGCTGGTCAATCTGTACCCAACCGTCGGCGCGCAGGGCTACATGTACATTCTGGGTGGCTTTGATGGTCGCCGTTTGAACGACATGTCTGGAGACTCAAGGGTGGCCGGGGTGGCCTGTGGATCGTTTGAACGCCGCCAGTTGCACTCATGCAACAACCCGATCTGCAGTTTCTGCTGTTGGCCGATCAGCTTTTCAAGCTTAGAGGATCATCATCTAGCAAGATCCAACACGGTATGTTTGTCTATGGATCTTTTGATCTTGCATGCAAAGATATAGACACGCAAACGCACGATGCGTGTGCGTATCTACATACCATGTATGTACACACGTAATTGCGTATTTACATATGATCCAAACAGCTCAGCAACCAAGTTGCTGTGGTGACACCTCCAGTAGCTCAAGGATGCACAGGATAGCTTGAACAGAGCAGAAGAATCTATGGGTGGTCCTGTAATTCTTCAGGAGGTGGCAGTTCTTCCAGATTTCACAATCCTACTTCTCACCTTCACCGTAGAATTCACTTAGAGCTGCAGTCATGGCCCGGCCGCAACTTCCAATCGCGCAGCGCTCCCTGCCGAGCCAAGCACCTGCAGTGGAAACCGAAAAAAAGTCGCTGCGCTTCGAAGCTGCCTCTGCTGCGCGGCAGCATCCCTTCAAAGAGCAGCAGCAGTACATCTACGCTGATGCGGTGTGCTGTGGAAACAAATGGCTGGGAGTCTGCGACGGCGTTTCTGGCGTGCAGAAGATGGGTATAGCACCCGACGTTCTGCCACGTGAACTGCTGTCTCAGTGCCAGAAAGTCATGGATTCCTGTGTGAGGGACGAGCACGGCGCCTGGGTACTCACGATGCTCAAAGAAGCTTTCGCAAAGACGACGGCCATGGGAGCAACAACTGTTCTGCTCGCATGCATCGAGGATGCCCAACGTTTGGCCTTGATCACCTTGGGGGACTGTGGTTTGCTCCAGCTAAGGCCCAGTAATGGCGACGAGCTACGCCGCTTCTTCCGCTCCCAGCGAGTGATGATGGGGGAGAAGACACCTGCACAGGTGCTGCGTTTGCCTCATCAAATCACTGGGGAGCAGAAGGAGTTAGTGGAAGATTGTCGTCTCGACATGGTGAACATCAAGCATGGGGATCTGATCGTTCTGGGGACTGACGGACTTTTCGACAACCTTTCGGATGAAGCCATCACTGACATCGTGCAGCGCTTCTGCGCTCAAGGCGAGGGCGATTCAGGTCTGGTGACCCGGAAGCAGAGTCGCCTGGTGCAGCAGCTACCAGTGCTCTACAAGGCTCGGCCACTGCCCTCGGCTGCGCAGCTGCAACAGGCTGCCATCGGCCTGGTGGACGCGGCCATCCGAAATGTGGTGCTGGTTCCCGACTCGGCGGCGGCTCCCATGGTGGCGCGCGGCAACCCGGACGACACCACTGCCATTGTGGCGCTGGTGGTGGAGGAGGGTCGAGCCCTGGAAAGCGACAGCGAAGTGGAACTGCAGGACGTGTATCCAGCAGCAGAGGCCATCCTCAGCAAGACCGCGTGTACCGATCGCGGGATCTGCAGCACCGGATGGCCATGGCCCATTTGTTGTTACGCCTCAGCCATTGATCGAGATGACAATGAGGAATCAGATTTGTCCAGCGAGCGGATGGATGATGACTCGCACAAGGTGAACTGGTTGTCCTGGAACTGAGCGAAAAAAAGGTGCCAGTCGAACAAGTGTCTAGTACTTTAATATACCCAGAAGCATCTCTGCAAGGGTTGCTATGCTTGTTTTGCCTTCAGTGGTGATATCATGTAACTTGCTGTTGCTTTGGTAACTGGGTGAACTTGATGTTTTTCTCTACAGTGCGAATTGTTGCGTGTTTTAATGTCTATCCCATGGCTTCAAGCACCATTGATGTAGTAATAATGATATGTAATGGGAGATTCATATTGAGAAAGAACCCTCTCATGTTTGATAGATAGACATTTTTCCAAGAATTGAAGAGATGATACATGAAAGCTATCGGGTCTTCTTGAACAGCTGGACCTACCCAGATTGGATCCCAACCAATGAGGTTTACCACCTTGGACAGCATGATGGTTGTCCAAGAAGGAACCTTCAATGCTGTCGGGTGGTTTCCAGCAAAGTAGGGACAAATCAAATCCGTAGTCGGACCACTATGTTTCTGAATTTGGCCCGTGACAAATCCCAATAAATCAATATAGACTAATATACAGATGATTTCTGAAGGTGAAGACACAGACTTGGGATTCGATCCGGATGAGTTCTTCACGAAGTTCGAAGATTCTCAGCCTGATTGTTCTTCAAACATTCAACTCTCAGCAACGTTTCGCCGGATGAGTTGCTGCCGAAGATGCCATGGAACCGCCGCCACAGCAGCCGCCACAGCAGCCGCCACAGCAGCCGCCGAGGTATCGCATTCTGCTCCGTTCCAAGTCGGAGCTGCAGAAGTGTCAGAAGCAGCTGGCAGATCAGGTGAGGGAAGGGGATCAGATGGTGTGGTCAAGAAGGATGGCTAAGGATGGTTAGAAACGATTGATGATAGTGTCTGATGGGTAAGGATGATTAGAAATGATTAATGATGGTTAAGGATGGGTAAGGATGTTTCGAGATGATGGTTCATGATGGTTGGTCATGTTTAGTGATGGTTAATGCTGGTTCATGATGGTCAGGAACGATTGCAGTAATGATGGTTACTGTACTGATGGTTAATGAGCAATGTTAATGATGGTTAGTGATGGTTAGCAATGACCAAATGACTGAACATTGGTCAATGATGGTTGGTAATGAGAGGCCCAATGATGCTTGGTAATGAATAGTGATGGTCAATGATGGTTTGCACAGCAGGTATTTTGGGACACTTTTGTTATATGGGGGTTGTCCATGTTCATAGTGGTACCTACAAGTAACCATCCAAGTTGATTGCCATTGTCAGTAAGGAAACCACCAGTTTTGGAAACACACCATTTTGGACAACCTATATGATGGTGGTTGAAGATCATGTTTAAGCACGGAAACGTTGATCCGTTTTGATGACATTGGTTAATGATGGTTTTGTGATGGCTTAATCATGGAGAACAAGCGTCAATGATGATTGCATAATAGGAATCAACAAGCACCTCAGTGTTTTGGAAGACTTCACGCTCATTCTCCGTATCCGTTCCCAGCAAAATTACTGGTTGCGGGTTTCCCTGGTAAAACTACAAGCTATAGACCCCACATGCAAAAACTATGGAAATAGATGGAAATGGGTGTTTTTTGAAATTAGGAACCCCAAAAACGGTTGGTCTGCTACTATAAATGATTAATAAACTGGACGATTTGAGGAGTCCCTTATGAATTGAGAAACCACCAAATAGATGCTGCCAACAACTAAACTATGCACTGGTGGTTTAGCTCTGCCCCTGCTTCGAGGTTTCAAGCCCTCCAGTGCCTAGTAAGGGCGCCTATGCTGATGGTTCGGAACCCTACCACGGCCAAAGGGCGGGTGCGTGTCAATATCAATGACTGGTTTGGACTTCTATGTCTATCTATGTGCTTAAATGTAGATGTCTTTGGAGAGAGATGAAGAAATACGCATATACATATATACACATATATTATCGATTATATCGATTCAGCATGTATGGATACGATTGTGTCTATTTCTTTTTCATTCACATATGTTTGACACATCCTTATTGTTGTTGAGGGCGATCAACCCCCATTGGGTGCACCATTGGACCAGCGAATAGATCTGCCAGCAGTCGAAGCGAGCTGAAGAGCAGCGGACTGTGAACAGGAAAAACATGGAAAAACCGGTAGGTGGGTTCGTCCATGGTGTTAGCCACTGACCATTCAAGTTCATAGCCATCATTGTTATTGTTATTATTATTGTTGCTATTATTATCAGTATTATTACTATTATTACTACTGCTATTGTTATTGTTGCTATTATTGCTTTTGATATCATACTTGTGATTCTCATCATCGTCATTACCAATATTATTGTTATTACTATTATCATTGCTATTACTATCATTGCTATTATCATTGTTATTCTTGTTACTGTTATTATTGTCATTACTACTTCTATTCTGATTGTTATTCAGGTCTACTATCACTCTTACTATTATACAGGAACCCACCCGTTTTGGTGTGGCACCCTTTTCGAACAAACCCCGGTGAGAACGTTTCGTCGTGGCACACTGCCCAGGTGCTGCTGGTAGCATGGGCGCTGTGGGAGACGCCCAGGTGCCGCGTGGCGTAGCCCGGCGTGCGGCTCGCCAGGGGTGACGGGTGGTGAGGCCATCAAAGCCATGACCAATTCTTGGCTAATTTTTTTTTTTTTTTGTCAAATTTATGGTTTAGGATTCGTATGGCTAGATCTTGTCGAATTAAAATCCTGGTGGGGATTCATTGTGATGGTTCCTATGGTCGCTAGTCTACACTTGCCATATTGATGGCTCGTGGGATCACTATTGACGCTATTGAGACACCAGCTTCTGCTGACATATTGCCCCTTGAAAGCTGTTAGACCCGATTTTGGTGTGCCAATGGAGCTTTGACCTGGGAAGTTGAGATCTGCTCCGGAAGTTGTTTTCAGTGGCGTGTTTGTCACGAGCACAAGATGGGGACGCGTGAACCTCTTGTAACAATGGTTTGTGGCCCTCCAAAGGTCGAGCTAGATCATCAACCTCGAATAAACCAGGTCTATTTCTCTCAGGCCAGCGAGGGTAGGTCCCAAGCAATCTTGGCTGGGTACTCTTGTGGGGGACCCATACATAAGAAGCGTGAGCTCCACGGGGACACGCCAGGATGCCGCGCAGACGCTCATGCCCGAGGATTTGTGGTGCTTGGTGGCCCAGGGCGCCGTTGGATCTGGCAGGTTGGTAAGATGGGATACACATGGCGCGGAGCTTTTGATTTGTCGGGTATTGAGCATAGAATTTGATTGACAGATTGATTTGCTGGAATTGATTAAGCATACAATTTTGTTCGTTTTGATTGAGAGACTCTTTGTTCTGTTTCGGTTGGGTATTGGGATTCTTGTTGATTTGCGTTGATACAATTTGAGCACATATTATATGTCACATACACATGCATACGAATGAAGTACGTATGTAAACTCTGGCTGGTTGGATTATACATCGACGGATCTTTCTTAGCATCCCATGATTCGGTGGTCGATTGCGGACCCTTTGCGAGATTTTTGGTTGGTATTGAGTTGATGAAACCAGTTCATGGGTCAAAGAGTTCAAACAATCCCGTGATTTGTTATTTCTTGTGGTATGTTGCTGACATGCGGACCATGCTCCATTTGAGTCCATACCCCTTCGTTCAATCAGATGAATGAAATAAGAACCAAGAATTATACTTAAGACTGGATGCTAATAATCATTTTACTCCAACAATTCATTAATGCTTAGTAGATTCAAACTATCAAATACATAATAGATTTGTCACTCCTCAATAATGAAGATTGAAAGGTCCAGCCTCGAGGGGTAAACAAAACTGATCTGGGTGAACGGTGGTTGAATCTTGCTACATTTCTTTTCGGGCAAGATAGTGGTTTGTCAAAATCGGGGACCAACAATTTTCTTATTGGATCATTTGGGGGGTCGCCTATTTTAAGAAACACCCGGATTCTGCAAGAATGGTTTTGCATGACTGTAGGCCTCCAGGTTTTCACAGATGAAAGTACGGATATTCCCACTTTTGTGGATGGTTACACTCTGGTGTTTTCTTGTCGGTCCCGATCCCACAGTTGAGCTGCCGGTATTTTCGTTTCCCACCACATATTCTTCCAGAGCTTTTTGGATTTCCAGTACTCAGTACTCCACTGTCATAGGCCCGCTCTAGTCCAACATTGTCGATTGCATCGGCGCACTGTCCAAAAGTTTTCATACCCAGTTCAATTTGTTTTGCTTCTCGCATCATCAGTATTGGGTAGTGACGTTTGTTACATACATTTCATCCTGTGGGTTTCCTCGTATGAGTGCGACTTTTGAATGAATAGAAACTCGCATTCTCAATATCAACTGGCGATGTTTTGATGTCAATGATGGGATAGATCTTGATCCTAATTACAAGGTGGCCCCCCCAGGTTGGTTAACTTTGATTATAGCTACGGTAACCAGTTGTGGTAGATATTACTGTAGTTACATAGCGAATCTTGACCAACTTTTGAATCCTTCTTAACACTTAACAACCATTCTCGACCATTGTCGGCCAACTTGTTAAGCATTATTAACTACTATGAATCATAGTTGAAAGGCAAATCTAAAACAACTTGCAACCCATGTCGACCATTCTTAATCATAAAGCATTGTAATCCTTATAAACCATCATTTGTGCTTTTTTTAACCAACTTATTACCAATATCAACCAACTTCTGACCAATATTAACCATCATAAACGGTTTTTCAGCCAACTTAAGCCTTGAGTTTTCCAAGTTTCTGTTTCATCTCTGCCGAGGTTGGACCCGGATTGATGACCAGCTGGGACAGGTGCGGGTTGCCGGACCCGTGTTACTCTGTGTCTCCCCATTTGGAGCCCCAAGAGCAAGAACCGCCCTTGGATCGTCGATACTGAACTAGAACAATGAATATTTGATAAGACTATTACATCTTAGAATCTATAGATACTCAAAGGGTGGTTTCTCAAAATCGGGATGCCCCACAAAATGGATGATTTATTACTATCTGAGGTTCAACTACCCGAGCACCTGTTTTCGCTTGAGATATCAAAAGGTCTTCGGTATTTGGATATGCTGGGCAATCAACCTTCAGCACTCCCCCTTCCTGCCTTGCAGGAACATCGACCACAATGATTTCACTGTGGGATGGTTTAACAGCTCAAGACCTTAAATGACTTCAAAGCCTTCCACTCGCTTGAAGAAGGTGTATCCCCGCCACCCCTCTTTCTTCGTCCATGGAGTGTTGGCCGTCCATTCATCACGGATAACCTCAGGTGGGTCATCACATAGTCTTGTCACCCTCATGGTTTCGATCTCATCGGCTCGAAATGGGGTTGTGGAGTGCACTGGGTGATACACTCGAACACGTTCCTTTCGGTGCTCACAAACTGCCCAGCCTTGGTTCCAGAGTCGAAGGTTCCACACGTCCGTAGATGCCCTGGTCACGGTTCTGAACTCGTCCAGATGCCACGGACAATGGCGCTCAATCTCTTCTCTGGTCATTCCAGCTGGTGCTCTGTCGCTTGATCGGTTTCGGGTTTGGCTGCTCGTTGGCGCTGACCCCGGCCTTTCGCTTTTCTCACCTCTTCTTCCCTGGGAAGAGGTTGGTGCTGACCGGATTCCATGGCTAACCATCAGCTCCTGGAACTCTTCTGTGAGCTGCTCAACTTCGTTCTCCCGAGGTCTTGGTGGGGCCATAGCTGCTCGACCCCGTGCGATTGGTCCTCTTCTTCTTGACTGGTCTTCCGCGTCCTCCTCATCTTTCTTCATCTTCAAAGCTTTCACTTTGATCTTTGTGCCCAGTGGGCCCCCCTTATACTGCGGTTTGCCCGTTCCCGCATTTCCTATGGGTGACCGTGCCGCCTCGGTCTGACCTTCAAATGGTGTCCCTTCCTCAATTTTATGGGATCTTGTTTCGGCGGTCTGCTTCGGGTCTTGTTTGTATTTTCCATCCACCACCCTCATGATCAAAGCTATGGCAATCACCACTGCCGCTACCGGAACATTGACCCCTACCAATGACAAACCGGCTACCATGAGAGGGTGAAACGTAGGTGTGCTACATGCGATCCTACTCAACTTCGCCCTGGTGTCATCCTCTTTGGGAGACTCATTCATCTCTTTCATGTCCAACATGGTCACAAACCGTTGGAATGCTTGGCCCTGAAGTGCTTTTGTTAGGCCGTCCGACACAAGTTCTGTCCCTGCCTTGTGTTCCGCTGACCATCCTGACTTCTCATCATGAAGGAGTTCACGAAGCTTGGCCGACCTCAATCGTAAATGCCGAGTCCTCCATGGCCCGGTATCGCCCAACAGCTGAGCTAGAGCTGCTCTCGAATCCCCAAAGAGCTTCTTGGGCACCACCAACTCCAGCACTTTGCACAACGCATCTGCCGACTCGCCAAGCTGCAGCGCTTCATTGTAGGCCAGGAGCTCCGCCTCAGCGGTACTCTGTGTAATGAATGGTTGTCTCGACGACTCCCATGCCAAGACGTCGCCCTTTCTCTTGATCACCACTCCATGTACACTTCGAAACTTTTCGTGGGGAGGAGCGTAACTCGCATCTGCGAGCACCTGCAACTCTTCTCCTTCTTGGCCTGCATCCTCCTTGTAGTGAAGCCCCCTTGTCTTCGTTCCATTGAGGTAAGCCATCATGTGGTGCCCGATTTTGACCACCAGGGTGGGTCTTCGATGAATCAACCTGCTCATCACCCCCACTCCATAGCTCGCATCCGGCCTCGTTCTTCCGGACAACCACAACAGCTCCCCACACATAGTTTGAGCCTTCTTTATCACCTCCATCTCGGGGTCCACTTCGTCTTCTTCGTCTTCAATCCTTGGAACTGGACAGGACTCAGTTCGGCTCACTTGGTACTTCTCCATCAGGTCTGTCAAGTAGCCCTCTTGCTTCAGATGGAATCCTCCTTCCTTCGCTTCCATGATTTCGTAGCCACAAAATCTCATGGCCTTGTCTTTTCCTACCCATTCCTCATCTGAGCATTTCCATTTCTTCTTGATGGCTTCAAAGGCATACTTCAGCTCGGCCTCTTGCATCGTCAGGAGAAAGTCATCCACATAGACTGCCATCCAACCTGCTGTCTCTCCCCTCTTCCTCTTGACTCCTCCTTCGGCCCTGCAAATCTTCCAGAGGTGCTGTTCTGCGGTCTTCTCAAACCAGTACTTCCATTCTCCTCTTGACCATTCCATCACCGCAAAGTCTTCGTCACGGCTGTGGGCCCAATCTCCTGGACTCTCCGTGAAGCCATAGAGCGCACAGTGGACTCTCCACCGTTCCCCTTTTGCCGTGATGCCCATGGTTTCCAATAGTCTTGGAGGCTCCACGATGCTGATTTTGTCGCCAGCACGACGTTGAGCTTGAAGAAACGCTCCTTTGACATCTATTGATGCCAACTTCCATCGTTTCTTTGCAGCTGTGTGCACCACCCCTCTGATGGTCATTGCACACACTCCCCCCACCGACGTGTTGACATCACTCTTCTCCTCAGCAAAGTTTCCACACACCACCACCCTTGCCTTTCTTCGCGATGGTGGTTTCTTCGTAGCAATTGCCTTTGCCGGCAACACTTCGAGCTTGTGTCCTTGCCTCCTCAACTCTCCGATCTCGTCCTCAAAGATTGGCGTTACCGGTCCATTGGTCAATGAATCATATTCATCTTGGAACGCCTTCTTCCATCCTTCTAAATCCTGCCTCACCTCCTCTTGTGGCACTACTCTCGTCTGCAAGACTTCCTCTTCTTCACGTAGCTTTCCTGTCTCCTCTCCCTTTTTGATTTCGATCTTGCGTAGCTTTGCTCGTTCTTCCAACTTTCCTTCAAGGTGTTGAATCGTTCTTTCCGCTTCCAACACAACCTGAATCGTTTCTTCATCTTTCATGATGGCTCTTTCTTCCTGGACCCAGCTCATCAAGCCCAGATGTTCCCATAGCCACCACTCTTCCTCTTCTTCCTCACTCCACTCCCCCCCAACCTGTAGACTTCGCAAGGTTGGATTTCCTGGGCGTGCTTGTTCAGGTTGTGGTGGTTGCTTCCCTGTGACTCTTTTCCTGGGAGGATCATGTGCTGGTAATCCAAGGTCGCCACCTCTGGGTTCCATCACTTCTACCTCCATCATCTGCATTTCGTCCATGACGATCTCTTCACCTTCTCGAGCTTCTTCCTCATCCATCAACGATGGGGCATAGTCCAGATCAACATCAGGTTGCTCCTTGTAGTCATCATTGACTTCCTTCATGGTGACTCCTCCCTTTGGAACCACGACCACTGTTGACCTCATGAATCTTCCCGTGCTCTCGATCTCCAGGAAGTACCCTTTGCTGGTCATTGACATGTCATAGGCTGGTCCCCATACTGTCACTGGTATCATCGGAGTTCTCCATGCCTCTTTGTTGGACTTCTTGTTCATCCACGCCTTTTGTTTTGCCAATGCTTTGATGCCAAAGGGGATGAGTACCGGGCATGGCACACCGCACCTCCTCAGTTGATCACGGAATCGTTCCTCTGATGCATACCGCACCGCCAAAGGCCATCTGCTCGTCCCACAACCCGTGGACCGCATCAACGTTCTTGCCCTTGCCTTCACCAACTTGAGCTCATTCTCCGCCCTCGAGTTCGTTGACGGTTCATCCCCCGCCGTTGTTGTGTGCCAAAGGTCTCGTCGTTGAAGCCACTCCTCAAACTCATGGGAACAGAACTCCTTCCCTCTATCCGTGTGCACCCGGTTGATTGGGATGTGCATCGCTCGAAGTCTGGCGACTATCTGCGCCACTGCTTTGATCACATGCTTGGACTTCTTGGACCTCACTGGAATTGTCATCGACAGTGACTGAACTGGGTTCTCCACGGTGGATTCCAAGTAGTCCTTCCATCTTTGGTTCCTTTCATCCAATTCTTTGACCTTCGCATCCGAAAGCTGGATTTCCGGCTCTTCTTCCAGCTCCTTGAAGGGGTCTTCTTCATCATCCTTGCCATCCTGCTTTGATTCCTCAGCCTCCTGGTTGGGGGTCTGTTCATCTCTTGCTGCCTCCTGGTTGGGGGTCTGACTCTTCACCTCATCCTCCTGGTTGGGGTTCTGGCTCTTCACATCATCCTCCTGGTTGGGGGTCTCGTCCTCCTTGGGTATCTTCGGAAGTTCCATGCTTCTTCCATCTTTACCCAGCTCACGAAGTCCTTCTACCAATGGCCTTTCTTCTCGCATCGGTATGGTGATGACTCCCAACACCACGTATCTTGGTTTGTGATAATCAACTTGATCCACCCCTTCCAGATACGGCCCCCCCACATCCAAGCTGAGGGTAAATGGTTCCGGTGACTTTTGCCTCCTGTGCGGTCTGTCCTTTCCCATCGACTCCACACAAATCGCACAATCTCTACGATATGGCAAGTGGTTCATCTCCGCATGCAGCCTCCATCCTCTGATAGCTTCCTTCTCTTTCATGCTCAGCGCTCGCATGCTGGGAACTTCCTGAAGCTTTCTTCGGATCACCTGCTTGATGGCCTCTACCAACCCAGGAGCCCACTCTGCCAGCTCCTTGGACATCTTCAGCCTCTTCTCCAACTCTTGGGGCCATGAAGACTTGCGGAACTCCCCCGTGATGCCTTCCAGCTCGTGAAGTTCTCGTGCTGAGGTAATCAGGGTTGTGGGTTTCGCAGTCGGATGTCCCATCCCTCCTTGGTTGAATCCTATCTTCTTCAACTTCCACTTCTCCATGATCATCTTTGTTTCCGGCCAGTCCAAGAACGTGGGATGATCCTCACCATTGTTCATCCATTCTGCTGGGTCTTTGGGCTGTTCGGTGACCACATCCGCCATAGGGTTAGCACGTAGGACACGATGCATCCACCATAGATTCTTCAGCCATAGTGCCGAGTCGTGGTCCGCCAAATCCTGCATAGATCCGGTGATTCCTGGGAGTCCAAAACGATGTTCTCCTGTTCTTGACCGAATTGGTTTTGGTCCTGCATCACCTCTATGTCGGCAGGCTGACACTGTCCTGCATGGGGGTCCACTTGTCCACATGATCACCTTCCCCGAGTCAATGACGGACTCCAACCACCCCGACACATGTGGGTCCATAGCATTCACACCTAGCAGCACATCCACGTTGATCACCACAACTCCGTTCTTGTTGAACTCAGCCCATCGCTTCTTGTTGGGTCCTGAACACATGTTGACGATCACTGCCTTCGCTCTTTCCACTGACCTTCTCATCCTCCTGTTGAATGGTATCAACTCCGGGTCCCATTCTTTCTCCCCTGGAATTCTTTCCAGCACACGAAGTGGAACTTGAGGAAATAGTGCTTGAAGTTCTGCCAGCTGCTTCTCATATTGACTTTCCGCCAGCACACCGCACTTCATCACCATTCGAATGCGATTCTTCTTTTCCTCATGCTCTTCCACCTCCCTCATCAACTTCTCCCCCCACTCTTGTTCCAAGGTGGGACAACCTTGATCCATCTTCACCGGGATCCTTCCATGCTTCTGATTCTCAATCTCGCAGCCTCCTCGATGCCATCGCACGGTGTATCCTTGGTCGACTAACTTCGCCATGGGGATGATAGCCTGCACTGGCCGGTCCACCAGCAGTGTTGTCGTTTCTTGGCATTGTCTCATCCGTGTTTCTCCATTGGCTAGCTTTACCTCGACCTCCTTTGCTTCTTCCCATTCTTTCAAGCTTCGCCTTTCTCTCATGCAGTGAGTTGCTCCCCCGTCAATCAGCGTATGTTCTTCTCCTCTATGCAAGCTCTTCACACTCATCACTCTCAATTGGGGTTCGTTCTGAACCCTAATCGACTTCAACAGGCTGGTCACCTCGGACACCAATGCTTCTTGTCCTGTCGTAGAGCTCGTTCTTTCTTCTTCTTTGCTTTGCGTTTCGCTCTTGAGGGTCTTCACACTGCTCACACCCGCCTCCGTTTCCTGATTGTCAGTCTTCTCTCCATTGGCTTTTCCTCCTTCTTTGGCATGATGCCCCTTCTCTCTCTTTCCTCCTTTCTTACCTTTACCTTTTCCTTTGGATTCTTGACTTTTTCCTTTGCCTACACCTCCTTCTCCACCACCACTCCCCCCTGTCGCAGTCGCGGCAGTGTCCTTGGTCACGGTGAAGGTCGGACACTCATGTTTACGGTGTCCTTTTGCAGAGCATAGCCAACATCTTTCCTGGCGATCTTCCAACCCTTGCCAGTCGTGTTGGAACCTGCATTGTCGTCCATGTCTGCAGCCTCCTTCGCTTCCCCAATGTCGACACAGCAATTCCTTCTGCTTCCCTGGCGATGCATTGAGGGCTTTGATTCGTGCCTTCTCATCGTCTTCTTTGCCGAGGTCCTTGTCATCCGGGTTGCTACTGGCTGCCATCTGTTCCGCCTCTGCCAACAGCAAGTCGTAGAACAGCATCACCTCCGCTTCACTTGGCAACGTATCAATGCCATGTTCCATTCGATGAGCCGACACTCGAAAGGATGCCTGTGCGTCTTGACTCAACAGGTACTCCATGATGCCTGTCAATGCCCGAACTTGAAGGACCGGGTCAGGGAGAGACGCCTTCAATTCCTTGGCCCTTGACGCTTGCCTCATCCATAGCCTCAATGCACTCACCGCTTCCATGGGGGATCTGGCTTTGGTGGTTTCTGTAAGCTGTGCCAAGATCTGACGCTTCTCGGCTAAGCCACCAGGTTGGTACGACTTGTAGATCTTGAACAGGATACTGGTCGCATCCATTTGACGTGACGCCACCAGTTCTTGTTTGACTCCCTCCGGCACCGCTTGCAGCAGCATAACCGAGATCCTCTGTGCCAGCCTCTCGTGCCCTTTCGAAATCTTCTCGATGTCCGGTGGCTTCACTTGGAGCTTGTCCATGGGTTTGGCGGCCAACCACACATGATAGCATGCTGCCGTTTCCTCCTCCAACTTCTTCCACCATGCGGTTGCCGCTGCACTGACATCTGATATCAATGGTCGAATTTGGGTCAACCAGTCTCCAGCCTCCAGCGATGCGTTTCTTGTATTCACCTCCGGCAACTTTGGAAGTACCACTGGGAAACTTCGAAGCCCTTCGTCCCACACTCTATCTCCTCCTCTCCATCTTGGGTCCTCATCTCTTTCTGCTCGTGCCTGCCTCAGGAGTTCGTTGACTTCTTCCTTGGTGTAAACTTTCTCATTCATCTCCTTCGCGGCACAATCAATGCCACTCATACCAAGTCGCACATTGGAGCTCTCCACGCCTTCACCTCTTCGAACTGGGGTGTTCCAATAGCCCGTTGCACGACTGATCCCTGCCGTGGGCCTGGGTTCCTGAATTTCTCGAAGTTGTGCTTCTCGACGAGCATAGAACTCCTGTGCCGTCTCCTCACGATACTCCTGTGATGTCATCAACCTTCCGTCTTTGTCTATGAGGACATCTTCTCCACCTCCAACCGGAGGAGTCCACCAGATAGATGTGGGTTCCACGTCTTCACTTCGTAGAGGTTGTTCTCCTCGGGCAATCGCGCGTTGTCTTTGCCACTGCTCGAATTCTTCGAACAACTCTATGCTTCTTCTTTCCTCTCTCTCCTCCTCTTCTCTGGTCCTTCGATCTTCCATGACTCCCTTCCCGTGGCCTTGACTTCCTTCCGTCCATATACCTCCTCCTCTTTCCGTCATTCTTCTTCCTTCTTCGCACCTCGGCCTCCATTCCCTTTCGTCCCTCTTCGCTCTCCTGCTTCCTTCCACTCTTTCATAGTGGGGGTCTGCAGCCTCAAATCTTGGAGGTAAGGGAGGTGGACTTGGCGCGCTTCTGCTTTCTTCATCCCTTGGAGGTGTTCCTTGAGGCACTCTGGTGCCACCTGGTGTACATCGCTCTTCCCTATTCTTCAACCTTCTGGGGGTCTTTACTTCAGCATCCACTTCTGACAAGACTGTGTTGACTTTTCTGCGTCCGTGGATCCACTAGCTACTGACTTGTTCACTGCCTGCTTACTCCTCAGTATCTCGATCTCTTGACGCAACTTTTCATTCTCTTGATGAAGATGATCTACCATAGCTCTCTCCAGTCCTCTCTGAAGTTTCTTGGTTCCCTCATCTTCATCTTCTTCTTCTTTCTTTGATCGTCTCCACCTCTTCTCCCTCTTTTCGGTCTCATTCTTTTCGCTAGCTGGGGTTTCAAACGTGTTTCCCTCCTTGCCCTCTTCCCTGGGTCCTCGGAGGTCCGGTCGGCTTCTGGATCTTCGCCTTGACTCTTTCTTGGGGGCTTCCTCCACATGACTTATCCCGTCATCATCATCCGAGGGCACCCTAGGCAGGTCATCCGGTCTTGCAGAAACCAACCTCCACTCATCCCTAGCAGCTGCTGACCAAAACGGGTTAGGTGGAATCGACTTCGATCTCCTAGACATGGCGCCTGATTTGGGCTCATAACCCTGAGGTTCAACTACCCGAGCACCTGTTTTCGCTTGAGATATCAAAAGGTCTTCGGTATTTGGATATGCTGGGCAATCAACCTTCAGCAACTATGAATGGTTGATTCATTGGATGATTTGGGGGTATCTCTATTTTGAGAAACGCCAAAATTGGATAATTATTAAGGCTAGTGGCGCTGATGACGTTGATGACGATGATGATGACGCTGGCGATGGCGAATGTTAATCACACGGATGATATTGTTGTTGTGAGTGGCCATGTTGCTGCAATGCTAAAGATTGGAAGTGGCAGTAGTAGTTGCAGGAGTGGTGTCCTCGTAGAAGTGGTGGGCAGTAGCAGTGGCAGTAGCAGTAGCAGCAGGCGCGCTCTTCGCGGTACTCTTGTTTTGATTTTGTAGTCGACCCGGCAAACCTATAGAGAAACCACCATTTGAGTATCTATAGTAATTATCAATTAATTATACCCTTAATAGTTGAGCAGAAGGGTTGCACTCGCAGGTCTACACTCCGAGAACAGGACATGCGGTGGTCGTGTGGAATCACTGCTTCTACTTGATGGGAGGCCCTGGGATCTGCCACACTGGGATGACCTTGGGGAGGGATTGGAATGGTTGGCTGCGAATGGGCCGAGGAGGGAACTAAGAGAGATCATCACGGAATGTCTCAAAATTGGGCTTCCTCAAAATTCATGAAGGAGTGCGTTGACAAATCCGCAAGAGCAGGAAGCACTCTCACACATCATATGATTATATACTTTTACAATGTAGTTTAATATGTATACATATGTTGGAACAAGTAGATGCATATATTCGTGACTCGTGACCAACATTTTGACCAAATAGACATGGCTAGATCCAAAGAGGAAGATGTGGTGACATTCGAGCCAGAATCCCTGTCAAGCAGTGGTGAACGCGCTGTTGGTGGATCATTCTGTTGGGGGTATGTGTTGAGGACTGCTGTAAGCCTTGACATGGGACTTTGTGGGTGCATCCAAGATGATGTGCCGAGTGACTGTAACTTTTGTTTCGTCATTCGGATGTTGGGTAAGTCGTATCCAACCCGCCCAAATGTGGGTCGAGTCGACCAGAATTCTGCAGCCGTTTGGCATCAGAACCTATCTTGGTTGGGGGTTGCACACAGCAGAGGTTGCAGGTTCAGCA
>VSDK01018343.1:834516-848180 GCA_009767595.1 Symbiodinium kawagutii | reverse complement strand
TCAGCAGGATGGGAATGTTCACAGCAGTCCTGACATATCTATTGTTGCTCTAAGTCTGCAGAGGATCCTGATGGTTTCTCACACCTGGAGCTCGTGAATCACATCTTTGGCCAGTGTTTGTGGAGAAAGCACTGGAAAACTGAGCTTAGGAACGGAGGTTATGCAAGACTTTACAGTGGCTGAGCCATGGTCTACGCAACCTTGAGGAGCAACTGGCAGGACTGATGCCAGCAGCCTTGGAACTCCTACAACCCATCCAGATTGGCAACTGCTGATGCGTGTTCAGATTCTGTAAGCAGCACAGGCGATAAGAAGACATTCACATAATACACATAGCTATCCATTATCCATATATCCATGTACACATTTTCACAAACAACTGCTTATATAACTATTCACATATATGCGGAGACATACTGCAGATGTGATGCGGCGTGATTCAGAGACCTCATGTACTCGCCTTGCGTATCTAGCCTTTGACGCTGGGGTCGTATGGTAGTTGCTGGAATGGAAGCAGCTGATCTGTGAGATGCAGTTGCTGGATGCTGGACCCGCACCAGTTGCAGACCCCAACCCTAGATGAGCCCTGAGTCATTCCAAATTTGGGAAGAAATGCCTTTGGTTGAGTGGGAGTTTACGACGTGGTTTCTTGGGACACCTTATGTGACAGCTATGAACCAACAAGATCAGAAGCAATTTAGAATGGGTATCTTGAACATTGTGCAACACTAGCACAATGGTAGCACCAATAGTGCACTTCGCCTAGTTGTTGTGACATATCACTCACGATGAGTTGACTGCCCCGGAAAAACATATTCTCAAGAATCCATCACAGTTGTGGTAAAATTTGACTATCATTCATTATCTGGTTCGTGGTTTCGAATATTTTTGTACTTTCCCAAATGTAATCATTGACAAATGATTGGTTGACTTTTTTTTCCATAGGGGTTCAAACCACCAACCAGTAATGATCATCATCAACCATTATTACCAAATATAACCGTTATTAACCATTAGTAACCACTAGTTTTTCATATGGGTTGAAACCACCAACCAGTTGTTGGATCATTCATGACTGCTGGATCAGCTGAGTCCGGAACCTGATGGTATGGTCATCGTCCGATGTGGACACCGAGCGAATGCCGCAGCCTCTTCCGGCACAGCACGGCAAGGTGGAGAAACCCGCTGATCTCTGGACACTATATGGCAATGGGTCAATATTAACCAACCAACTAATAGTGGATTTCCACCAACAATAATAGGGGAAACAATGGTTAATGATGGGGAACCAGGGGTACGGGGTTTTGACTCACAGCCATATCAATGATGTATACTTTCTACGGAAATGGTTCGTTAGTACCTCCCACTGCTACTTGGCTTCCCTGCGAAGAACGATGGTTTTGGGACAGTCTCCCCATGATGTCCACGCACACATGCACAGTGGACATCACCGACATAACCGTTCATCTGTTGGTATTCCATGCTGCTTCTGATTTGGTCGTTGATATGACCTGATTGACGTTGACAACTGCTTCGATCTGCCCATTTTGGCGCCGCTGTCCCTGCGAGCCGCGCTGTCCACCGCCATGGAAACGGAGATGGCGGAGCTGTGGTCCGTGCCCCACGTGGAGATGGGGCCGAAGCATCGGGAGGCGTTGCCCGAAGGTCTGCGTTACATCGCAGAGTTCGTTTCGCAGCCAGAGGAGGGGCCCTGCACACGGCACAGGGCACTGCCAAGTGGTGAGTTTGGCTGGGGAAACCTGGGGGAAACCTGGGGGAAACCCTGTGTCGTCATCAGTTAAATTGATGAGAAGCTTGAGTGAAGTGAGTGATGGTATGTGGAAAAGGAATCGTAGTATTTTGTCAAAGTGAGAAAGATACTGCAGGTGCAATCAAACATGATCGGCTGATGGTGGATCCCTACCAACCACCTATCAAATGTAGCCGTTCAACCACGTTATCTACAAGGCTCGAAGTATTTCCAGGTTTTCAGCCATCGGTTTCATCCTGACTTCTTTTGCAAATCAGAAGCCTCCATCACTCCATCACTCCATCACTCTTCACCTTCTAATTTCCTTGTGGAACCGGATTGCTCATCACCCCATCACTCTTCACCTGGTGATTTTCTTGTGGAACTTGCAGGAGCAAGAGCTGATAGCTGCCGTGAATGGCCAGCCCTGGCTGGAGAACCTGATTCGTGGCCAGCAGTTTTTCGGATTGGTGTACTACCAGACGACTCACGACGTCGTCCAACTGCAACCGGCCGAGAAGGACCTCCAAGAAGGTGTGAGGATCCAGCTGGCACCGTTAAATGGGATGCAAACAGATAGGGCAGTGGGTCAGTTCACCCCGTACCCCTGGTTCCCTTATCATGAACCAGGCTGTTTTCCCTGTCATTGTTGGTTATTATCCCCCATTTGGTTGGTTGGTTGGTTCATATTGACCCATAGCTAATAGGTCAATGATAGGTGGAATGGCTGTGACTCAAGCTTATGATAGGTCAATAATAGGTCAAACACAATCTGACTCTCACCTCTGCCTGCTGGAATTCTTGGAGCCTCCAGGTCGAAAGATGGAAGACTTACCACCTTGGTTGCTGCCCCGACTGGTGAGCACCGGCGTGTTTTCCACGGACGAGATCAACCAGGCGTCCAGCGGAGGACTGTGGTGAAGTGAACCCGTCGAGAGTTCGGGTGTAGCAGGGCAGTGGTGGACGCATCATGTGAAGAGGTTCATCACTTGTTCAACAGTTATATAGTTCAACACAATTTTGAATTAGCAAGATTAATAGGATTAATAGCAAACTACTATACGTAACTGTTGAACAGTTCAACAAGTTCAACAGTTGACAGTTAAACATATATAGTAGTTGATATTTGGAATAGTTCAAAATCCTCATTTCCAAGTCATTGAATTGAAGCAATGGCCGAAGTCATGGTGCCGAGCCGTCTCCGCTCCGGGGCTTTATTCAACTCTCATTGCAGGGCCCCCCAAAACCGATAAAAAAAAACGCTTGGCCGATCGCCTTGGATCCATGAAGCACCTCCAGTTGACCTGCTCATGATCATGAATAGCTGATCCTTCAATAGCTGATGATGTATCCCAAAGATGGGTGGTATATGAAGGAATGGATCGACCGAAGTCATTGAACTCAGTTGGCTGCGACTTTCAAACCTGTTGTGCTTCGAAGCTGGTTCCAGTCGACTTTTGTGTCGAGTTCTGTTTCTGCTGTGTCCAAGGTGATGTCTGGCCTTGTTGTGAATCACGTGACACCTATGTTCCATCCTGATTTATCAAAGTATCTCGATTGGTACATCATGATCAGTCCATCATCAATCACTATACCTATTTCGAAAACCAGTAGCATTGGGCGTAAACATTGACCCTTAACATCAACCACTCAGCAGCTTAAGAAATATACACTAACCACTAACCATTGGTCCCTTGGTTCAAATGATCCATGTGCTGACCATTCACACCGACTCACGAAAAGTTTGCCCCTAAGCTCGTTGGGTGTCCCAAGCTTGGTTTGTAGTGGTGCCGAAGCTGGTTGATAATTCTTAATAACGATCGAGAATGGCAAATAGATTTAATAGCGGTCATATCAATGAACAATGATGATTCGTGGTATTAATCATGGTTACGACTGTAATGGTTGATAATGGTAGATGCTGCCTCAGAACAGTGCTGCATCACACGCCAAAACTGGGTGAATGAAAACTATTTCTTTCTTTTTTGGGATACAGGGATGTAAAGAGGGCTTTGTCCCACACATGACCTTCGGCTATCATGCAGGGGAGTTGCTTGGGTAGCCCGGCATGCCCGTCCAAACCGCAGGTGGCCGCGAACCGCTACACCGGCACCACTGGCATTGCCGCACACGTGGAAGATCCTGTGTCATTTGGTGCCGTGGCTGAACCTGACGTGAACATCAGACTGTGATGAGAAACAACCACAGGTCAATAGATATTAGGAAGGTTCCAGAAAGGGTGAAGAGCCATTTGACAATAGTACATTGTATCTACCATAAGTGGTAGTTACCCTGGCTACAACTCAAGAAGGTCAGGTGGATCACTTGAGCAGCCAAGTTGGCTAAGTGGGTGGCATCACTTTGTACGAATGGTGACTACTGAAAAGAATAGCATGGTTGCAGAAGCGACTGCACATGGCGCTCCCAATCGACCACCGGTGTGAGTCTAGCAGAGTATGGAGCCAGACCAATTGGCAGTGAGTCAAAACCCTGTACCCCTGGTTCCCCTATCATTAACCAGGCTGTTTTCCTGATTGTTGGTTGGTGACTATCCCCCATAAACTTGGTTGGTTAACTGCTTGACCCATGGCCAATTCTCCTGCAACAGGGGCAGATGCCAACATCCCAATATTTCCGTCCCGCGGTCATTGCTTGGATGTTCACGGCCGAGAGCTTGTTTCTCCAAAATGGTGGTTTCTCAAAATAGGGAGCCCTATAAGATGGTTGGTTTATTACCAAAAATGGTTTATAAAGGATGACTTGGGGGTTCCCCTATTTTGAGAAACCTCCAAATGGGTAGAACAAGATCACTGAAGTGGGAAACCATTTGGGATCTCATGTGTTGGGACTTGTTGGGAGGAAATCATTTCTGTCACCGTGATTGTTGTTGGCTATGATCCCCTATGATTGACCAGTACAATCAGCTATAATCGCTATTCTTAACCACTACAATCCCTATTTTTCACTATTATTGCAATCCCTATGATTAACCACTCTAAATCCCTCTTATTCACCACTCAAATCCCCATAAAACCCATATAAAGACCACCATTCATGAACCAATACCCATTATAAGCACTATAAGCCATCAACCATAAGCATTAGAAAGTCCGCATTCTTAACCACCCTAATCCCTACTATTCACCACCATAATCCCTACTAATCACCACTATAAACCCTATAAAAACCCACAGAAAAAAAACTCAAAAAAAGCCCCACCATTCCCCAGCAGCCTTCACCTGCGATGAGGTCCCAACCTTGCGACCCTGTCGCTGCTGGCACCCGTGCAGCTCACGCTGTCGGTGGCTTCGGAGGTGAAGAATTCCAGAGATCAACCAGGGGATGGCGGCCTGGCACCTGTCTGCGGGGTGTTTGGCTCATCATTGGCTGATCATTCGAATGGTGAATGGTGCAGGGTACATGGTACTATTGTTGAAAAAACCATGGGTTCGATGAATGATGTTTAAGAGTACATACTGGTACATATGAAGTCTAATCAAGTTTACGACTGGTGAATTGCACAGGGGAAATGATAATGATTCTAGTGTTAAACAATAAAACCAGTGGTTCAAAATGATTAATGGTTGATGGTGAGCTGATGGAACCATCCAGCACGTGGAATGGGTGCTTATGACGAATGTAGGGAGGTACGAATAGCCACAGCTACTGCTTTTCTAGGCTCTTCTATGAATCTCTATTTCCCTCCGGCGAGCTATTGGTTCAATCAACTTGTGAACCACATTGATTCTTCACTTGCCGAAGCATGGGAGGGAAGGGGTGCGTTTTGTTTCGTAACTTTTACAGACTCAGCTGTTCAGAGCTGCTTGCTCGGCCAACGAAACATCTTTGACCAACCAATGAACACACCAAGCATCTTCACTCTCTGCAAGTTAGTTTAACCAATTAAAGAAGCTCAAGTGCAATTCCCAACAGCATGACAGTTAGTATGCGAAGGAAAGACCTCTTTCATTGAGCCCAATCTAGATGCTGCACTGGAACCTTCCGGAACCGGACGTGGATGCTGCGCCCGAACCCAACCTGGATGCTGCACCGAAACCCGGCCGAAGCAGACGTGGATGCTGAAGCAGAACCTGCTTTAACCTTCGGAATTTACGTGTATCTGCACTGGAACCTTGCAGAACCCGAGGTGGATGCTGCGAACGTGCCGGAACCCAAGTCTGGAAGCTGTACCGGATGGCGCCTGAGCCAAGCTGGGCCGAAGACACCATAGCAAACAATGTTTTGCCATGGGGAAAAATCGGAATCCTGGGCAACTTCACAAAGCATCCGCACTAGAACCGCGCCCCCCCCAACTCAAAAAAAACACAGCACTACCAGGTATCTGCAATAGAACCCTCCAAAACCTCATCAACACTCTGCACTGTCGGCCATCTGCATCGCGAATTCTCCGGAGCCGCGTCATGTATCTGTGCCGGAACCCTTGGGAACTTGACAAGCTATCTGCATTTGAACCTCGCCAAGTATTTGCACGGGAACCTGCCGGAACCTCACCAAATATCCGCGCCGGAACCGTCCCAAACCTCACCAGCAGCTATTTGCATTGGACTTTTCGGAACCTCACACAGAATCTGCACCGCAACACCAGAACTCTCTAGAACAATCATTATGCATCTGCGACGGAACCCTTCGCCAGAACCTTCCGGAACCTCACCAGCTTTCTGAACTGGAGCCCTCTGGAACAACACAAACTCAAAATATCTGCGCCGGAACCCTCCTGAAGCTGATCAACTATCTGCGCCGGAGCCCCCTGGAGCCTCATCAGCTATCTGCAGCGGAACCTTCTGGAACCTCACCTAGTTCCTGCGCCGGACGGGAACCTTCCGGAACCTCACGAGGTATCTGCACCGGAACCCTGCGGAACCTTTTCCGGGACCTGGTTTTGAAGCTGCACCGGATGGCGCCGGAGCCAATCTGGGCACAAGACCCCGTAACAAAATACTGCTGTTGGGGAAAAACGATTGAAACCATTCAAAATCACCCATGGTGCCATGGTAAGTCACTGGACTCAGCTGAGCAGCTCAGGTACTGACCATGGAAATTGGGTGAAGATCCTGCTTGAGCCCAGAAGTCTGTTGGTGCTCCAAGGTAGGGCGGCCCTGGGGCGCGCGCTTGTTGATTTCACGGACAAAGAGCCCGTGAATTTGAAGTTCGCAGATTTTGCCTAGATAAAATGCATCCAAATTTTTGGAAACAAGACGTGAAAACCAATGAAAACCAGTGGAGAGTCTATTCGTGCCTGCCAAGCCACGCTGTTTCCAACCTGTCCAATCCTGGCTATGCGCCATGGCAGCTCTGCAGGTGAAAGCCGCTATGCATACCGCCACGGCATCCGTCGCTCACGTTTAGTGCACCTTCGAGACGGCACGGAACTGAAGCGAGGTCGCTTGACGGGTCGCGAAGGTGGTGAACCAGGTGGCTGTGGATCAATATTAACCAGCCAATAATGGTGGTTAATAACCAACAAACTATAGGGAAACTAATGGTGAATGATGGGGGAACCAGGGGTACAGGGTGAACTGACCCACAGCCAGGTGTACCTGATGGATCTTGAGGGATGGAGCTTCTAGTGGCTTTGCAGCGGTTGTCTGATGATAAATACCTTGAGCACTCCACACCACCACATGGTTCTTAACAGTAAGCAATGATTGAATTGAATGGTGAATTCCTACCGTTGACCATTGATTACTCCCTAAACCATGGTCATAAAAATGTTGCCTAGAATACTATATGATGATCGAATGGGAACCACATTGCTATCTTCACAACTCCCAGATTCATCGGACCGGAAAGTCTAAATGGCAGTGGGTCAAAACCTTGTACCCCCGGTTCCCCTATCATTTACCATTGTTTTCCCTATGAGTTTGTTGGTGCTTATCCTCATCAGTTGGTTAATTAGTATTGGCCCATAGCCAGATGGGTTCCAACCCCCTGGAAGGCGATGGTCATGCCAGGCTCCACCACGTCACCCTGTGCCCAGATGGTGTCCTTGCATCATGGTGCCCTCCCAACATTTTCATAGATGGTAATTTTGAGTTAACAGGAGAGATGGGAAGCAACTGAATTCCCGGAGGCACCAGCGCCGGGGAGGTAACTGCTGGACCATTGACCTTCCACGGTTCGTAGCCGTTTCGGTTGCCAGTCGAGTTCACGCAGAAAGTTTTCACACGACCTACCTGTCAACCGTATGATTGCGAAACTTACATGGATCTTGTGCTATATTGTCGCACTTTGCGCCAGTGATGTGGATGTGATACTGCGGATTGACACAACCTCTGCGTCATCTAAGCTCGTGGTTTCGCAGAAAGACACTGGCTGTACTGTGCAGACCGAACGCCAGGACGTGACTTGCACACCTAAAGATGACGGCTCTGATTTGGGTCAGGTGCCGGCAACATACGCCAGCGCGGTCATCAACTGCAAGAATATGAATACCTCCGCCTATGATTCTTTGACCTTTGAAATCCCGCTTTATTGTGCCAAGTTTACTTTTACACAACATATGCAGAAGGGCAGCGACAAAGTGCGCTTCGTTGACAAGATGGAAATCCTCCCCGGCTCAATCGCCAACATCACTTGCGTTTTTTTCATGCAGACAATCGTCAAGCACAACTTAGCGGGATTTACTTTCCCTCAGTATTTTCCCATAACTGGGAAGAAGGGAGAAGATGTCGGATTTAAGTTTTGGGGCATGCCATCGGTACGGGTACGTGCAGCAAATCTGGCCGAAGGGGACATGGACAAATGTCTCGAGTTGCTGAACGGCCAATTCGCATGGGGCTTCGGACTGAGAAAATCCAACCAGAATGTACATGAACTCTACTTCACCACCCAAAAACATTCACCAAACTTTCATCGCGTTGGGTTTCAGATCAACAGGTCCGATGTCAGTGTCACCAAAACTGTGAAAGATGTGGCCTTGAAGAATTTGGAGCCCAAAATTACCCAAGCAGGCTGCAGCACTGCTTCCGGGAATTTTGCCCATCTAGTGAAGCTCAAGACCTTCGAGCCACCGGCTGTCGACCAAGGAGCCAAGAAACATGAAGAAAACCTGGAGATGTCAGTGGATGCAACACAGCTGCCAAGAGGCATCAAGGAGTTGGACATCACTTTGGGGTATTGGTTTCTTGCCAAGACCCGTCAAGTCCAGTTGAAGCTCCCAGTGGCCGACCCCATCATTGACGAGCCCACAGAGAAACCCAAAGAAGTGGAAAAGTCTGGTTCGGATGCAGGATTGCTTGCATTTCTCCTCACCTCCGCTGCAGGTGCAGTTCTTGCCGTTGCCTTCTTCTTCTACCGAAGGCATCAACGGATCCAGGATCATGAGCGAGAAGTCTTTGCTCGGAGATGAGAGATGACTGAAGCACTGAACCAAAAACAACTGTGATACTAGCTGCTGGTTGGGAGGGAGCGAGGCCAAGAGGCAGGGGTATCCCGTTCTGGCCATTGACAGGGGAGCCGAGGAGCTTCTAGAAGTGTTCCAACCAAATGGATCCAAATGGTACTTCAGTGATATTTCAGTGATGTTCGAAGGGGGCACAAGTGGTACTTCAGGTGCACGGTGAAATCAACCCCTCGCCCTGAAAACGTAAGCCCCCGAAAGCCCTAAAATTTCAACGTTGAACTGCTTGAAGCGGCGTGGACAAAATTTCTCCAACGCTGCCAGCTACTCAATGGGGGGTTTTGACACTGAGATTTGGGGTTTTGTTTTCTTCCTTGGGGCTCGGCAAGTTTTTTTCCCTCTCTTAGAGAGTTTTTTCTTGACTGAGCGGCTGGGAACCATGGCTCACTCTTCAACTGAGAGTTTCCGCTGGATGTGGTTTGGTTTTTGTCCACACACTGTCAGTAATTACATTTTGTGATGTAACCTCCTCGCTACAGAGTGCAGAAGCACAAATTTCTTGACTCCTCAAAAGTGGCAACTGGTTCGAACAGGTACTACTGAATGACAAGGTTCCATCATTGACCCAGTGGCTACGAGAATTTCCCAGATCACTCTTAGAGGGCTTGCATGGACATCTAATGAGTGGTTCATTGATGCTAATTGCTCAATCCTAGCATTAGATGGCCAAGATCGCCTGATTTCATGCGAGCTGCACGAGGTGATGACTATTGCCGAATCTCTCTGACCTTTCGCCAGCTCCTGGACACACGCCGCATGCTGCCTGCCGATGATACAGCGGAGCAGCGTTCGGGCGGATGATTTGCAAGGAAGCACCGGCAGTGAGCTGGCCTGAGGCCTGGGCCTAGCTCCATGATCTTTTCCCTTCCGCTTACAACGATAAGCGAAGGGCTGCTACTGTTCGACTGAAGGGCTGAGATGATGCAACGGTTCTCAAGTTGGCGATCTCCAACCCCTTTGAATGCACTACGCGTTGATCTTGGCGATACCCTTGAGGTGCTTGTGAACTGGATATTTTTTGGCTCCAGGAGTTTTCCTTACACTTAATTCTCGTGAGGAGAACTTGACAAATCGACATGGATGGCTGCGCTTCGCAAGATCTTCGGTCGTGGCTCATCTGGAGCACTGGTTAGTTCCAGGGATTCCACGGATTTATGGCTTTGGATCATGATATGATCAACTCAACCATGACATTTCACGGGTGAATAGTTGGTGATTTACCTTCGAATGTGGTTTATTATGTACCTCCCCTCACTCACTATCCTATCCATGTGGCCAAAGGGAGGTCTGAGCCACTTTGGGTGGTCCTCAAGCTCAGCACGTCGGTTATGAAGCACCAGTATCCACAAGGGCAGCGCTCATCAAATGTCTACCACCTTGGTGGGGTTCTCAGGGGTCAGCGGGGACATGAAGGGTCTTAGGGTGAAGTTTAGGATGTGCAGAAGTAAACTGGGGACCCAGACACTATGAGCATTCTGTCTTGTGCATGAGAAACTACTTGGGGGTTTTTGGATTCTGTTGTTTGGCCATCCAGTATTGCCAAGGATATGCAGTGGCGCCTTCCTCGCAACCATGAACTCTCGCACGACTGCCTGTATAGCGAGGGTGCCCTCAACCGTCACACGATGACAGTCGATCGGACCACAAAGCATCGGGCCATTGGGTCAAAATGAAGGGCATGCCAGCAAGCCTGGACGTTGCAGCGCTCCAAGCTGCTTCGGGAAGATTCATGTCTAGCATTTCAGCAGTTGAAAACATTGCCCTGGCCAATCTGCCTGCTGGTAGCTGTGATCGAAAAAGGGTGGGAAGAAAATGAGTTTCGCGGACGGGCAGTAAAGGCATGTGCATCGTCAAATGGGCTGAATGGTTCATTCAAATGCAACATGCTCTTGAATTCATACAGCATCTTCTATCCATACCCCCTTGGTGACAAGACTGCAAGCAATCAAAAAATGGGAAACGAGTTTGTACCCCGGGTGTAGGTTCTCCTCCAGGCAATACCGTCAAACATAAAGACATGTTTCAATGTGAAAGCACACAGACGCAATTTGGCAGCTGAGCAGTTGACACAAGCAGTTGGCTTCGCTTGCGCGAAGCACGAGGGGGTTCTGGGTTCCCAGTCAGTTCTGGGTCAGTATCCCCTTGCCTTCCTTGGCCGCGAGAGGACCTGAGCTCCGTTGTAAATGCCTCAGCTTGGCCAGCGAATCTGGGTGACATCTCGCGGAGTTTCGCATGGCACGCCGGACCAGGTCGACCAAGCGGCCGGACTGGACATGCCACAAAAGGAAAAAACTACGCCTTGAATATGAAAGTAGTCATGCCAAAACATGTGCAAAATGCAAAGTACAACCTGGAAAAACTGAGAACAGTGGAAACCGCAGTTTTTTGGCCCGGAGGTTGCACCTTTGGCAGATCCCTTTTGACAACCTTCGTCGACCATCGTGAAACATTGACAACTACTATTTGCTGTTCAACATTGATGATTACTTGTACCATGACCATAATTCATCAACATTGATATTTGAACAAACTCATTTCCGACAACGGTAATTAGCCAACAGGAATCAATCACACTCATCATGGATCATTCTGAGCATCCTAAGCCACGAAGACGCCGTGGATCTTCGGCATGGCGCCATGTGGGGCGAGCGCTCACGAGTGAGCTCGGTGAAACCTGGCTCATGGCAGGCCCTGGTCACTCCCATCGAGCAGATCATCGACCTGGACCGCTTTGGTGCTGCCTTGTTGATCACATCTGAATGCTCCTTGCCAGAAATGGCGAAAGCACAGACATGGGCAAGTTATGGATAAACATGGGTCTGAGTTTTTGATCAAGCCCTGTTCAGTTTCGAGCATGCCAAGATACCCTAGTTCTCATTGGACTATGCTTGATTCTGGCAGTGGTTGCTCTTGCTGTAATTGCGGGGTGGTGATGCCGGTGGTAGTTCTTGTTTTTCTTGTTGTAGTGGTTGTCGTTGGTTGTTGTTCTTGTTGTTGCTGCTGCTGCTGCTGATGTTTTTGTTGTTCTTGTTGTTGCTGCTGTTGCTGCTGCTGCTGTTGTTGTTGTTGTGGTGGTGGTGGTCGTCGTCGTCGTCGTCGTCTTCGTCGTCGTTGTCGCCGTCGCCGTCACCGTCGTCGTTGTCCTCATTGTTGTGTTCGTTGCTGTCGTCGTTGTTCTGTCCACATATGTAATTTCTGTCACATAAATGTCATGAATGACGAATCACCACAGACCCAGACCCACCCATCCATCTGCAGGCCCACAGATTGGAATATTTCCCCAGATGTTCCAATCAGAGCTGTTGAAGCGTGTCACAGAGCCACCATTCTTCCGGTTTCTCAGCCTTCAGCGTGTGTTGAGGCGATGGGGCAGCGTGGCAACCGGGCGGACCCTTCGAAGATGGCCCGATTTTTGATGGCAGCTGGCGACCGGGCGATGGGGATACCAGGACCATGGGATCTAGTAAATCAATCAACCATGTATCTTTCTCATGAATCATTCACCATCATTTATTCATTGATGAACCAACCAGGAGAATGGGAGATCATCAATGAATCAATGAATGTGCGAAGGTTCCAACCGTGGCCATCCTCTCGAAGATGATCTCAACAGAGTTGTAACTCACCCAGTCAAGTCAAACGACCTTCCAAGCCCACTTGAGGGTGGGAGCTGTCCACTGCCCAGAGGCCAAAGTATGGGTTTTCGATAGAAATGAAGGTATGGGCTTTTGATAGAAATGAAGTCACTAGCAAGTTCGGAAAGAAATCCATGTCTACCAGCGACTCCTGGCAATTGGCCCACCTCCAAAGTTTCATTTTGTACTCAAAAACTCGTTGAAGTTTCATGGTAGATAGGTTTGCTCATAAACCACCATTGGCTTCCCATAGATAGCTGGTGATTTAGCATCAGATGTATGGGTTTATTACTACGGATCGATCCACCATTACTTGGCCGTTGCAACATCGCAATCAGCTCCGTGCCATTCTTGAGTTCTGAGGAAGCTGAAGCTCCCGGGCGGGAAGTACAGCATACGCAGCCACAAACGCTACCGCGAGCAGTCACTTCTGGCAGTAGACATTATGACGAACGCACTAATGCAAGCTGGAGTTCCAGCGGATGCTGGGCTGTCAACCGCAGTGTTGTTGCGGTTGGTGTTGGTGGTAAACATAGCCACAATGATGATGATGATGATGATGATGATGATGCTGATGATGATGATGATGATGATGATGATGACGATGACGATGACGATGACGATGACGACGATGGCGACGATGGCGACGATGGCGACGATGGCGACGATGATGATGACGATGATGAAGATGATGATGATGATGATGATGATGATGATGAAGATGATGATGATGATGATGATGATGATGATGATGATGATGATGATGATTGTGATGATGATGATGATGATGATGATGATGATGATGATGACGATGACGATGACGCTGACGATGACGACGATGGCGACGATGGCGACGATG
>VSDK01018343.1:821650-833971 GCA_009767595.1 Symbiodinium kawagutii | reverse complement strand
GTTGTGGTTGTTGTTGTTGTTGTTGTTGTTGTTGTTGTTGTTGTTGTTGTTGTTGCTGCTGCTGCTGCTGCTGCTGCTGCTGCTGTTGAGGTTGTGGTTCTTGTTGATGTAGTTCGCAGTCGTTGTTCTTCTCGTCATTCTTCTTTTTAGTGTGGTCGTCGCTGTTGCTGCAGAAGGAAGCACTGTTTCTTCCTGGCAAACGAAGTATCTGTAGCTGGAAGGATCTGGACCAACATACTTGGGACTGTAGCAATGGTAGCACCTCAGTCCCCAGGAAGCACCATTTTCGGGATAATCATCGGCACAGATGTAGGGTGCAGGCGGCAGCTTGACAAAACCCGCTGAGCTGAACGGGGCTGCCACACAGGACTGCATTGTACATTTGGATTGCCAGGACTGCGCTTGCGCGCCACAGAAAGTTCAGTGAGTTCAGTCATGTTCAGTCTTTCCGAATCAATGGACTCATGTACACCTGATCATCGATGGGTCCACGGAAGCTGAGCCAAATTCCATGATGTTTTGCACGTACGTGCATGAGCAGAACTGCAATCTGGCCCTGGAGGCCGTGCACCACTGAGCCATTAGCATGCCAACATTTGGGGTCTGATTTTCATAGGTTATGTTATTGGCTAACATTCGTTTGTCAATCATACATTATGAACCTTTGTCAGAAGGGCTGTATATTGCAAAGTATGAAATGAGATGGTTTGTTTGTCATGACCTTTTTCCTCGAACCCACTGTGACATCGTGCAAATGCCATTGAGATGGTATGTAGGATGCATGCTCATGAAAAATAGTGATTGATCTTAGCGCTGTTTCTACTCATTTTTTGTTGTTGCTGCTGTGGGTGATCTCCCACTATGATTGTTCCTTGTTAATGGTTATATCCTCCTACTCATTACATCCTACTACATATTACTATTGGTAATATCCCCTGTGATTGTTGCTGCTTATATCCTACCACTAATGGGCATTATTGGTTCTCCGAAAAGTGCCCCATTTTGCACACGGCGTGGGCAGCAGGATGGATTGGAGTCCCACAGAGACCCCATCAAAGAGATCCAGAGATTTGTCAGTGAAACTTGGTCTCCGATTTGGTTTGGAGAGGGGGCATGGCTGCTGGAAGAATTTTTTTCGGATGCGAATGCGCATAATTAGTAGTGGTTGGTGATTTTGCTCAGGTTCATGATGTTGAATGATAGCGAATGCCTTGTGATGCCTACCTTACTTCAGGATGATTGTGACCAAAGAAACTCCTGTGCCAATCAATCGACTGGCAGCTGGATTTGAGATTTCTTGCAGCGCACTAGATTTAGCAAACTTCCCCGGTATGACAATCTGAATGCAACGAATCTTTGAAGTTCGTGTTCGGTTCGTGACTCAGGCCTACCCCCCCACCCCGGCCCCACCCCCCAGCCCAAGAGGGCTCCCAGGAAACTTTGAACCCCGTGACACGATCCCGCGATTGCTTGATCTACTATTTTGGTTTTGCCATCGAGACGGGGCAGTGGGCATTGACATGGACCAACGACCAGAGCTATTCCAAAGTGCCTGGGCTGCCTGTGATCACACCTGGGGGTCATGGGCCAACTAGCTTGAAACCGTTGGTGTGTGTACCGCACTGGAGATTTGATTGTTGGCCATTGTCAAAGATAGAGCTTCAGTTTTGACAATGAAACTTTTCACCGGAAATATCTATATGGTGGTTTCTCAAAATGGGGGTACCCCCAAATCATCCTTTATATAGACCATTCACAGTAATAGACCAGCCATTTTTTGGGCTCCCTATTTTGAGAAACACCCATATCCTTCTAGCGACCATTAAGCAATGTGATGTCACTAGATGGTTGTTCCCTAGTCCCACCGGTGTGCACTGCTGGTCAACTGCAAGTGATAGGCAAAATGCTTCACTACCTGGAACGGACATCGCTCCAATTAACGATTTGTCGCATATGCACATAGACACATATATACAGGGTATATCTTTATATATTTTAAATACACGAACAAAAATGCGTATGTATACACAGTGTATCAATATATATATATGCATATATGTGTGTGCATGTAAGTACATTAAAAACAACCTCCCATCCGCTGACACAGGTTGTTGCTTATCGACAGTACAAGGGGGTTCAGAGCGCAGCTGTAAATGCTAGAAGTTTCAGGTCGCACACCATCCAAACCTAGATGGTGATTCATTTTTTTCGCACAATATGTACAGCTTGATTGATGAACTAATAAGGCCTATTGTTGGTTGTTACCCCTTTAGTTATATAACTATTAAGCAACAAAAATCACAGTCAACCATGGTTTCCTCATTGTTACCGCTATATTTGACCATGAGTTAACCATGGGGTGGACCAAACCCGCCAACCAGAGACGTGTTTCTGGCTGGTGAAACCCAGGTGAAACCCCGGTGAAACCCTGGTGACCCAGGTCTGCATTTTGGATCCCAACATCATCCTACCGCCTCCGGGCCCGGACGATGGGGTGCCAGGCAGGGTAGGAAGGGTTGAAGCGAAGAAAACAGGGGAAGAGGTCACAAGTTTACGGGAATGATGTGCTATTGTCCTGCCCCGCACTGCTCGTGTCCTGGCAGTTGCCATAGCAATGGCAAATCAAAGTACATGGCGTGCGCTCGCCAAGTATTCGGGAGAGCAGTAGCTAATCGACCGGATTCAACAACAGACTATAATGGATGAAGCTACAAGGCATGTCATCCATAACGGTTGATACTTTGGTTCATTGGGGATCGCTAGTCTCATCTGTTCTGAGACTAGCAGCTACCAGTGGAACCAATCTTCAAGACCGGTGAACCTGGGACCCCCGTGCCGCTCACCAGCCGACTTGGGTCTGTAGCACTGGTCCAGAAATCTCAGAGGTCCCTGGAGGTCAATGGGAAACATCTAACAGTTGGATGAGGATTCTCAGCAGTTGGTGACCTTGGTGGATTCCCAGTAGTTGGTGACCTTCACCATGGTTATGGAAGTTCCCGTGGTTTCCACTTTTTGGGGTTCCATGGGAAAATCAGGACCAGACTCCCGACCCCATGGCATCAACCTGGAGGTGAACCCATGCCTTGGCAACAGCCACAGGACAGGTTCAGCCACCAGGAATAGGCTTACATAGTTGAACCCCCATGACCAGATGATTGACCATTATACTAGGTAAACTGGGTTCATTAATCATTATCAACCGTTATAAACCAGTATTGACCAGATGATTGACCAGTGACCTGGTGATCTTCCGAATCACTGGTAGGTTCCCAGTTCTAGGGGTTTCATTTGCTTTATGGGGTTACCATGGTTATATGGTTATGTATCATCAACTAACCATTCATTCACCATGGTTATTCACCTTTCACCTATTCAGAAATATCCATAGTCTGTTAACCATAGTAACATTCCCATCTTAACGATAAACAACCGACAGATGAACCACTACTGAATCCACAGAAGTGCCAATTCAGAATCACACGTTAAAATTCCCATCTTAACCATAAACAAATCGCCAGATGAACCACAAGGTGGTTAACAAACCAATTAATTTGCTCGAAATCTCTTTGAAACCCAACCAATTCATCAGATAAACCATGAATTCACCACAGTTTTATTCGAAAAAAAATCGGAACAATCCAAAAAAATCGGAAAAATCAAAAAATCAAAAAATCGGAAAAAAATCCCGAAAAAAATGAACAAATCCAACAAAATCAACAAACGTCGAAAAAAAAACTCCCAACCTCACCAGCTCCTGTGCCTTTCAGGCGCCCGTTTCGTGATCTCCGACGCGCCGGGCACGGCGCGGTTGTGGATGCGCCCGGCCATGCGGCTGCGGGGCGTGGCGGCGTGGCACAGCGAAGCGCTGCCGGGGTCCACCAGTGGACCGCCCATGGCTCGATGGTGAGCGACGGGGAGGGACGGGTGGAGCGATGATGGAGCGAGGGAGTTCCAAGCTGGGCCCCGTTCAGAAGCAGCCGTTGGGTTATGTCACTAGGGGAACTACCAGTTATGGTAGAGGGTGGGCTGTTGGAGTTGTGGTAACTGAGTGATTGGTTCGTGATGTCTGTAACTAATGGGAGGAATTTTGTTATATCAAAATTGAGAATTAGATCTATATCTCTAGAACTGGTAATGATGATTCATGGGAGTTATGGTTTAGTTCAGGATGAGTGGCTGAGTTCAGAAAAATGGTTCATTTAGTAGGAATTGATTTGAGTGAAAATGATTAGAGAAGTTGTTCAGAAATGAAGCAAACAATCTATAGATAGAACTTGGATAGATGAAATTGAGATAGATAGATATAGTTCAGATAGACAGACAGACAGACAGACAGACAGACAGACAGACAGACAGACAGACAGACAGACAGACAGACAGACAGACAGATAGATAGACAGATAGACAGATAGACAGATAGACAGATAGGCAGATAGGCAGACAGACGGACAGACGGACAGACAGACAGACAGATAGATCGATGGATAGATAGAGAGATAGATAGAGAGAGACAACAACAACAACAACAACAACAACAACAACAACAACAACAACACCAGCAACAACAACAACAACAACAACAACAACAACAACAACAACAACAACAACAACAACAACAAATAGCTGGACGAGAAGCCTTATTAACCTGGTTTTCATGCTCTAGTCATCAACGACCAACCTGGTTGCTAACATGGTTATTGAACTGGTTATTAACCTGGCTATTTCATGATTAGCCTGATTAAAAACCCCGTTTTCATGATCAATTTGGTTGTTAGCCTGGTCAAAATCGTTGTACATTCATGATCAACCTGGCTGTTGACTGCTAACCTGCTGATAAAAATATAAAAAGCTCCTGGCAGTTCATTAATCATCAACCTGGTAACCAAGTTCTTCAGCTCTTGCTCCAGGCTGGCGGGCTATATGCCAGAACCGCCCAAGGGCGTCTTGGCCTTCCTGACGCCACCACCGGAGGTGGGCTTGGAGGAGCCGGTGTTTCAACCAGCGCCTGGTTGCACCAATGACGTGGTAATTCCGTAGGGGTGGTCTAGTTGTTATATATTTTTTAGTTTATTAAAACCCATTCAAATGATTTTTGAAATTTATAGTAATAAACCAATAATAACGTTTATGACTAAATATGAAATACCTTTTTTTGGTTTATTACTGTACATGGCTTGTGACTAGATGTCACTGATGACCGTGTGGGTGTTTTTCAGGTCATAGGGGTACCTCCAGGTATCTTCTAGTTCTTAATCATGGATAGGAATAATCTTATCATTTTGCGGGTCCCCCCGTTTTCAGAAACCCCCATATCCATCAATGGACATTCAATTGGTGGATGATATTGATAAGTCACATCAACGATCACCAATATCAGTCCATATCCACTTACATCAGGAGACATGGCAACTCAATTACTGAAGGTAAATATGGTGGTGTTTCAAAATAGGGGTACCCTCACATCATCCAATATCAAACATTTATAGTAATGAACCAACCATTTTATCGCAATTGTAATGCAATAATGCACCAACCGTGTTTTTTGGGTTCCCTGTTTGAAATCCCGCATAGTGCAAAACCAAGGAGTTACTCGCCAATATCAACTTCCCACTTGCAACTTCAGTGGGTGAGTTAGTTTCGACTGCCATCTTGGAGTTTCGTGCATTTGGCCACTCCAAGAAGTGTGAAGAACATTTCTCAAATCTGGTGACACGAATGGTGGTTTCTTCAAATAGGGGGCTCCCCAAAACATCAAATACTAACCATTTATAGTAGTGGACCAACCATTTTGAGGGGTTCCCTATTCTGAGAAACCACCAAATATATCATGAATTGAGAAATCATTGAATGACTTGAGCTCCCAATCATCAAAAGCATTTTGGTGAAAGCCTGATATCCTCGCTGAGAAACCATCACTTCTGGCTGGGGGTAAAAGTCTTTGACCAATTCGCCCTCCTGTTGCGGAGCAGGCCCTGCCATGCCATAAGGAACTCGGCAGCAACGAGAAACGTGGCCCATGGTACCAGGCTGGACCAAGTGTAGATCTATACGGGTGTGTGTGTGCCAAGCCATGACGGGTAACCAACAGGCCCCACCAAAAAATAATCATTTTACTATGGCTTGGCACGTACCCACATAGCTGCTAGTTGACACAGGACTCAGACCTCAGGATCCTGTTCAGCCAGTGGGTGGCGATGTTTGCATCCTTCCTGGATCCTTCCTGGATTGCAAGAGACATCAATTGCGTGGAAATTTCAATCTCAAAGCTACTTGGATGATCGTCTCACATAGTGGTACCGATGGTCACTGATGGTTAGGTACCCATGGTTAGCTCCTTACCCTGGGACCCACGGACTCGCACCCGAGGATCTGTTTTGGGGCGCGTCGCCGCCCGCCTCGCCGGCCTTGTCCCGGCATCTGCTGTGGGAGCTGGCAGAATTCGTGGGCGCCACCACGATGCGGGACCATCGGCAGGCGGCCACTGAGGAGATCTTGATCAAAGGAGGGCCGCAGATGCTTGGCGCTGCTGGGAGCGGTGGCGTTGGTCAGCTGGTCACTTGGGATGATTTGCTGGGGGAAGCTTCCCATTTATGCCAAGTGGGGGGTGGTTGGAGGCACTGCTTGCCCTGGATCTGGCAAGGTTCGAAGATATTCACCATGATTTCAGCCGCTAGGAACCATGATTCAGTGTCAGTGTAGACAGTATATATGTATACCCTACCATTATTGCAAGCATCATCAGCATGATTCAATCGTTCTACATGACTAGGCAAGGGCCCAACCCCTTAACCAATGGACCCAATCCATGATATTTTTGAGTCAGCGGTGCGCATGGCAAGACTAGGGTTTGACAAAATATGGATCTCCCAATCATACAGTTTGCAAGAATCCCATTTATCGGGTGCATCAAACGCCGCAATCACGTCCCGAAACATGGTCGATCGATTTCGCCATCTATTGTGTGGGAGAGCGCAAGGATACCACCGGGAAACACCGGCATTTCTCAAGCTGTCCAAGCTTGCTGAGGATGTTGCTGGCCATTCTGGAAACGCAGATCACAGTGGGCCAGGATGAGCTGGGGCATTAGGTGCGTTTCAGCCATGCTTGAAGCGAAACGCAAATCCCCACATGGTGGTTTTTCAAAATAGAGGTACCCGCACTTCTCATCCATTTGTTGACCATTTATGGTTCCTTGTTTCACCATTTTTTGCAAGTAACCAACCATTTTGCGGTCTCATTTTAAGAAACCACCATCTATGGCTCAGCTACACTGGGTATGAAACACAAGTTCAAGATCAACTTTCATAAACCAGAGCATTTGACCTGGCGTTTCGCATTCGAAGAGCCTGGTAAACTCTTTTGATAAAGCAGTGGGTGAAAATATCAGCCATCTATCAAGCATCATGGGCCAATAGGTAACCTTGGCATTAACCACTTTAGTTGTTAAGAACCATTCATTGACCAGGAACAAACCATGATTAATAATCTCGATGAGCATGATTAGGCATGAGCTATCTATCAATAGCCACTAGGTAACCCTTGGCATTAACCTCCAGTTCTTGACCCTGAGCAATAACCACCAGTTATCAACTTTCGGCAAGAACCACCAGTTCTTATCCCCTTGCCATTACCCACCAGTTCTTATCCCCTTGCCATTACCCACCAGTTCTTATCCCCTTGCCATTAAGCACGAGTCATCAAGCAACAAATGCCCACAACCAACTGTCCACCTGGCTGCCGATGACCATTGCAGGATGACTTGGCCTTGCAGCTCCTCTGGTTGTTACAAGCCCTGGCCGCTGAAGCGCCGACGGATCGATGGGCAGATACCATGCGCCTTGCTGAGCGCTGCCGCGCGCCAAGGGGAGCCCAAGGGCAGGTCAGGATGCCAAGGGATGGATTTCATGTGATTTTCCAATGATTTTCCCATGATTTTCCATGAAGTTTCCCTAGATTTGGAGCTTTTTTACATCTAAAAACCTGATTTTCCATGAAGTTTCCCTAGATTTGGAGCTTTCATCGCAGATTTGACTTTGATTTATGGGATACAATTCCAACCAAGCAATTGAAGGGTAGGCGGTTCGGGGTCAGAGATGTCCTGCAGGTTTTTTTGGGTTGGTACCCGAAGCTTCCAGCGTGATTTCATAAGACTCGCGCAAGAATGGTTCAGAACATGATTTACAAAACTGTTAATGAGTTGACAATGCTCAATGATGGGCATGCAGAGAAAGGCCATCCTTTTGTTGACACCAGTGCTTGGAACCAATGAAGCCTCATTAACCACTATAATTAAACCGTGGTTGCAGGGATTTTTAAGCTGCCATGGTTTTAACCAATCATAGTTCAACCATTATTTAACCACGATAAACCGTGGTGATTCACCTCTATAGGCTGAATCTCTGATCCAAGACTAGATCAATTATGATCTATAGTCAAGTATATAAACCATTATTTAACCCTTGTAATTTGGCCATTCATCTCTGTTAGTTAACGACAGTTGAACCCTTATTAGTTAACTACACTTAGCCCTTATTATTTAACTACAGTTGACCCTTATTCGTTAACTATACTTAAACCCTTGTTAGTTAACTACAGTTAGCCTCTACTAGTTAACTACAGTTAAACCCTTCTTATTGCTTAAACCTTTATTAGTTAGCTATAGTTAAACTCTAGTTGTTACTATAGTTGAAGCCTTATTTGTTTATAGTAAACTTATTCGTTAAACTATACCTGGTCAACCCTTAAACTCTGATTAGTTTACCGTGGTCAACCCCTTCTTAGTTAGCTATAGTTCAACCCCTTGGGTTTCAATCTCTTCTCCAAGGAACGAAGCGTTAAGTCCCGCCATGGCCATCCCCGACTGGCTGGGCCATGGCTATGCGAAGGTCGGTGAAGCGGCACCGCGCGTGCTGGTCACTGGCCCAAGGACGAAGATGGTGTGGCAACCAGTGGTGAATGAGTGGTTGAACCACCCCCTAGTAGGGGATAATTATCACTTGAGTGGTTGAACCACTCCTAGTAGTGATAATTAATTGACCCTAGTAGTGAATGAGTTGTTGAACCAGTTTTTCATCATAGCAATTAACCACCTTAGGAGGAATGCTTAGTGAACTAATTCATTCATAGGATAATTAACTAAGGGTTTAATTATCACTGGGAATGAGTGGTTGAACCACCCCTAGTAGGGGATAATTGGATAATTGAACCTAGGGATAATTCAACCAACCTATAGTAGTTGACCAACTATTATTGAACCACCATAAAAGCAGGGGATGATTACTACTCATAATAGGGGATAATTATCACTTGAGTGGTTGAACCACCCCTAGTAGTGATAATTAATTGACCATTCATTATCCCCTATATTCACTGATAATTATCATAATGGCAATAGGGTATAATTAATATTGACCATTATGATAATTGCCACTAATAATGGTCAATAGTAGTGAATGCATGGTCATCATATAATGACTCACCATTATCAACCACCATTGACCATGATAAGGTATTATGATGGTTGACTCATGGCGATCCGTTATATTAGAATCAGAAAACGATTCCGGATAATGATGGTGAGCAGTGGTGATTAGCAACTGATCGCAATACTTCGATGCATACGTGTATAATACACTGAGCATACTTGTATACAACAGTACTGTAGCCACATAGTGAGAACCAGCAGTGACGACAAGCTGATGGACAATCAACTGCACAGCAACTGTAATCCCTGTGTGTCATCGATGGTGTACATCTAGATGGTTAGGTTGTTAGAGATGACTATGGACCTGGCTAAACTTGGGGATGTGCGACTGAAGATAGTTGGGATTATCAGATCAGAATCAAGCAAACCCAACTGGGCATTTGCGGGCATTGCAACGCAGATGATTTTGTTTACCTTTGGGATGTTCATTTGGGCACTGGGGTACTCACATTCATATCACTCAACCAACCTCACGACCCTGAAGCGCAGCAAAAACGCCGAGGGCGCAAAATCAATGGGTTGATGATTGGGAGAAACTCAACGGAGGATATGAGCTATTGTCTATATATCTATGTTTAAATTAACCACAACTGGTACTTACCCAAACGTTAATCCTAGTTACAAACCAATGGAGCTATTGATTGGGGACCCTCCTTGGGATGTTGTCCAACTGCTTCATGACGATTTCGCCGGTTCATCTGTGCTTTTTTATTCCTCGTGTCGCACATGCATATGGGTTTGTCCAGAAACTGGTGGTTTGTTTACAATGGTTATTGTTGGATGATTATACAGTAGGGATCACCATTTATGGACACGCCCATGGAAATTCGGGGACTTTGTCTGGGCAGAGATTCTATGCTGCCTTCGGCCTGATACCAGTCGCTCCAGGCAATGCTATCATTGTCGGCATTATCCTCAGCATAGTCATTCTCAGCACAATCATCACCATTATTGGCAACAAATACTACTAACAGCAATAACAATGATGATAATGATAAGAATGATAGTCGTCATCATCATCATCATCGTCCAGGCTTGGTTGGGTAGGGCTTTCCCTTGTTGCACTGGCCAATTCCTCTGGCTGAAGGGAAGGGACACTGACTGAACTGAGGCTGCCATCCTGTCCTTCCTCGCCAGCTGTGCTTCTCAATGTGCTCGGTGTCGGGAGGAGTGTTCGGAATATCTTCGTTGGCCGAAGATTCAGCAGTTGATGCTTGGCACATCGAGAGGCTGTGGCATAGCAAGATCGTAATATTTGCCGACCGGGGTCCTGTACAGTTGTACCTTGTACTTACCGTAGCACCAGCACCAGGGTTGCATCCCTGACAGGGGAATCCCTAGTTGCGAGTTGTGGAACAAGCCATTTCACTGTAGTTGTACCATAACCAGTACCTAAGTCAACCTTCTGGTACCGACCCTTGGTCCACCCTGGTGGTATACACCAACAAATCACTAGCGATTGGCATTACTACTCCATGGTTCTATCCCAGGTTATCGACGTGAATCCATCATTAGCCACTACTAACAACCATGCTTTTACCATGATTATTATTCCAATCATTTAGCATTAATCACTCATTAATATCCCTATTAACCTTGACAAACCACCGTTATAAACCATTAACTAGTAGAATTTTCCATAAAACCCCTAAACCATCGCAAACCCCCAAAAATCCCATGGTTTTCCCAATTATTGAATACTATATCCCCTTCAAACATATCATATCAAACCCCAACAAAAACCCGTGTCAAACCACATCACCCCCCAATAAAACGACATCAAACCTTTCTAAAACCATGGTTATATCCCTGATTACAGTTAGTAAACCATCATTAACCAGTACTTAACAACCATGATCCCTCGAAAAACCCTCGAAATTCCTATGGTTTCCCTATTATCAACTACTTCCAACGGTTTCCCCATATTATTCCTATGGTTTCGCTATGGTTTCCCCTATGGTTTCCCTTATTATTAACGAAATTCCTATGGTTTCTCCTATGGTTTTCTTATTATCAACTAGTTGGATCCTTAAAATTCCCTATTATCAACTATTGAAAACCCTAGATTCCTATGGTTTCCCCTTTGGTTTCCCCTTAAAACAACTCCCGGATCTTCGTTCCCCCGGACGTCCCAGGATCTTCGCCGCCTTCCAAAGCTGCCGGGCCCACCTGGCGGACGCCGAAACCGCGGCGCGCTATGCGCCGGCGGCGCGCGCGGCGTGCCGCATGACGTCGCAGGTGGCAGCACACCATCCGTTGGATGCCCGGCTCGGGAGGCCGTTTTTGGCGGTGGATCCGGGGGGTTTGGAGGGGTTAAGGGTGGTTAATGAGGAGGAAACGGAAGGTGAAGTTTATGGTTTTTACAGTGGTCTTTTAGTAGTTTCATCTGGTTTTATACGCAATATAGTGGTTAATAATGAGGAATACCATCGGATTTTTGTGGGTTAACTAGTGTTTTAAGTGGACAATGGTGGTGAATTCGTAGTTAGTAAGGGTTTACGACTGGTAATGCTAGGTTAATAGCCAACAAGAATGGTGAATAAGTTCATGATGGTGGTTAATAATGAGGAAAACAAGGGCTATCTATGGTTATTAGTGCTTTAAGAGGATTTAGAATGGCTAATAACGGTGGTTAAAAATGGTTGATTAGGACTTGATTAATTCTTACAATAGGGATAATGACCCCAACAATTATGGCTGATGATGGTTTACCAACGTTGGTTCCATATACCACCCTTATAATAATAACAAGAGCAAAAATTCCAGCTATCCCTTCTGGTATACTGGCTTCGTTACTTACAAGGAGCGTGTTCATACTACAAGCAAAAATGTAGGGA
>VSDK01018343.1:778971-821633 GCA_009767595.1 Symbiodinium kawagutii | reverse complement strand
GTAGGGAAATTGGCCTACATTCTATCAATAGGGCATAGCATGTATCAATAATTAAGTGTGGTTTCTATCAGGCTTCTCAATAACCTGGGGCTCAAGCCGATCATGACTGATGATTTCTCGTCCAATCAAAATGACGTGGGCAGTTTACAACCACTGTCGATCATCACAAATGATGGTCAATCTTGATGGTTTAAAGGAAACACCGTCGCTAATCATCCTTGACCAACAGCACAAATCATCATTCAAAACAGTTCACTATCATCACTCACCACCAGGGTTAGCGTTAGGGTCCAGCGTCACAAACCATTATCAGCGAGCGTAATCCATTTCAAACCAGGATGCGCAATCATCAATCATCATCACAAGCCGCCATCTTTATCACCGAAGTATTGTCAAACACCAGTAATAATAGATCCATATCAATACACCACCGGCAGTATACCCGAATAAATAGCTGGTGATTCATCCCCAATGTACTGTAGGGGCTTCTTCAAAAAGATCTACCATTCCTCTCAACCTTCCATGGCTCCCTGCTGTCGTGAAAGTCTGGGCGCCCGCCCCAAGGACGTTGACAAACACGAAGAGCTGGTTTTGGAGCTGCTAGGCCCAGGGTTAGTGGGGCATCAAGGCTGTCACAGCCTTGGCTCACCATGCTCCGTGCATGCGCCCCCTCCCTGTGAATCACTAGGCGTTTCTGATTGGAGGAAGTTCAAACCAATCCTGACTGGAGGTTACATCATTTGTTGACCACATCAGCTTCTTTTCCCTTTGAAAATGGTTTCCAACCTTGAAACAATGGTCAAGGAATGATTATCGGAAACAATCCATTTCAGTTTCCTTTGCAACCATGATTCATTTCCCCTCTTTTTGTGCTGGAGGCCAGCTTGGGATAGTGGCTCCTCAAGTTGGGATATGGCTGGAGCCTGACCCATGGGCTTCTGGTGGGCTCCCCGCCAGGCATGTTGTCCAGCAGCTGCATCGAGGAACTCACGGAAGCAGCTGCCGAGGCGTTACTGTACACGACCTTCCGATGTAACGAATCCAAGTTGAAAGTCTTGGCATCTCGGCAGATGACAGAGAGTCCAATGGGAGCTTTCAACTGGAATCCAGTTGGGGAACTTGGGGGTAGTATTTTTATCAACGCTTGGGGTTTAGCTTCATCCAGGGTTGACTTTAATAGGACATATAAGTGGATGGTCGTTGCATGGTTCTCGGATGATGGACTTTTTGTTGGGAGTGCTCCATTGGGAAGATGCAAGAAGCCTCAAGGTGGTTTTAGCAGAGTCCGATGGGTGGACGCCCAATGGTTGTTCCAAGACAAGCTCCCGGGTCGCTTTAAAAAGAGTCGTTGTAAAATGTAACCCCTAGGTTGTTCAGCATTTCATGCTTATACTCCTTTGTGTTTGCACGTCTTGGTTTCACCATGGATGGATCCTGACGTAAAGTGCAGATAGTGGACGAAACGAGGAAAGAAACAGCCACAATGAGCTCGCTGAAGGACAGTGGAAAGCGAGCTTGCGTGTACACGTATCTTCGTGCAAATGACAGGAGCAATTGCCTTTCAGGCCTCGTTGGTTGCAGTAGGCTGCAATACCCAGTATTTTCTGGACAAAATGCAGGTTATGAAATAAATCCTTATGAACCAACCATGCCTCTTAAGGATAGCACACTGTAGTTCAGGGTTTGGCCTCCCCCACACCGAAGCCTCGCTAGAGAACAGCGTTTGAATGGAGTCCATGGGACCCAAGAAATTCACTGCGGACAACGGAACATGGTTTCCATGGAAAAACCTGTGGTTGTGACGTGTTTTTTCCCCGGTCATTTTGTAGTCGCGAATACTTTGAGCCAATCACTTTGTGGCCGCTTGCTATGTGCAAAGCTGTGTCATCTCGAGTCTTTGCTTCAGTCTGCAACATCAACATCTCTGCAAACATGTACATATCGTCCCTTCATTCTGTGATTTCCTTCCTTAGAACTCTTGTTTGCTGGTAAATCAATTCATTCGTGCTCCCCGGCAAGCTGTTCTCATGGGGACGGACCTGGCAATTGATCGTTGTGGGTAACGTGGACGTTCTCAGGAGCTGTGGCTGTACTCAGGAGTTGGTTCACTTGGAGCATCCCAACTGCATCTCCGAAGCTTTGACCAACAGCCGCTCCGCGGCAACCATCGAGCGGATTTTGACCTTTCTGCGTAGCCTGGTTGCGGTCCAACCTTCATCTGCGGTGCTGGAAGCCTTTCCCGAAGGATGCAGCGAAGGTGCCACAATCACATGCCGCCGCAACAACGTGCGTGGGTCGGATGGAAACGTGAAAAACGCTGAGCTTCCGAGCTTCTTGGAAGTTCTTCATTGGGTGCTCAGGGTAAGCCGAGCCCTGGAGAAGTCCAATGGATAAAGCATTTATGGAAGAGTGGATTAGTCATCAGATGTCATCAGTCTCTCTGTTTTGACTTTGGCTGCTTCATTCTAGCTGATGCGTGGTGCCAGTGTGACTGAGAGTATCTGAGAGGACCAACTCAGCCTACTTGGTTACTTTGTATTCAGCGGTTGCCATTGATCTTTACGCATGTAACTATCAGCGACTGGAAGCTGGTAAGAGTAGGCTTTGAGAGGTGTTTGTGGCCAGCTATATGCTTATGGCTGGTTAAGTATATGTAATTATATGATATCATATGGTTAGTGGCTGGTGAAGTACATGGTTAGCCACTTCTAAGAACGATCCAAGTTACGACTCCACGTCGTAGCTCCATCTTCCACGGAGGTTGGATGTGATCCGAACCCTGGATGCAGGTGGCATCTTGGATGTGGTCATCCAGGTCCTGGTGCGCTATGAAAATGATCCAGGAGCTGTTGGGAATTGCTGGGTTCACCATGGTTCACAACCTCATGGTCCCAGCTATGCTAAGATGCTATCCATTGAGCGCATCACTGGATCTTCCCCACACACGGATGCGGGTGGCCGGAATAGAGTGATGATCCTCTTAGGGACGATGGATGGACAACTACCATGTGAGCCGAGTTGGCGAAACCATGGCTGGGGCGAGATGGGACGCTGCCATCAAAAGCTTCCGTTGGATCTCCAATTCTCATCCTGACATCCTCACCATGCGCTCCACAGCCTCGACGTCCAGGCGTTCAACGCTGGGGTTTGGCGGCGCTGGGCACCATGTGCAGCGCGGATGAAGCCCTGGCGCGGCGCGCGGTGGATGCTGGAGCGACCAAGTCGGTGATCTGGGCCTTGGGTGCCGATTGCCTGTCGCAGGTGTGGCCAATCTGCTGGGAGCTGTGGAGGTGTCTTTATGAATCTATGTTATATTTTATATGTTGTAGATTAGATGTGTATATATGTATATATATATATATTATATATAATCTACTTATTATATATGTATTTATTTATTTATTTATTTATTTATTTATTTATTTATTTATTTATGTATTTATTTACTTATTTATTTATTATATATATATATAAACTACTGTTCTGAATCTGTCACTGTGAGGCCAAGTCCTTGGAACAAGACGCGCTCTTCTGCGCCTACGCCTTGCTGAGCACGGAGACGGGGCAGGAGCCACCTGCCCGGTGGAGAGGGGGAGAGCTGCTTAGGAGGTCGCAGGTCGGTTGGTTCAGGATTTTTCAGGGCTACTAGTTGGTTAATGTTGGTTTTTGAGGCTTTTTGAGGGAAAACTCATCAGTTCTAAGTGGCTTTGATCCATTTTTATCCACCTTGTCCAGTTCTAAGTTGGTTTTTCAAGCAATTTTCTCACCAACAGGAGCTGCTGGCCCCCAGCAGCGGCAGTTCCGGTGGCGGCGGCGTGGATGGGCACATGCTGCCTGGCCTGGCGGCCTCGGCGGTGGCCCGAGCGTTGAGAGAGGACAGCTCTGAGGCGCTGCGGGCACCATGGGACCTGGTCGTAAGGTGGGTATAACCAGTGAAGATCAGCTGGCGAGCTGGGTCAAGCAGTTAACCAATGGTTTACCTAGCTGGTTAAGCTGGTTAATAGTAGGGGATGATAAGCAACAATAGTAGGGGATATACTGGCTATATATGGATGTGGGTCAAGCAGTTAACCAACCAATTTCATGGGGGACAATGACCAACAAGTTTATAGGGAAAACAATGGTAGTGATGGGGCAACCAGGGGTACGGGGTGAACTGACCCACTGCCAGCTAAGAACTGGGATTACACTGAGCCAGATAAGGATAGATTTGGTATACCTACCTAAGAGGAGGTATAGCAGTGATAATCTTGGGTCAACCAGCCTAATATTAGGTCAAGCAGTGAAACCAGTGTGATATTCGGTCAACCAGTGCGGTATTTTTGCCCCAGGTAGATGAAAGAACCCAGATGAAACCATGGTGAATGTAACCAGTTACTTGTATCCAAGTAGCATGATGTTTGGGTTGGACTGACTGATGCGAGCTTGGAAATGATCCTGGTGACTCGACCCACTGGATTTGATGCCTGAGGATTTGTGAGCAGACAGCTGACATGGAGAAGCAATGGACTCGAATCTGGCGGCCACCGGCCATCTTTCTTTGTTTCAATCCAACCCATTCTTTGTTCGAGTGATGGTCTCGCAGTTGGTTGGGTGGTGAAGCATTCTTCTACAACGGTTCATGGAGGGAATGCTCATCAAAACCCGTTCATGACCAGCCGCTTGTTCTTGCAGTTCCGTTCTCACTATATTTATTTCTTTTTGGGCATTGTCCGGCATGACTTGCTATTTGCTTACTGGCAACCATTGCTTGTCACTATTGCTATAGTTTCCCTTACTTGTCACCATTGCTTGCTTGGGTTGGTCATCAACTTGTTATTCCTACTGCCGCTGGACGGGACCCCTCCATGTTTTGATCCCACTGCTCACCATTTGGCCTTTTTGGTGTGCAACAATTGATGGGAGGTTGTGCAAGTTAGTTAGTTGGTTTTCATACATATATACATATATATATATATATATACATACATAGATACGACATCATATCCATGGAAGTGAGTATTGTAGATATTTTGTGGGCATCATATCTAATGCGTAAACTGTTATGAACCAGTACTCCTCGCTCTGAGTCGGGTTACCCTGCTTGGCAGGCTGCCATGTGGGGCATGCGTATCTTTGAGCGAATTTGTCAGAGGCAGTTGCTATTGGGTGCTGTCAGTGGTGGAAACCTGGCTGTAGTAAAGCATCAAAGTGGATCCATTTCATGCCGCTACTTCCTTGGTTTCGATTCAATTCTTAAAATCATGCAGACCAAACTTGAGTAGATGGACATCACAACAAATACAGAGACTATGCAGCCTATGGCAGCCTATGGCAGCCTATGGTACTGTTTCTTAGAAGTACTTTGGATGTTGACCTACTCGACCTACTCCTGAATGCGTGTCTAATTGTTATACATCCATCCCTCCATCCATCCATCCACCCATCCATCCATCCATCCACCCATCCATCCATCCACCCATCCATCCATCCCTCCATCCATCCCTCCGTCCATCCAACCATCCCTCCCTCCATCCATCCATCCCTCCCTCCCTCCCTTTGTCCGTGCGTCCGTCCGTCCATCCATCCGTCCATCCATCCATACGCTATGCGTGCGCATACATATTTGACTCTCCCGATCAAACACGTGAAATCGATTTTCGACGTCAACTACAACTGTAGCCATCTGCCATCAGGCATGCCTTGATTGTGGAGCCCTACGTAGACGTGATCCTGGACGAAACTCGTCGCATCAGACATGTGCAATGGTTGATGAATGTTTGACGAATGGATTCATGGTTCCTGGATGGTGGCTAACCAATTAACTATCATAAACGCTTGGTAAATGTTGCTTCATATGATGAATGGTATTCTACTACACTACGATCAACTAGAAGGGATAGAAGTCCATCAGCCACAAGCAAGAATTAGCACAGGGAGATGGATTACCCAGCATGCAAAAAGGATCCATTCAACTCTTGAGTTGGAAATCTTTAGCCAGAAACAATGATGGTGTAAGTAAGCTACGCTAGGCAGGCATGCTTCCATGCTTCGGTGATGCCAACTATCCTTTCCCTGATCATTTTGAGGCCGAAAGCCAGTATTTGCTGTTTCTTCGATTGTTCTTGTCGTTGTCAGTGGTAGTCTCTGAGCTAAGCGGAACCTACTCAAATTCCATGCTGCCGTCATCCTTGAGATTATGGCAGCAGAGTTGACGCTTGAGGTATCATCGTTTTGTGATCCAGGTTGATTTTGTTTTTTCTGCTTATTCTGCTTAATTCAATGATAATCAAAATACTTGTCACCATTCCCATGGTGATCGTCCTTATCTCTGGTATTGTAAATGGTATACCACCAAGAATTGGTCCAAAGTCGATGATTTTCGGGGTTGGGAGTACACTGAGTACCCATTATTGGCAGACAGACATACACACATACTTGTTGGGGATCTTGCACAAGTTCTCTAAGAGGGTCTCATGCAAAGCTCGGTCAAACGTAGAAGAGTACCACTTCTTCCTTCAGAGAGCTTTTACATTTGTGTGCAATTGCTACCCTGTTCACTACGCTCTTTTGCTAGAATCTGGTGCTCAGATAAAAGCACACCAAATTTCCATATGGTCAATAGATTTTCCCTAGAGATAGATGGCTGTGGGTCAATATGAACCAACAACCAACCACCAACATCAACCAACCAACAACCAACCAACCAACAACCAACCACCAACATCAACGAACCACCATGAACCAACGAGTAACTGGCCATTGCTTTGGGATGTTTTCACAGCCACCAGGGTATCCCATGACCTTCACTGGCGAGGCCATGCTGGCGGAGAACTGCCTCCATGGCACCATGGTGGCGGCTAGCAACGCAGTGAGCCACCTGGCGTCGGTGTGTCCCATCGCCCGGGAGAAGCTGCTGGCGCGTTACGTGAGTTTGGTCAAGGCCGTGGAGCGCCAAGGGCGGCCGGGTGAGGTGGCGAGGTGGCGAGGTGGAGACGGGGGCGAATGGATGCTGGTTGAGGCTTGGAGAATGGATCACTGAGAGGGGATCGGTTGAGATGATGGTTGTTCTATGGTGATGATGGCGTTGATGAATGATGCTTGATTCATGCAATTAGCGCTAGATCCATGTGATTTATACTGGCTAAGAGTGGAGGTTGATATGTAACAATGACCGACAATCTTAGAGATTCAGATATATCATAAGCGAACCCTGCCAGATTTGATAGGAAGTCAAGCGGTTGGTGCACAGCTTTGTTCTTGAAAGAGATCCTGAATCATCGTCAACAATTTTTCCAAACCTTGGTCGACTATTAACATATATCATTTATCCTTATATAAGTATAGACACTTGAACAAGTTCATCCTTGATAGTTTGTGTTGATCATTTTCAAAAGCATTGTTACCTCCGTCATTGGCCTTGCTTCCATAGGCCTTGCAGTGCAAGGGGCACATTGCCGCATGTGAAGGGACCGAAGACGGAAAAGAACGAGAGAAGGAGCTGATGGATTGGGTGCAAGTTCTGGTGGATATTCTTGGCCCTCCCAGGCCCACCAGGGGGGGGTTGATTGGAGCCAAGTGATGGCTGGAGCCGCAACAAGTGGGCTGCCGCAACGAGTAATTTTTTTTACCTTTGTTGGATAGGACGGGCATAGATCTTAGTGGTCGGAATGGTCTGTTTTCCAGTTTTTGCGTTTAGAATTGAGGCAGGTCGGTTGAGGTATGGGGCCCAACAGGTGCTTGGTGCAAGGGGTTGCTCCAATGCCCAGGCCGCTGAAATCGGACGACCAGATCTTGCGAGAACAACTGCGGGCATTGGAAATACAGGAAGATGTGAAATCCACAGACCCTTGGCCGTGCCGAATGGTGCCAGCCACTTTGAAGATGGTCCGGGGTATTGCGAAGACCCCGAAGCTGAAGTACCTCCTCGTTGTGGATGGACTGGTTGATTGGAAGTTATTCAAACATATTGCGGGGACTATCAACCAACCAGTGGATTCAATCCGCAATACGATTGTTATCGGCGACATCCCTTTGTTGCTTGTACCCCAGCTGTTTACATCCAACGGTGGGCGTTAAAAACACCAAGGCCGTTCACCAAGATGTCTTGTTCCCTTGACAAGCCTGGGTTCTTCAGCTTCAGGAGAAGTCAGGTAGCAAGTCCAACACGGGCACCAAATCGAATCCCGGATCGAAATCGCGCACTGGGACCAAATTGGATTCTGCCAGCAGATCGGGCACAAAGACCGGAACGAAGGCCTGGGAATCGGCAGAACTAGCTGGCTCTGCCGGCGCTCGGCTTCACAAGCTGAAATGCTGGGCGCTGGGGGAGGTTCTGTTGGAGTAGGCTACCCCATTTTGAGACCAAAATCTTAGGGAATCCCACAGCTATCATGGACTGGCAACCTGCACCCTTTCGTGGCAGGAGGGAACGGCAACGCGAGAGCTGTCCAGCAGCAAAGGCTTTGCCAACAAACTGACCACCGTTGTTTGATGCTGGCGATGTTTCACCCTGCAAACGACCCGCGACGGGGCTGTTGCAATGGCAACACTGGGGAGCACTGGGGCAAAAAGCTGATGGTTCCAATGTAAAGGACCTTCCCAAAATTATGAAGCGCTAAGCTTTGGGGCTGAACGTAGACATGTTGTGTCAGCTTTTTCTGCGCAGTGCCCCAGCTTGACCGTAGCCCGTCGTCCTAAAGGGTGGCTTCCTTTTGAAGCCCCCCGAAATCGATAACGTCTCACGCTGACGCGTGCACGTGCCCAATGTGGCCCGGTAACCTACGCCAAGGAAAGATGCCATCAGGGCTGTCCCTGGCCCTCCAACCATCCTGAAATGCTTAGATTTGGTGAAACGCCAGGCATCCACAGCCCATGCCACATGCAACACAGGACCAATTGAGGCCTTGGAGGGTGCCACCACCTAGTTGATGCCATGTATCAGAAGCTGAATTGAGCGGTGGAGATTGGCTGATTCTTGCAGAGGATACTTTCTATACCATAAACCTACGACATATATATCTGCATATAACTACTGATGTGGCATTCCATTGCTATTGTTTACTCGATTACCATCCAGCTTATAAAGCTGCTCAACCAGCGAACTGGCAGCCGGAATAGCTACAAGATGTAGAACTAGGGTGAACTGGGGTAACTACTACTGGTTACTATGGATAGTTATGGTAAATACAGCTATACTTTAATGGCTCAACCAACTTAGAACCGACTTATATTAACCAGTTAGTTCTGATAGTTAAAGTAATAACCAGTAGTAACTACCAGTAGTTATAGCCATTAGTTGGATTACTTCAATAGTACTCTTTAGCTTCGGAGTGCCGAGTCATGAGCCATCGGTGCCCCCGCAGATCCAAGGTCGGGAGCCCTTCTGAGTGGCGGTGGCGCGTCGTATTGGATCATGCTGTCGGGGTATCCCGAAGCCATGCTTCTCACTTTTTCACACCAATTGCTCATAGGCGGCAGTTGCTTGGAGCCACCCCAAAGTAATGAAGCACAAGTCATTTGGAGAACATAGCTGGACGAATCGATTTCTTGGATTCGAAAGGTTTGTTGGTGTAGATTCTGGATGACAGTGACCGGAAATTCGATGACTCTGAGATCAACAGCCTGTTTGTTTTGTCCATTCACCTTTGCCCCGTGTGAAATGTCAAACAGGATTGAGCAGGCGACCTCAGAGCCAGTCGTATCAAGAAAAGGAGTTGGCGGCTTCGAAGATGGGTCAATTTACTCATTGCTTTGATGTATGTGGCTATGGGTCAATATTGACCATCAATAGTGGGGGATAATAACCAACAACTTACAGGGAAAATGACATTTAATGATGGGGAAACCAGGGGTTCAGGGTTTTGACCCAGCTCACTGCCATATGAGATCATGAGATTGAACAAATGCTGGCTCGAATGATCATGGCCACAGAACCAACAAACAATGGCTGACGATGGGTGGATTTCGCAAGCCTAAAGGTTTGCTTTGGCGAGCTCTGATTGGGGAACCACCCTGCTGGATGAATATCCAACAAAACAGTCAGGGAATGACAATGGTTCACCAAAAATGCTGGCTACTAATGTTGAACGATGCTCACATTGTCACATGCATGTTGGCAAGTGATACTGGTCATGTAAAAGTGTCTGATTTTGCTCGGCAACTGCAGTCTATCCCGGACTGCGTGGCCGAGGAGAGCTAGTTGTGACACTATGGTGGACGGGGGTCGCTGACAATGGCTGTAGCACTAAGCACTTTTGTCAATGACAAGAGATCTCCAACTGAGTGGAATGACCCGCCTCAGAATCTTCATGCTTTTACTCATCCTCATCCTCATTCTCCTGCTCCTCCTCCTCCTCATCATCATCATCATCATCATCATCATCATCATCATCATCATCACAGCAGTAGCAGTGCTGGTGTGGTGGTCGCGGCGAAAATCATGGTAGGAGTGGTCTTACTTGTAGTGCTACTGTTACTGATACGCACTGGTGCTAGAAGTGGCAGCAGCAGCATCGGATGTAGTAGGAGTAAGAGAAGGAGCAGGAGTACTTTCAGTAGGAGCAATAATCAAAATCATTGTGGCGGTGGTGGTGGTATTAGAATTACCTATTGTTGTTGGTGTCGCTATTTTGTTTGTTATTGTGACTATTAGCGTTGTTTCTCAGGTTTTTGTCATTTTGTAGGAGGAGTAGCACAACCTGTTGTCTATGTCCTTGTTGTCTATGTCCTTGTTGGTGTTTTTGTTGTTGTTGTTGTTGCCGCCACTGCTTCATGACAGGCACTGATGAGAACGCCCGGCAGAACGACATCTACCGCTTTGATGTTCGCAACAAGTGCGCCGGCTGCTGGGTTTCTCCTGAGCCCCTGAAGTCTTCTGGTTAAACCATGAGCAAGGGTTAATAAGGGATGATAACCAACAATAGTGGATAAACAACTACTGATTGGTGGTTTGATTAACATTTTTGATTGTTCCTCGCAATTGTTTGCACATGGTTGGTTGAGAAGCATATTTTTCACGGGGGTGGTTCAACTGCCAGTCTTCAGACGGCTGGCTTTAGATTGATGCACTGCGTTTTTTGGACATTCCCGCAGAACTTGATGGGTATCCAATTGTTTATGTTGGGTTTTAACTAGCAGTGCTGGCTAGTCAGATTGAATCCATAGTGCGTTGGGCAGTTGTTGGAACTCGGTATCCATCTTTAGAAGGTCGAATCCCAATCTGCTTCTTTGAAAAGATCTTCTTCCATCTACTTGCAGCTTGAGAAGTTCGCTCGTGTTTGGAAGAGGTGAAGCATGAACTCCACAGATAAGGATGCCGTCCAAGAATCGCAGAAAACGCTGGTGTTTGAATAGGATCAGCTACCGGATAGGGAATGAAGCTGGGATGGACAACAGCTATTGTGTGCTTTCGCTCTTAGATAGGGAATACCCCATAGCCAAGACTACTCTCTGGTAAACCAGCTTGGTTGCGTGAAAAATTCACCACAAATAGCTGGTTTATCGTTGATTGAAACTGATTTTCAGCTTCAAGTCATTAGTTTAAGGGTTAGTTTAGTAGAGTGTAGCTCCCTATGCCCCAATCTTAGCCAAGATGAACTTCAATCAACAAATGGGTGTTTCTCAAAATATGGCACCCCCAAACAATTCAATACTGGTAGCAACCATGCAAAGTAATGGACCCAGCAATATAGCTGGTATATCCCCTATTGTTGCTTATTATCCCCTTGCTAATACCCTTTGCAAACCGTTGTTGATCACTAATAAATCATAAACAGAGCGGCCCATCCATTTCTTTGGGGTTCCCAATACTGAGAAATCACCATATAGTTGGTATATTCCCCAAAATTGATGGTTATTACCCCCCATTACTAGCCATTATGTATGGTCATGACCCGGCATAGCTTTGGGGTTCCCTGTGGCTTAAGAACCCACCAGGAGTTCAGTTCCACCTTTGACCCACCATTTTTGGGTTCCCAATGGCTTGAGAAGCCATCACGTAGTTGGTATATCCCCTATATAACCATGAATAATCTTGATCAACCTTCAAAAATCCAATGGTTTTCCCTATTATCAACCAGAACATTTCCCTATAAAACCATTATAAACCAACAATATATATATATATATATTTTCCCTTTTAAAACCATCTATAAAACGACAGAAAACCAGTGTAACACTTCAAACCACATAAAACCATCGTTCACCCTAGAAAACCATTATGAAACCATTATAAAACTACTATAAAACCATCAAGAGACCACATAAAACCATCGTTCACCTTCGAAAACCATTATAAAACCACTCTAAAACCATTATAAAAGCATGAGAAAACCAGTATAACACCACCAATGCACCCTAGAAAAACTGCTCGGCCACGTTGGTCAAATGCCGCAGCTTTCAGGTCATGGGCCTGTATCGAGCCAGTGACTGGCAATCCGCCCTCAGCGCGCTCTGGGTCCAAGGCGGGGTAGCGTCGTTGGTTCGGCACTGTTTCGGTGGTGGACGAAACTGGGGAATTGTTGGGTTTTATAGGGGGGTTATGATGGTTTTGTAGTGGGTTTATAGGCGGGTTGATGATGGTCTTATAGTGGTTTCGTGTGGTTTTGTACGGAATATAGTGGTTAATGATAGGGCAAACGATGGGATTTTTTGGGATCAACTGTGATTATTAGAAGTGTTTCAGGGGAATATAGTGGTTGATAATACAGGAGAATACTCAGATGGGGATTTCTCAAAGTTGAGAAGACAAAAATGGTTGGTTTATTATGAATGATCTAGGGGTATCCCAAATTTGAGAAGCCAACACATGCACACTTATGATCATTTTGTCACATCAATTGCACATTGTACTATTTATCAAATGAATACAATAAGTCAAAAAGACGGATACTATATGCATAATGACTCACATATACACACAGACAGATACAGTCACCGCAGTCTGTTTTTTGAGGCCCTGTACAGCATGTACACACAACAAATCCTTTGCTTCACATTGGGTCTACCATAGATTTGGCAATGTGCAGCTGGTGCGCACGAACCGGGCTCCTGGGTTTGCACCAGGCAGTGGTGTGTCGCAACAGCATCTTCTTCTTCGGAGGATACACCAAGAAGGTGCTTGGAAGCTGCACGAAGCTGGGGTGAACCACCCAAGCTGGGGCCGAGGTTGTCATTTTCTCGGATGTTCACCAAGGGTCTGAGCTTTGGTCACAGGGACCTCCTGCTTACTTTGTGGTCTTGGGAGAAGCGGGACATGCCAAGATCAGTCATCATGAGGTTGCTAAGTATGGGTTCCCCATGGTTTCCCTATAAGAGTCACTTAAAAGAGCCTTGGTTGGTCCTTGCATGCGATAACCTTCACCGTTTGTCCTAGGGCCTGCGGCACCGGGGCTTGTTGAGCCGGTGTTCTAAATTGGTTCCTAACCACAACTTAGATCCACTTGGGTGTTAAGCCCACTGGATATAGGTGCAATTCTTAGGTCTACTGCAATCAAATGGTAAATCCTACAAGTAAAACGTAAATCCTTCCCACTGCAATCTACTCAAATGTTAAATAATTATGACTAATTATGATTCTTAGCCACCGTAATCGACTCAAATCGAAAATGGTGATCCTAGAACTGCCACTGCCCCACGTGCAGCGGCTGAGGATGGCGATTATTTCAACGACTTGTTCGAGTTCAACATCCCAGAGGCTCACTGGACACGTGCCTCGGGTAGCGATCAATCCCGGGGCGGTCGATTGCTGAGGACTGCAGTTTGACCCCAAGCTTTTTGTGGGGTTGATCTGAAACAACCTTTGTAGGGGGTTAATGTAATATGAGTTCATGATTTAGATTTTGATGTTTTTCATTGGATCAATCCGTCGATCATTACCTATTTCTTGATTGTGATATCCATTTCAGCTGGCAGTATGCCTCACATAGTTGGTTTCCCAATCCAGCAATGAACTTGGAATAGGAGTTCTCATCACGTATGGAACAAATGTGGCACGCCATGGTACCCTATGGTAATGGTGAGTTTCTCAATATAGGGAAGCCTCAAATGGTTGGCTTGTTACTAAGAATCGTTAAAAAGGATGATTTGGGGGTACTCCTATTTTGAGAAACCATTTTATGGTAGGTTTCAAAATCTCCGCCCAAAATCCACCTTGCTTAAGGCTTGACATGCCATTGGTGACCACTGACCCAACCTACAGCTGGATGGAGCTGTATGCAGATACCGGAAGCCTCTCATCGCCTCTCACTTGCTGGCTTCCTTCTTGGAAGTAGCGATTTTTACCAATAGGTCAATGCTCTTAGTCCCTAGTCCATAGCTGAGAGTCCAAGCCCATCATTCCGAAAAGGGGCGGGTGGACGTCCCATTAGCTTGGGTTCCTGTGATGATTCCCCTTGTTCACACACCGAAGAGGCAATTGTTTTTGGGGTAAGTGCAGCCGTACGTCTTCAAAGTGTGGCCCGGTGGCCCTCCAACAGTTCAGAGTTTGAAGCAACTTGGTAACGTCAACAGTTTTCCGAGCAGGTTCATTGGTACAGACGCGAGCAACTCACCCCTGGAGGTGTAAAGTTCTGCCCCTCCGGAACCCGCCGCGGCCTAGGCATTGACTCATCCAGCAAACCCTCGGTACGAACAGATCATTCCTGCGTGGTCTTTGAGGTAGCTTGGCAACAGCATGGTCTTCGTGCATGATGGCCACAGTGGGTGGCTCCAGAACCGGAAGTTCATCAGTTTTCACTGGTTGGTCCCAGTGGTTGGTGCTTTTCTTCTTCATATTTGGGATGGTTGATTGATTCATATTTTCAGAGTGGCTGAAACCAGCAACCAGTTCAGTTTTCACCAGTTCCAATCCTGGCCTCTTGGCCTTCAGGGTTTCGAAACAGTGAGCCAGACTGGCAGAGTTGGAAACTGTGCAGGCAAACCTCTACATCTTCGGAGGATTTGATGGTCGAACCAGATTTCAGGACCCGGATCTTGCCGCTCGGGGTTGGCGATGTCCTAGTGCTCCGAGGATTGAATGATTTGAACGAAGGCATTGTACAACCTGGGGCAAACACCAATGACATATTCACGAACTGGATGAACTGCACCACATTTCTTGATCTTGTCATAGGCTTCATGGCCTGTCAGTTTCGCCCATTGGACTCCCAGCTTTGGCCCATCACCCACTGGTGACAGCTTCCTGTAGTTCCACCCTTTGTGGTATCTTTGTGGCTGAGAGGTCGCAAAGTGATGACAGGTGGTCTCACAGGAAATCATAGGAATTGCATCTGTTTATCTATCGATTGACCCATCATGATCTGTCTATATGCAGACATTTGTGTAGAATTATGCGCACATATGGACCCGAAAGGGTTGGTTTCTCAACATAAATGATTCATAAACTGGGTGATTTGGGGGTACCCCAATGGCTTGAGAAACCACCATCCCTGCATCTGCAGCCATGCAGCCATGCATCTGCAGCCCATCCAACTTGCAGGGTGATCGGCTTTCAGGATCTTCATCTTTACAACACAGAGGAGAAAGACTGGATGCAGGTGGGGTCATGGGAGTGGCAATATGTTCTCTGCTTTGGTAGCGGCTTAAGAACCAACGAGAATGCTTTGTGACAGTAGTAAGGCTTCCTGATGGATAGCGATTGATAACAATACAACAGAGCATGGCTCAGAACAAATGACCCTACAAAACGGAGATTTGTTAAGGGTAAAGTAAGCAGACAATGGACAACCAATGAAGATTGAGACAAACTATGAATCCTGGATCTTGGACTTGAGTCTTCGTAATAGAACCGTTAAAGCCAGAGACTTGCTGAACGCCCGTCGGGGTAGTTGCCATTGGCTCATGTTGAATATGGGGGGGGGCCATAATGGCTAACAAGCAGCACGTACCTGGTATAGATCGCAACGATGAGAAAGTGGCTGTTGCTACTAGCCGAAGCCAAGCTGTTGCTTCAACGATGATCAGCAAAGACACAAAAGTAAGTAGATCTATTCCAAATTTGAATTGGCAGTGTCACAAAGTCATCATCGACTATTTTACAAGTTAAACCAGGTGAATTGTTGTATAGATACTTGGTTATTGTGGGCTCCAAGTGTTTCTTCCATTTAACCAATTGCTGGTTGATTAATTAATTTGCAATCGATTATAACCAACAGTCATTGGTTAATTGGGTTCAACCATCAGTCATTGCTGGCGAATTATACCCAACTCATTTGCTTCACATCTCTCGCTGATTCAATTCGCTGCCAGCTATCTCTCAGCGTGGCCCACGGTTCGCCCAGGTCACCGACACCGACAACGTGCCGGTGGGTCGCTTCGGCCACTCCGCGGTGGTCTACCAGTCTGGCATGTGCGGAGACGCGACGGGGGAGCTTCGAAGCCAGGTGGTGTCAAGAAAATTGTGGATGGTTGATATGGTGGTTTCTCAAAATAGTGGTACCCTAAAATGGCTAGTTTATTGCCATAAACCACTATGAATGGATGATTGGGGGGTCCCTAATTCTGAGAAACACCCATATAGTCGATGAGTGATAATGGTTGAGAATGGTTGATAATAGTGGTTGATGGTTAATTTATGGTTGATTGTCTGGGAAAAAAACCGTTGATGATGGTTGATAGTGGTTCACAATGCTCATGTGACGCTTTGTCAAAAGTGAGTCAAAAGTGGTTCATAATGGTTCATGCTGGTTCACGGTGGCTAACAGATAGTATCCGTGGCTCTGAGTGGTTAGCATCAGTTGGTTGATCTCCCCTGAGCAGCCAAACTTAACTTAAGATATTTGGCTGTGGGTCAAAACCCTGTACCCCTGGTTCCCCATCATTAACCATTGTTTTCCCTTGTTTTGTTGGTGGAAATCCCCCATTATTGGCAGGTTAATATTGACCCATAGCCATTTTATTCCATTGTTGTCCCCAGATGATGGGCTGAGATCCTTGATTCTGGACTGCATGCATTTCAAACGTCTTGCGATTTCTCCGCCCGGTATGGAAGACTTCGGGTGCGCATGGCAAGCGGCAAAAAAAGACAGAACTGGCCTTGGTTCAATTGGGAACCGACTGGTGCCACTTATGACAGGTGTGGGTTTTTTGTCAACCATAGGTTGGTCACTTGATCATGCCCATAGGTGACACCATAGGGCGCAGTAGTCCCCATAGGGAAGCTAGTTGATTGTTGATTCTCAAAACCGCATGTTGCATCAGCTCTTTTGAAGCGCGGCAGGTTCGTTTTTGGAGGTTGGGATGGTCACGACACCTTAGACGATCTCTACGAATTTTCCATTACCACCAGCCAATGGTGCCAGCCTCAGCGGGAAGGAGGTGGGTCCGGGGGATTTGGTAGCGCCGTTTTACTCAGACTTTCGGTGATTTGGGGGACCTGTGGAAACTGTAATTCAACCGGAAAGTCAGTAAGCATGTCAAGCTTGCCCCCAAGAAGGGCAAACAGGCATGGCACCAGAACTAAAAAAGATTCATGAAAGATCTGTCGCCATGTCCTCCGCGTTCTTATGAGAGATAGCATGCCGCACATTTCGCCAAAATAATGTTAAGTTTTGAGCCATACGCGGTGATCCCCTCCACCACATCTATCGTAGTCTGAAATGGGGTCTCAATGGGGAACTCCCTCTAAACCATCCGCAAACGATGGTGTGTTTGCAAGAACCTCCATCAAAATTGGAGGCAGACCACTACTGGGTAAGTCCAAAGAAAACGGATGGACCAAAGAAAATGGATGGACTCAGAATGACAGGAGAGAATGACAGGAGAGAATGACAGGAGAGAATGACAGGAGAGAATGACAGGAATCTTGGCTGGTTTGTGATGCTTTCCTATAGCCTTTTGGGAATTCCTGAACTCTTTTCTTCCCCAGGATCTTTAGAGATGACTCAACCAGCACATCTGTCATGACTCATGATAAAGAAGTGACCATTGGGACCCGCAGTTTAAAAAGAAACGCAAACAACCGACCAATCAACCAATCGGGATTCAATAGCACGTATATATATATATATATGTATAAGGCAATTGCACAATACACTTAACATATCATATTTTTATGTAAACAAAATATACCCCTACAGATATGTATTTATAAATATCTAGACGTGTGCCCATGGCTTCTTGTCGGTGCATCCCTCCCATTTGTTGATCCTTCCACAGGGCGGCCCCAGGTACAACGTCCCTGGAAGGGGAGATGTGCCGCCGTGCCTCGATGGCGAGTTCCGTGGAGATGTGAAGTAGTGAAGTTGAGGTCGAATGGTTTTCAAACATATGGCTATGGGTCAATATTAACCAACCAACTAATGGGGGATAATAACCAGTAATAATAAGGAAAACAATGGTTAATGATGGGGAACCAGGGGTACGGGGTTTTGACCCACAGCCATATAGGTTCAACAACAACTCGTTGGTTTATTGATGGTCAACAATGGTCAATAGGGGGATTATAAGCAATCATAAGGGATCGGTTTCTCAAGCCATGGGGGTACCCTCAAATCATCCAGTTTGTTAGTCATAAAGCTACCATTTTTGGGGTCCCCTCTTTTTTGAGGCACCCATATGAAGTTTGCAGTCCGTTGACTTAGTGGTTGCTTGGATGTCTATCTTCCATTATCGATGACATGCCCAAAGGATTTGACGACTTGCAGGAAGCAACGTTTGGCACATGAGAATTGGGAGGCACCGCGCACCAGCGCCTTGCTGGTGTTGAAACTCCAAGTGGCACACAAACGTAGCAGCAGTTGATTCCGCGGCCGGGGATGAATCTTGAAGGTCAGCGATACAGGCAGTGATGCACCCGACGACTCGATTGTTGCGCACGATTCGTTTTGAAGCTCTTTTGATTGGTGTCTTTATGCCTAGTTTGAAGGCCATGGTACAATTTTGTCTGGAAGTCTGACACATCTACGGAGTAATACCCCCTCCAGCTATTAGTTGTGCATTTACCTGTACTAGTTCTATCTACCAATGTTCTACCCAGGATTATATAATAAACCCCTGGTTGATTAACGAGCCGGGGGGTTCCCATGGCTTAATGGAAAACCAAGGCGAACTTAGGGGATACCCCCAATTAATAAACCTCGTCCACCAGAGTTAGCTACCTAATCCACCTTTACAAAACCCTAGGACGTCACAAGTCACACGGGCTCACCGATGGTATGCATCGGCGCGTTCAGGTCGAGATATCGCCACAGCGCCGTGGTGCACGGCTGTGCGATGTTCGTCTTTGGTGGCGTAGACAAACGCCAGGTAGCTGGTACTGCTGCTAAAATGGTTGGGTGAATGTCTGGAGGGAGGCGATTTGGAGCCAGTGCCCGAACCAACTGATGGTTTGGCTACTCAAATGTTTGGGTACAGTCGATGTTTTTTAAGGGATGTTCATCAGAAAAGAAGGGGTTATGACTGCTATATCAAAAATTGGGATGCAAGTTGCACCATGCGGAAATTGATGGGATCGAACTCGATACAGCACAACCATGCACAATCGTTCTCCAACATGTCGAGTGCCTGGCTTCCCAACGTGTCCACTGAAACCCTGCTGATGTCTTGCGGCTCGCCACGAAAACAGCGAGCTGCGATGGAAGTCACCATGAGGAGTTAACGATCGATTGGATGCGAAGCGCAAGCAACTCTTCTCCAAGCTTGAAACCAATCATGTTTGGAAGACCTTGGAAGCTTCTATCCTTGGATTGGCCAATAGTCGAGTGTCAGCAGATTTGTTTGCCCAGACAAGAGTTGAACTCAAACTTAGGACAGATGCAATATCGTTGTGTGCAACTAAATGATACCAAGTGAGATTGACACTATTGACGACATGATATGATATGATGCGATTAAAGAAACTGCAACGATTTGTGTGTTTGGGAGTACCACCCCTTAGTTGGGTCAATTCATGCCTGATCAGCCCTGGACTGTACATTGGTGCTCGGTGGCAAGGCCAGATTTGCCGATCTTTGCGAGTTTAGCTTCGATAATCGGCCGGAGTCTTACAGATTTGTGCTGGGCCCATTGAAAATCATTGAAATCCAAGATTTCGTGGAAAAAATCGATCATGACCAGTGTTGTATCAGTTCTTGAGGGCTCGAGGACCAATCCAAAAAGGATAGCCACTTGTATACTCCATTTCAACAGCTAAAAGCCATCTGGGTTGCTTCGGATTTGACCGTTGATTCCGGTATGGGTCATCCCCATGAGAACCCTGGGTCCCTTGACATCCAAAATATCCAACGCTTACCGCGCCACAAATGGGGAACCTATTGTCCGAAGTCATGAGCACTTTTTCGGAAAATCACCGGCCAGAAGTTGGTGCGACCAGTGGAGTCAAGACCCTTGGTGAGTAGTCGATCAATGGGGGGTTACCGGGCGTACCAGCAAAATTGATCGTTTTCCTATTCAAGATGAATGCAATTAGATCATTTTGGGAATGGTTGAGGAATTGAGGAGGTAAGCCATATACCTCCTTGGATATGCAGCTGGGGTGGTAACCATGCTTGCACATGCTTGATTTGCATCCCATAGGGTGGCTGGCTTGTAGGCCTTACTTCCACAGTAAGTTACCAGTTACGAACTCGGGATACACATCCATTGCGGCGCTCAGGTCTTGGTCTCGTGTCAAGACGGTTCCGAACTTGGCCGGCACAAAGTGATACACTCCAGGGATTGCTAAGTTGGTGAACATAACCAGGGCAACTACATAGCAGGATCTCAACTGGCTGTTGGTTGGGGGGAGCGAGGCCAGGAGCCAGGGGTACTTCAAAGGGGGAGCGAGGCCAGGAGCTACCAGGAGTGGCCGAAGCAAATGGTTATACCACATGGTTTATTTACCAGTTCTGCGTTGTAAACCAAAACATGATGGTATTGCTAAGTTGGTTGAGTGATACCAGCTATGGTAGACACAAGCTAGGTGGTCAAACGGCTTATCAAGCGACATATTAGCAGCAGGTACCACAGAAGGCCGCCAAAGACTGTTCGAAGAGCCAGCATGAATGGGATAGAACATCTGCCAGCTGGTCCAGTTCTATCAACAAGATGGGGATCCAACTACTTTTGTATCATGAACGGTAGATCCATATGCGTAATATGAATGAACCACCCTAGTTCACCGTAAATAGCTTGGGATTTTTCCAACCATGGGTGGTTTATGAATATGAATCTAAAATTGCCTGGGCTATCACCATGATCTGTCCTGGCTACCTCCAAATCATCCAATATCAATCATCTTCAATCGTAAGCCAACCATTTTTTGGGTACAGTACAGGTTCCCGATTTTAAGAACCGCCCCAAATGGTGTACCGTCCCAGCACTGAGTGCCTTCCTCTTGCGTGGGAGTTCTGCTTGGCTCACCAAGACTGGAGATCCGCCGTCAGCCAGAACCTTTCATCGAGCTTGCATGCACCGTGGCGCAAATGGAAGTGGTGGAAGTACTTAGGTTGATAGACTTTCTGATTTATTTGGGGTTAGCCAATTGTAAGCTTACCTATCAACTGTATTGTCATTCTTCCTGGGGATAGAAGACTGGCAGTTGTGCCTGAGCATGTTCAAAAGTTGCCATCTGTCAGATGAAGGACCTTCAAAGTACAAAATGGGCCAGGATGGCGCTGGGCTACGCACACTTATTGCAAGAACTAGCTTTGCTGGGGCCATGACCTATGGGAGTGGCACAATAGAACAAGTTCTTTTGAAGATTACGCGCTTGGAGCGTTGCACAAGGTGGTGTCCCTCAGCCACGGTTGTGAGAATTTTTTGCGGCCGATTCAACTATACTTCCGTCCACCCGAAACGTGGCTGGTCTTCCATTCACAATCAGATTACTTCAGATTTGATCCACCGGTTCACTGCAACAACCCCACAGAATTGTTGTCGCTCCGAAGTTTCCGCAGCATTTCAACAGCATGCTGTGGGTAGCCAGGCACCTGCAGGTAGCCAGCCATGGGATCGCCTTCCTGTGATGGTTGGCAGTTGGATCATCATAAGTCTTGCCACGTCCAGGTAGTCTACGATGGTAATGTTGTTATCACCAAAGTAGCCTATGGGAGTAGCCCAACCAGGACATTCTTCCCTTCAGTGAGTTTTCTTTTTTGGACCTTCATAGAGAGTTAGATGATTTTGAATCACAGTCAAACCTGTAACATGTCTGTGTATCTTGTCCATATAGGCAACGATCGAGCCACTCATGGCACCCACAATGCGACTTTCAGCTCAATTGCTCTTTCGCAGTCGAAGAGTACAATAACTACTCAGTGTAGATTCAATGACCAGGCTGTATGTTCCCGGTACATCTTAGTTTCTTTCTTTGTCAGAGAAATCTGGTTTGATGAAATATCAAACTGCATGTCAGGAAAGATGCCAGCCGCAGAATTGGAACATATGCCTTCCATGCTTCCGGCCAAATCTTGCCAGCGTAGTGCTAAAACCAATCAGTTGCTTGTCATGGCAGGTTTTCACGTTCAATATCCAGGGAAGCCCAGCCGGTCAGGTATGGAAGCTGTATGTACATCCTGGGGGGAGCCTGGTGCCCCAGTTTTGTTGTTTGTTGTGGTTGTTGCATTTGTTGCCGTAATTGTGGTTGTGACTGTTGTTATATCGAATGATTCTTGCTGTTGCTTCTGCTGCTGCTGCTGCTGCTGCTGCTGTTGGTGTTGTTGTTGTTGTTGTTGCTGTTGTTGTTGTTGTTGTTGTTGTTGTTGTTGTTGTTGTTGTTGTTGTTGTTGTTGTTGTTGTTGTTGTTGTTGTTGTTGTTGTTGTTGTTGGTGTTGGTGTTGGTGTTGGTGTTGGTGTTGTTGTTGTTGTTGTTGTTGTTGTTGTTGTTGTTGTTTGTTGTTGTTGTTGTTGTTGTTGTTGTTGTTGTTGTTGTTGTTGTTGTTGTTGTTGCTGCTGCTGCTGTTGTTGTTGTTGTTGCTGCAAGATTTTGTTGTGGTCGTGGTGGGTCTGGTTTTGCTAACATGGGTTTGTAATTTGCCAAGGACCATCGCCCGCAGACAAAATTCTGATTTGCCTGGATTGTCAAGCTCAAACATGACGAAGTTGTTTGGGCTTGCAAGTTGTGTACGATACGACAATACTCATTCAGGGACGCTGCCCTGTCCATTGCAATCTCCAATTGGCACCCCTGTTGTTTGGTCGCATCGAGATGTACAGTCACCCGGATCGGGGTTCTGACGTTCCCTTAGAGTTCTATGAATCAAACAGGGATTCCCTTGAGAGTCTTCAGTTACATCAACCCCCCAAGGTTGTGCATCCAACCTAGGACGCTTGGTACGGACCCTTCAACAATTTTTCATTGTGCTTGTCCACAACTTGTGTATTGCTCGTGTAGCCATGGTATCTAAACATATGGATCGCCATTCTTGGGTGGTAGTGGTCTAATTTGGATGAAGTTGGTGCACATAGCTCACCTAAGAAGCCGGTCATATCACCTATCATCATGTTTTATCTACTGGTACAAAAGGAGATTACTCACCTACTTCAGCAGTTACCCACCCAAGTGGTAGTAATGGGGTAATGGGAGATCCGTATGAATATGCCACCACCAGTTTACCCTAAATTGCTCGTTATTTGTCCCAAGTGTAGATGCTCTATTAATATGGATGCAACATTGGTAAACCATCATTCGCCTCGAATTATGGTTTATTATCCCTATTATTCAGCATCATTAGTATGGATCTACCATGAAGTTCCCATACATTTACAACCATTTGTCACCAACTAAAACCATTCAGAACAATTATAACCAATAATTTATGCAATTTAGCATTGAACAACCATTTACAGAAAACCATTTATAACTGATGGTTATTACCAGTAGTATTATAGTCATTTACAACCGATACCCACGACTTTGTAATCTTCTAGGAAGATTCTCCCCCCGTGATCTTCCCCATGGCACCCGGCTGTCCAAGTTCGACGGCACCCGGCGCAACGACATGTACAAAATTGCAGGGGATCTCGGATCGCCAGGTGACAGAACCAGTTCTTCACAAGCTGAGATTTTGAGTGCTTTATTGAGGTTAGATGGATCTACCGTTTTGGAGGTTTCTGAAGTCATAGGGGTGTTTTTGGGGTCTCATGGATTTACCATATTGGAGCTTTCTGAAGCCATAGGGGACCCCTAAAAATGGCAGGTTTGATATTGTAAATGATTAGCGCAAAGGATGACTTGGGCGGTCCCTATGACTTGAGAAGCCACCATGTAGATCTCTCTCTAGCAGCTGTTGTCAGCTGATGTCAGCTGGTTTAGCCTTCCGTAAGCTGGCAAGCAATGAATTGGGAACACATGATCCAGCATATTGGGGTTCAGGTGTTATCAGTTGAAATCACATTTGGGCATTTCCATCACATGTATGCATGCATGTCTCTCTCTCTCTCTATGTATGTCTGTATCTCTATAGTATATATGTATATATATATATATTATATATATATATCATATATCTGTGTGTGTACGGATGGAAGCAGTGAAACTTGATTGATATGGATCTACCATCAGTGATGATGGGATCTACCATCAGTGGTGTCTCTTGGATAGCACTCTTTGCCTTATGTCGTTTCCCTCGTTTGGTCACAAACTTATACCTTGGCACAAAGAGGTGAGGCATGTGTACGCATTCATCCGTGAATTTGTCACAGTCGATTTGCAAGTTAGTAGCGTTCTTGGTTCGTTTTCTACCACTAAGATCATCGCAATCACCAATATCAGCCCATCATAACTGTCCTCAGAATTGGGTCACTATGACCCTGAAGGATATCATCATCGTCATCATCGTCATTATCGTCATCACCGTCATCATAATCATTATCATCATCATCATCATCATCATCATCATCATCATCATCATCATGACCAATGTCTTTTTCACCACAGTGATAGTCACTCGAACCACTACCGCTTTTTTTCTGCGTCAATCCGCCCTTCTTTTTACCTTGCGAGGCCGTTCCGGAACAACTCCCACGTGATGAGAAGCGCAGGCGCTGGTAAGTGCTTCGCCGTTGAGTTCTTGTGGTTCAATTTGGTTGTCCTTTTCCAACATCACACATTCGGAGTGGTTCATACATTTACATCACGCAGGCATATTTATATATATATATATACATACGTAGTTATTCATTTGCATATGTACGCGTGTGCATATCATTTGCATATACAGTCATAGATAGTTGTGTCTGTATTTAGCATTATATGTATGTATGCAGCACATAGATATGTTTGTATATAGTATGTATGAGGATGTAACTATGTATGCACATCCCGACAGGCTTTGGAGAGGTACCAGCGGCTGTTTGGACGGCAGTTGTCCACCGAGTCCACCCTCCCGGGTTGATCCATCAGGCTTAGCAGCAGGTTATGCGGATCCTCGATGGCAGAACCTTTTTCTGGTATTCTTGTTGGAGGTTCTACTAGTTGGTTTGCTAAGATTTGATTAGTTGGTTCAGAATTAGTTGGGGATTCTACCTCGTTGGTCAACGGTTAGAGGGGATATAGATGCACCGACACTAGTAGTGGTTGGTATTGATTTGCAAATTGTGGCATGAATGCCAACTAGTAGAATCCCTGACGATGATCATATGATTCTACTTGTGTTGGTAATTGTTGGTATTCCAGCTATTGATTGTCACCGGGAGTGTCTGTCGATGGTTGACCTCCGATTACCGAGCGCTTGCCGACCATAAACAATGGATCACTCATTAAGGAAGCACCAATGAACCCATGAACCAACCGTACGCCAACCCACTCAAGAACCATGGACCAACCAATGGCAGTGAACTACAAATCATTAAGCCATGAATCAATAACCACGGACTCTTCACCAACAACCAATCAACCAACCAATCATCAAGCCTATCCTCAAGCCTTTCAAGCCTTTCAAGCCTATCATTTTTCACATATCAAGCCTTCCGACCATTGCTAGAAACCCTTTGACTGGTGAAAAAACCCTTGCTATTCACCCTTGATTAGCCTTTGCTAATTACCCCTGTGAGGGCAAACGGTAACTAGTAATTAGCATTATTAGCCACTATCATTCATCGTCAAACCATCATTTCACCAATAATCAACCAGTTCACCAAAAGTGCACCCTTGCTAAGTACCCCATAAATAACCAATGGCATTGAATCCATCAACAACCAATCAACCAACCAATCGTCAAGCCTATCCTCAAGCCCTTCAAGCCTATCATTTTTCACCTATTAAGCCTATCTAACCATTGCTAGTAGCCCTTTCACTGGTGAAAAAACATTGCTAGTCGCGCTTGATTCACCCTTGCTATTTACCCTTGGTTGTGGTTACCTACTGCGGTAATCCTTGATCAACCCTCCCTAATTACACTATAAGTAACCATTGCCAACTAGTGCTTATTTGCAAGTAACCCTACAGGGTAATCAACCATTATTAACCAGTACCTGACCATTATCATTCATTAACAACTGTCATTTAACCATCATTAGCCCCATAAGTAAGTCATTCACCATCACTCAACCATTATCAACCATGATTAATCATTATCAAGCATTGTTAGCCCCATTGATCGAGTCATTATCAACCATTCTGAGCCACAAATCACAGCGCTAACCATTAGCCCCATAAGTAAGTCATTCACCATCAATCAACCATCATTGGTACTATCATTATCATTACTATCATTACGATCATTATCATTATCATTATTACTAACCATGATTATTATTATCATTATTATTGTTATTGTTATAATTTATATTATCAACCCCAGAAAGTAAGTCATTATTAACCATTGTCATTAACCAGTCAGTATCATCAACAATTATTATTGACCATTATCATCAACAATTGTCATTGACCATCAATTATTATCCACTATTGTTGGTTATTAGCCCCTAACCACTAATTATCAACCCCATATGTAAGTCATTATGAAGATGTGGCTGTGGGTCAAAACCCTGTACCCCTGGTTCCCCTATCATTAACTATTGTTTCCCTATGATTTGGTTGGTCACTATAAGCCATTATTGATGGTTAATATTGACCCATAGCCATGTATTACCCAATATCATCATTGTTATTATTACGAACCAGTATGAACCCTTAATCATTCTTACTATTACCATGCCAATATCAACCCTTCATCATTCGAAGTAACTCCATTGCCACTCACTCCATTGCCACCGGGCCAGGCGTCGCCTGGCGCAGGGCGCCAGCGAGGGCGACGCCGAGGCACAGGCCGAGCCTGACATCGGGGAGGTGGCGGAAGGACGGCGTCGCGCCGTGGCGCGCCGGGTGGTGCCCACCAGGGGTGCAGCCTGGTGGGCGACAGGTGGGGACATGATTCGCCATTGAACTATGGTTAAAAGTGGTGAGTTGTTGGAGAATCATGGGCGAATTTGTGATTTCACTATGGTTCATGTTGGTTCATATTGGTTTGATTCTGCTTGTAAGTGGGTTGATAGGCCATTTAACAAGCTACTTTTATCTACTAATTGCCCTTTGCCCAGGATTTTTTCTAGTGACCTTACGCTGAGCATGTACCAATGCTTGTTTCCCATGGAGGATAAAAAAGGGTTTATAGTAGTGACTTAGTCCACTGATGCCATCTATGATACTGACTTGAAACGGCAAAACATGCGACCTACAGAACATTCAGATATAGATGGAAGCCCATGCATTACAAATAAGCAAACATTGAGATAAGGATATAGATATCGCATACTTCGGGCCGAACCCATGACCAAAATTTGTTGGTCGTTGTTCCGGACTACTCTTGATTCTTCAACATTATTCCCTATGAAGCACGTGTTGATCCCCCAAACTGACCCCTATGAAGCATCACCACCATGTATCATCATGATCAACCATTGGTTAACCAACTACAGTAACCATATTAACCAACCATATCACCTACTATAGTTGTTTAACCATATTACATAAGCCCTGAAACGAAGCCCTTGACATCCTCACCACTTGAAGCTGCGCCCACGAGGACCTCATGAGAACAAGGAGATCGTCCGACTCAGGTTGCAGGTGAGCCCTGGAAAAAAACTGCTGCACCCCGTTTTGGGCAGCGACATGACATGGGCTTTTGGGGGTTGTTATCAACCAACCATTTTAGCAACCCTAATGAACTATTAATCAACCTTAATTAACCTTAATCAACCATTTAACAACCATCAACCATTAACCAAGGAACCTTCAATCAACTACCTGCAATCATCATCCTTAGTCACGGAAACCATTGAATCAACAGTAGTGACCACCATAATTAGTAACGAGCAATAACCATCATCCTTCAAATTATGATGGCCTGCATGTTATGAGGTGCTGGAATTACAGAAGCGCCTTGAGAGTGAGCAAGAGCGTCGGAGAGCCGAGAGTGGGGGCGAAATCGCAGGGTTGGTTTGGAGGTTTCTTAGTTCTGGGAGCCCAAGAACTGGTGGGAATGACCAACGACAAGACCCAGATGTGAATTCCTCAATATTGGGCCCGTACACCAGAATCATAGGGTTATAACCATTGATACTGGCTGCGCGCAGGGGTAATGATTATCAATTCTAGGGGATATACCAACTATTTGGTGCTTCCTCAAGCGATCTGGAACCCCAATGTTATGGATGGTTTATCAGTGGTTAACAATGGTTGACAATAGGTATGAACAAGGGGATCAGACGCAATAATAGGGAATATACCAGCTCAATGGTTGGATTATTGATAAGAACGATGTATCTTGTGGCTCTACCATCTACAATCATTGCTTGTACCATCTAGAATCATTGCTGGTTAGCTCATTGCTTATGCCAGCTACCATGGTGGATGATTTGGGGGTAGCCCCGTTGTAAGAAAGCACCATTTTGGGGTACCAACAGCAGGGAAAAAAGGCACCCTTTGGGTGGCAAAAAACCTCCAGAGAGCACGGTGGGCAGCCATCCCTCGTTTGAGGAGGCAAAAAGGCCTGGCAACGACCTTATAAATGAGAAATGCTGGATGATTTTAGGGGTATGGCTTGAGAAACATCCATATAGTACATGATTCGCCCTGCCCAGGTCTGCCCCCCGCCGCTGTTGAAGGCTGTCATGCACTATCCTACCCCACTCTTTGTCGACGGGCGCAGCCGGAATCAGAAAGAATACGATAGAGATAGAATTGAATGATCTCAATGTTCAACAGAAGCAGTTGACTATATGTAGATAGATAAACCCACCAGACTATTGCATGAAAGATCACTATTGGTATTTGCGGTGGGTAACCCTGTATCAAACAGTGGTGACTGCTGGGCGTACCACACTGCCAAACTTGGATGGTTTCTGCCGAGGATGCTGCATATCCTGCTCTTACTGGTTCGAGACCTGCATGTTGGCAGTTCTGACTCTTGTTCTTCTATTTTGCTAATCATTCTACTTTCTGTTGCTCATGTTCCTCATGTACACATGTATACTATCATGTCTTCAGTCTCATGTCTTCATTCTCATGTCTTCTCATTTGGTGGTTTCTCAAAATAGGGGTACCCCTAAATCATCCATTAATAGTCATTTGTAGTAATAAACCAGCCATTTTTGGGGTCCCCTATTTTGAGAAACCACCATTTTGTCTATAATAGCAGAGTGTATCATTGTTTTGCTTCAGGTCATGTTGCCGGTGCCGGTCCCGCACTGCGGTCTCAGGTCACTTGTGTAAGATTTGCTTCGAACGTGAGATCAACACTGCCCGGGACCGCAGGGGTCGATCGGCTGCTGGGCATCGCATGGCTTGGCAGGTCACCGCCGGTTGTAGGCTTCCAAGCGGGAACATGGAACCATCTATGACGTTTCGTGGAAGACTTGTGGTCATGATATGGCGAGCTGGGTCAAGACTTTAATCAACCAACGAATGAGAGATCATCACCCACAACAATAGGGAAACACTGGTTAATAATGGGGGAACCAGGGGTTCAGGGTGAACTGACCCATAGCCAGATTTCAAACCAGTTGGCCCCTGAATCTGTTCACTTCATCCCTCAGAAATCTGTTCACTTCATCCCTCAAGAGGCACTTTTTTTGGGACGGGTAGGACCCGATTTTCGCGCACGTGGGATGACTGAAGCGGCAACATGGTGACCATTCACTGGGTCATGGTTCAGACTGCCGGCACACCTGGGCTACAGTGGATTATCATCGCTATTGGTTCTCGATGGTTATGCGCCACATGGTGGTTTCTTGACATAGCGGACTCTAAAAATGGTTGGTTTACTGCTATAAATGGTTAATGATTTGGGTGATTTGGGGGTACCCCTACGGCCTGAGAAACAGCCATATTCCCCCGGTCGTTCCCATGATGCATTTGTTGTGCACAACTCTCACTATCCAAGTGCATGGATTGGTTTCAACATCAAGACTTAGCATCAACAAATGGTGGTTTCTCAAGCCAGTCTGGGGAACCCTCAAAGTCAGGGTTGGTTTATTGTTCTGTGAATGATTAATATGGGATAACAACTGAAATTACACGGGTACACTTGAGAAACCACCATATGGTTGTTGCTCCAAATTGGGGACCCCCCAAATCATCCATTACTAATCATTTTAAGTAATAAACCCACCACTTTTGGAGTCCCCTATTTTGAGAGCCCCTCATGGAAAGGAAGATGCGCCATGATCAGCTGGTTGGTTCATTGTTACAAACGGTTCATATGGGATGATTTGTTTGTACCCCTATGGCTTGAGAAACCATCAATACGAACGGTGGAAAGGAAGACAAACCTCACCATTCCTCAGCCCTTTGCTACGCCACGCCGCAGCGCGCCTTAGGTGATTTTGGATTGCAATCATCGAGCTGTTTGCTCTCGCTGCCTTGACCAAGTACGCCCGGGCCGTCCGGGTTTAGAGCAGGCAACCAACAAACCAGGGAGGAAGCTCAGGAGCAGAGTTATCCTTACAGCCCTTTAAAGGGCTTTTAAAGGGAGAGCCAGTTGGAGCTACGAGGAGTTTCCTGACCAAATGGTAGGTGAATCAAACGTTCCTCATCAACCACTTGTTCCAAAAGCCGAAAACCAACGGGACTGAATGAAAACAACCATGAACACGACGTTTCACTGCTCAAGAATAGCACAAATTTGGTTTTTGGAAGGCCGTTCTTACCAAGCCAAAGACATCTTGAAGCGATCTTTCATTTGCTATCTTTGCTCCTGCTGGTCTGTATTTCTGGACCCATTCTGCCCCATGTTGAGATCAGGGCACCCACCAAAAGATCCCACCAGAAATTGCCAGTATCCAAAATAGCAAGAGAATGGTTAGTATCTGCATTATGTGAGAACTGCTAGTATTCCAGTAGTATTGAGAATGGTATTACCTAGTCTTGTTAATGAATGATAGCAGAAGTATTGATCATGTGGGTTGATCATGCTTTGAAAAGCAGCATATGTTGTCTTCGTACGTGATACCTCCCACTGGTCCGTTTCTAAACCTTACCAACGCAACTTTTTGCGGCAGATGACCAGTCTGACCAGCATATCATGATCCACCACCATGAGTCATCAATCATCATTCAAACATCATGATGTAACCATCATGTATGGTTCAGCACCCTATCATTTATGGTCAACCTGGCGGTAGCCTGGCCATCAGCGAGTGTGAGGTGGCAGTGGTTAGTGCTGGTTAAGGATGTTGATATGAGGGGTTGGCCCCCCTGGATACACATGCAAACCCAAGGCAAGCCCAGGGGAACCCAGGGAACCCAGGGGACCCAGAAAAACCCAGGGGACTAGGGTCCAGGAGCAGAGGATGATGATATGATTACATATCGTTTGTGTTTTCTGCTCATGTTTGATCGCTGTTGAACAATTGCCAAACATGAGTATCACTTGAACGATGGTCATCAGCATTGCTTAAGAAGCTGAGTATGATACTTGCATGAAGAATCTCGTGCAAGCAGTGCGGATTGGCCATATCGATGATATTGTAAGTAGCTAATATGGATTGATCATACTGGCTTGTGCAGGACATCCAGTTGTCACAAGCGCCTCGGCTTGTCCCTTTGCTTCAGTGTTGTGGCCATGGTGCAGATCATCACCCTAGCATAGTCGTAGCACCTAATCTCCTGTGATGTACAAGTACCCAACCTTTGTATTCTTGCCATCCAAGCTTATACACGTGACTCCATCAAGGACGGGCAGCTTGTAAGATGATTCCAATCTTAAATCTAAATGGCCATCTAATACATAGCTCAGTATTGCCATCAATACCCAATCCTATACGCAATACATGATGATACCAACATCTTGTGATCATCTTGTACGAATCTGACCAATCTTAGGACTCCCATCATTTTTCATCCTTCAATATCAGCTTTCCCAAGATGCTAGGGGTCCCTTAGGTCCCTTGGGCTCCCTTGGGGTCCCCTGGGGTATCGCAACTCGCGCAACTCGCGCGAGGTGAACACATGTCCTCTCTGCAGAGCAGACATCACACAGACGCGCACGACGTGACCTGTTCAAACATGTTCATGTGGCCATGGGTCAATATTAACCAACCAACTAATGAAGGATTTACCAACAATAACAAGGGAAAACAATGGTTAATGATGGGGGAACCAGGGGACTAGGGGTTTTGACCCACAGCCATGTGGTGATTTCTCAAAATGGGGGACCCCAAACAATGGTTAGTTTATTAGCAATGGTCCATGAACTGGATGATTTGGGGACCCTATTCTGAGAAACACCTATGTTCATGTTGATCTGTGCTCTTAAATGCAGTGTTGTGATTTATGGCGTAAATCAAAAGAACTGTAGATACAGAATTGGTTGGCAAAAGGATGATGCAGAATTGGTTTTCTCAAAAAAGTGGCGTAAGAAAGACTTGGTTGTCAGCCATGGGCCAACACAGCAAACAGTTCATCTTCCGAGGCAACGAAAACCTGGTGAATTGCAGGTTGTGTGTACCAACCAGCCGCGGCTGTAGCCATGTGCAGCTGACAGCAGTGATTCACGTCCAAGTGATGGTGGTAGGAGGCTTGTTGTCCTGATGATGGTCCAAGAAGAAAAACTGGCAGCCCGGTGTCAAATGGAGGGAGAAGAAATTCAATATAGATGATATGTATAGTGGTTTCCGAAAATAGTGGTGCCCCCAAATCGTCTAATATGAACTTTCTCTCTATCTTTATATTTTATGTATATATATATAGATAAGTAAATGAATAGATATAGAAAAAATAAATGAATAAGTAAATAAACAGATGAATAACATAAATAAATGATAAATGACATAGAATAAATGAATAAATAAAAAAATGAATAAATACATGAACAAATACACCAACCATTTTGGAGGTTCCCCTTTTTTTGAAAGCACCATATATGTGAGTTTCGGAATATTGACACCCACGAGTAGCCGGCATTGAGAGCAGCAATCGAAAAGTATACGACATCCTGTAAACAGCGCTGGACTGGCTGGTGGTTGGGCGGAAGCTAAGGAGCTGGGGGTATCCATATGTCATATTTACGGGGGGGGCTAGGAAGCTACCAGGAGTGGTGTAACCAAATTGTAGTTGAGAAAAGCAACTCTTTTTATGCAAAGTTGGCTCCAAAAAGAGCACACACACACACAGCAGCTTGCGTTTTCAGGCCATGAGAGTTTTGGGCAAAGAAGTCCTTTGGGTGTCATCCAGAAACGATTAGCTGAGATCTGCTGCGGTCCACCCGATGTGGTACACGCACAAGCCACACTTAATAATTTGCTAGCGCTTTCACCAATGCGAATCCCATGTGTCCCAACAACAACCGGAACAATGTATACTCATATGTATACACATGAGCACAGATCCATTCATGAACATGTTTCTGTTCATGCATACACGTATCGCAGTATATCCACACTGCATTACCTAATCCCTTGGCACATGTTTATCGTACGGCCCATAAGTCTGGTCTCGCATCTGGCGCACGACTCATTCCCCTGCAGGTACAACGCCTGAAGGCGCAGAGGCGTGAGAATGACAGCACACAGATACTGCATATCTAGGAGGGAGGGCATTAACCAATTTTCACCACTATGTTTTACCCAGGATGAATCAGCATTACAGTAGTAAGAAGCAATAAACAGGACATGGGTATCTCTGTAACAGTTTGGGTTTTTGAAAACAGCCAGCAAGTTTGGCACATTTGTGGACACAGCCACCTGGCCGTAAAGGCAGTGTTGCTACCGATGAGGCTGGAAATATGGTATAGTATGTATTAGTGCAATATGGCTATGGGCCAGAACCCTGTCCCCCTGGTTCCCCTATCATTAGCCATTGTTTTCCCCATTGTTGTTGGTGATTTTTCCCCATTAGTTGGTTGATTATTATTGACCCATAGCCATATACCGGAGGGTGTCAATGGCATTGATGCAGTAGGAACATGGTCTACACATGATCAAACTGAGGAAAGGCATGATGCCGTGACCTTTTTTTTGCTTGTCGACTCATGGTTGATTCGGTGGGTAGCCCTAGTTGATCCTATGCCCAAGCCAGCTATGAGATGTGTTTGGATTCCAATGTTCTGGCAGATCAATGGATTTTCTAAAGCAAGTTTATCGTTAAGTCTGGGAGATGATGAACCATAATGACACAGAATAACATGATAGGATAGTCACCGTAGATGGGTATGGGGTCGGGTAGTACTAAACCTCCCGAGATTTGCTAGGTATCCAACCAGCAATGTTGCGGGTAAGTGAGAACATCCCCTCTTGAACACTGATTGTAGGTCCACTTTTCCCTTCGCTCTAGCTCACCATGCAACACCTGAAAATTTGGCTGGTTCCCCTACAAGGCCAGAATTCTTGGGGGGGTTGTAATTGATATTGAGGGGTTAACGATGGCATCAACCATGGTATTGATCATGAAGCATAGACCTACTGCTCAATTGTTAACTTTTATCAACCATGACAATCAAGTCGTGGTTGTTACCATTCTCAACTGTCGTGATTCTATACCGTTAGATGGATAATCACCTATTTATGGATCATTTCCCAAATTTTCCGAGAAGATGTGCTGATTTGCCATGTGAGCATCTACTGGAGGGTATCATCAATCAACACCGATTAGTGCCACTTGCGCATCGCAACCCGTCGGGATGTCGTTCTCAGCAGCCAGGTCAGCGGTGACCGTCAAACTGCACCTTTGCACTCACCTGGACTCAAGATCTTGTTGCCATGTCCTCAACTACTATCGCTAGTAACTATGATTGGTCAAATGATGGGTATCTAATGGGTAATTACGAGTGAGTACAGTTGTATTGTTGATTCTGAATCATTGGGGGTGCATACCTTTGAACGTGTATGTCAACCAAACCTATCCCTTGTGGAGTTCCGAAATTCCAAGCTGCAAACCGTTCCTCGAATGTACTTTATGTAGCCTTGAAGACTTTCTGATGCCGCAGACTCCATGTGTGACTACAGAAGCGCATGGGTGCCATTCCGGTTCTGATTGCAAACGGGAAATCTGTAACCTATGTAGAACAATGTTCATTTCTATGGAATCTATCAAGCCAAGCCATTGTGGTTGATGGTTCATAGCGGCTTCATTTGGCTGTGGGTCAAAAACCCGCCACCATTATTAACCATTGTTTTCCTCCATCACTAGCCATTGTTTTCCTGATTATTGTTGATGATTGTCCCCCATGAACTGGTTGATTAATATTGACCCATCGCCATTTGATTGTGTAGTAGAATGCAATCACGTCGACTCACATTGTGACGATGACTGGGTCCAGGGTAGCTAAGCCTTGGCCACAAAGGATGGCTGAATTCGAAGTGCCTGCTATTTCTGCTGAGTTGTGAACTTCAATCCTTCAACGTTTACCCAACGATTTTCTTAAAGTGTTTTTATGATCTTTCTAGACATGTAATTATCTTTAGATTCGTATCTCAGACCCCAAACCACAATAAACATTGGAATCGCAGCAGGCACTTCATTTCATGGGTTTACAGCCCAGATCTTTGCATGACAGGTTCGCGCTGTCATCAGCTTGCTAGGTTCGTTTCTCAGACAGGTCCTTCAGGTACACAGCTTCTGCGACTGTCCGCAGTTGGCGACTCAGTTGGGGAAACCTTGGGATCAGCTCAGCTGGGAGTACTGTTGGCAGGATGGCATAGGTTCATTCCAGTTGACAGGATCATTTCTCCCATAGATTTTCAAGCATCCCAGATGGTGCAGACGTCATCACCGCGACCTTTGCAATCTCTTCGTTCCAGTCTTTGCCTTGTGGACTTCAAGAAACAACGCTTTATGTCTCGAGAAAACTGCTGAGCACCTGACCAACCTACCACGCGATCTCAGGTCGTGCCACAGCCAGTGGCGTCTGGAACTTTGGAGTGACGTCATGTGACCTGTTGCAATGAGCTAAAACGTAGAGGTTGCTACTGGGTAATGAAGATCCCAGCCTCAATGGCCCATGAACAACCCTGGCTTAATAACAGATTCTACAGGCCCATGTGGTTAGTCACATGGGTGATGGTTCATACAGCCAACAACCCTGAACAAGATGGAAGATCATAGCTGTTCGTAAACCATCACCTGCTTAATATGTTGATTTGTCATCGAAGATGGATGCCCCAGTAAAGAACCGGAAATGTGGCTTTGGAGCTGCTGGGATGTGCACGTAGCCAACTGGGGTGTTCGGCGTCGTTGCCAGTTGCTAAGTGCCACCGCTGGTACCCACGCCAGTCGTGGACAGCACCACGCCACAGTCACGGGCAACGTTCCAAGTTCCAGTTCAGTGCCGAGACGCGAAGCGCAGTTGGAGAGTGAGCAACGCAGACACAGCCAGTGAACTTGGGTAGACTACTGACACAAACGCAAATTCTGTATATATATCTATATATACACACGCAAAATTATATATATATATATATACATAGATATTTATTTACAGACGCAACATCATGTTTATATGATAGTACATAAATAAGTGGATATATAAAAAGGTAAAAAACATAAATGAATAAGTGGATAAATTAATAGATCGATCAATAGATGAATAAATAGATGCGTAAGTAGGCAAGGAAATAAATACAAGCAGGGGTTTGAACGTTTGACAGAAGTAACTTTTGGGCAGGTCTTGTGACTCCGGGCAAAGCCCAGGCATTTGCCGAATAGATATATACATACATTAATGAATGAATAGATAGATAAATGCATATATACAGTAGATAAATATAGATGAATACATAATGACACGCGTGGTCAACCAGTAATAGGAATATAACTAGCCAACAACGTTGCAATGGAGGTGGGGACAGAAGTTATCGAAATATCATCTGGCTGGCAATCAGATTGCTTGAGATGACAGGTTGGCTTATGCAAACTGCTTGATACTCGTGGTCCTTGACAAATCATGAAGGACTGGGACATTGTGCCAAGTCAATCTGGGAATGGCTCAGGTACTGGTGCAGCCCCAAAGTGATTAGAATCACCATGGTCATTCTTAGTTGCAAAGAAACTCAATGTGGCTTGTGTTAATGGAGGTCAATCCAATCTCATCAAAATTTCCCAAAGGTGGTCACGTTCAGTATCAGCCATAGCAAGCTATGGGCTACGGGAGGAACAGGTCTGCTGGGGGCGTGGGGTGTTGAGAGTTCAGCATAGGATTTACCATCCACCATGACCATGGTCAACATTTGGCTGGTGCTTTCCCGAGGCTATGGCGATCAACTTGGATGGTTAGTAAGTCGGTCCACGATCTGACCCAGTTCTCAACTGACAAATGGGCACCTTAGGAGAACATCGTTGGTCAAAAGCCTCATTTGCGACACCAAACTACAATTGTAGACGGCATGCTGAAGCCCACGTTAACCAGACTCGTACGTGGCTAGCAGAATCGGAGTCAATGATAATTCATCTGGCATAACAATCATAAAGGATGGTTGCAGATCAAGAACTGCCAACGATAAGAGAGGAATATACCAGCAATGGTGTGGACCCTCTGCAGCTGCTTGTTTTCCTACCATTTGTTGGATCCCAATTGTGGGAAGATATCTGCATCAGATCCAGAAATGAAGCTGTTTGCATACTGCTACCTGGAGGCTTGATAATTCACCAAACAGAGCCAAGCAGTCCTAATTCGGAGCACTGAGCGTCGAGCTTCGTAATTAACCATCAAAGCTATACCACTACTAGCCGAATCATGATCTCATGTCCATTCCCGTTCAGTAATGTTCATCATTATTTGCCATGAACACTTATTATTCATAATGTACCATCATGAACCACGGAGACGCAACAATCGCCAATAAGAACCCATACCAAGAAGCTTGGGTATGGCTATGTATTGATGGTCAACGACCATATGGCCACGAATTCATCGTTGTTGGCTCACTCTCCATGTCAGGTTAGGTCTTCCAATCAGGTAGCAACGGCAAGGTCAGGCGTGTATCCAGGTAACAGGTGAGCTGCAGTGTCAGACTTCCAAGCATGCTAAAGAATTCCAACATGGATGGTTCACAGTTGGGTGTTTCTTAAGCCATAGGGAACAAAATAATCCAAGTTAGCAATAGCAAATAGTGGTGAATAACAGGGGGATTACAAGCAATAATAAGGGATATACTAACTACAATGGCTTCTCAAAATAGGGAAGCCCCCAAATATGCTTGATTTATTGCTATAAATGATAGATATTAGATGATATTAGATGATTTTGGGATGCCCCCATTTTAAAACAGATTGCGGGCTTGACGATTTCAGCAAAAACAACACGGACCATGACTGTAGTGATGCTTAGTGGTGGCTACCCATGTTTGATAGTGCATGAATGTTGTACAATTTCGCACCCAATGTTTCTATTCTTGACCACTGGTAGCCATTATGAACTGGGATTGTTGCTTATCACTCACCTTGATTAGTCATTGTAAATGACGAAAAAGCTTTCTGAATCGAAATATCAAGACTGTTGGCAATGAAGAAGATGAGCGCCCAGTGACCTATTCCAAACTACTTTCTTATTGCCACTGTCACTATCTACCCATTTGTATCTGTATTTATGAATATACAGGGTATAGTATCGTTAAGAGCTGAACGCAGTGTTTTAGAAGGGTGAGAGAAGTGGTCATCAAATCATAGAAGTCGTCATCGTATCATAGAAGTTGTCATGGTATCATAGAAGTTGTCATTGTATCATAGAAGTCGTCATCGTATCATAGAAGTTGTCATCATATCACAGGGCCCCTAATAACGTTCGTGTTTAATTGCTTCGGAATGAAGCTCTTTATGATACTATACCGATATTTACAAATAGATTTACATAATTATTTACACATCCAATGTATTTCTGTAAAAAGATATGAGCCCTTATTCCACCTGATGGATGTACCTGAATCAGCGCCAGGCACAAACATTTTCTAGGGTGAATACAATGTAGCAGCCACGTTGGTGAACCAATATCTGGCAGAGGGCATCCCAGTTCGGGTGTTGATAAAACGCGAGTGATTCACTAACCACCACTGGTCATTATGCCTGCGTTGTTGGAACAGCCTTAGCGGTCGACCGGGGCCAATTGAGCTGTGAACATAGCTCATCCCGCTGGCAGCGTTTCTAGACCATTCTTTCATCCTTCTCCACAAATATATACCGCCTGTGGACCCCCTTAAATGTATAGATTCCCGAATAGATGAGGGTTTCGGTTCAGGGAGAGGGGATTGCCTCCATTGCATTGCATGTTGGAACGCGGACACTGTATGCTTTCTGTCAGTCTCACTTTCGGTGTTCAAGAGAGCCCACGATAGTCATGGGGGCCCTCGAGCTGTCTCAAAATTCATTTGTTCATGTCCCTTCCTGCTATCTCAAGATGGCCCAATAATTGACTGCTATCCTTGGAGATTAGACAAAGAGTTCTATTGATGTTGATTGGCCAGAGACGACATGGTTGCGCCCCCAGTAGTCATTGACCTTCACCACTCTCCAATGAAGGATTGAAATAGCGATCGCTAGTTGAGCCTGGAGAGGCAACAGTCAGCTCTTGTAGCCCATAGTTTTTTGTCCCTCCAAATCTTTCCAAACTGATCGTTTGTGCTACCTACAAGTGAAACGCACACAGAGAGACTTGGTCTTTGAGTTGCTTCGGGAGTCCCTCATTTCAAGAACGATCCAGTCGTCAATTTGCGGAGCACGAGCTGTGCAGTTTTCTCGTGGGCTCTTTTGTTTCAGTCTCTCAGAAGGTATGCAGTTAGCTTGGGGAGGTCGCACAAGCAGTCAGCACTTGAGCACGCATTTGTGGGCCGTGAGGAAGCACGATGGGGTTTTTGCACGCTTTTGCATGATTTTGCTCACGGAGGGAGATATGACCTGACTAGAATTCGGGTCCCACCATAGTACACCAATTTGAGGAATCTGACATCTACGAATCATGAACTTCTCATGGCTAGTTTGCCAGAGAAGACGCAATTTTCTCGACTGGTTGAGTTTGTTTGGCTCATCCAAGATGAGAGTCGTGCCGAAAAAACAATGATGTTGGTTGATCGTGGTAGAAGACTTTGTCAATGTTGCACCCGCAAATTGACGATTTCACCACTATGATCATTGGATGGTTTGGGCATAGCACCATTCATGGACACACATTTTTTTGCGGAGATTCCCATCACCCATTGCAGAAATTCTCTTGCTAGCTGGATGGTCCAGTCATAGTCGCAACGGGTGTTTTTGTGAACAGACTGGCCACCAAATGGGGCGTGTTGCAGGCAGTGTCTACCCGATTCTCTGGCCGAGGACCCCACCCGGAGGATAAGAAAATTTTAGGAGAACTTGGACTTGAACGAAAGACTTCTATTCAAACAGTTTGTATAGGTGTGTCAAATACTGAACGACTACTGTTTGATTTTTGGGATGTGTCAAAATTTCATGTTGTAGGACATACTGTAGTGAAGCCGGTCATAGGTACAGCATTCCCATCATAGGGCGTTACAACATACAATGAAGCAACAAAAACTGCCTGCAACAACAATGAGTTCTTCTTGATGGATATTCCTCGCACTTATACGTACTGTTGCCACTTGACCGTCATGGACTTTCCATCGTTCACCAAGCCTCTTCAACTATTAGCGCATGATGACCCATTATGGGCCATCATTATATACTAAATACTGGGCACTGTTCACCGTCAAAGCCAGCAGATCACGTTCAGCCTATAGTTGTGGGTGGTAGGTGACCGGGGTTGGTGATCCTTTCAGAAATAGACGGGGATCAGAATCCCAACCATTGATGGTTCATGGTGGGTTATTTGCCCCTTGATCTATCATCGACAGTCATTGACAATTGATCATATCAAGCATTGTGAGGCGCCAATCCTCAGCAACAATAGCCATTCACCAATTGCTACACCGGTGATCTGAGATAGCTGGCTGGAAAATCACCATTTTTCTGGGGAAACCCTGGGAAATCAGTACTATAACTGGTGGATTTTCCATTGCCATGTTAGATCACCAGAGGGTAATCATCATTAAGCACTATGAAAGGCTATTTGTCATCATTGACCACCACTCACCTTAATCATTTGCCATCATTGATCATCATGAACCATCATTGATCCTCATGAAGTTGGCCCAGCCCTTGATGTTCAGTTTTCAGATGCTCAACACGTGTGCTCTAGTGTGCTCTCCGGCTTCCCATGCTGCAGGTAGGAGGCAGGTAGCCTCAAGACGGACCCAGGAGATGAAAGAAACATGGGGAGTCAACAAAACACAACAAATTTTCTTGCAGAATAAGGGACATTGGTGGTTTCTTAAAATGGGGGTGCCCCACTTATCATCCTTTATCAACCATTTATAGGGAATAAGCCAACCATTTTTTGGGTCCCCCATGGCTTGAGAAATCACCATTTGTGCTTATGACATGTATATATATATATATATATAGTATTATATATGTATATATATGTCAATTTGATATTTTTGATTGACCTATATTGACATATAAACGTGGTGAGAATATGAAAGGATCCACATATTTATGTAATGATGTGATACTTACTCGTGTACAATTGTACCCTTCACATGTAATTATGGATGTTCAAATGCAGCTTGAGATATGTACATATGGATACTGTAGGTAATTTAGATGGACAGAGAGGACAACTAGATAGATGGATAACCTGCAATTACTACGCACTGCAGTCGTTTCGTTCCCTGCCATTGGCATGATGTGATATGCAACCAGAGATGTCCATCCCACATTTGGAGACGCTTTATTATTCACTTAATTTCTTTCATCGAGATTTCTTCTGGGGACTGAAGTCGGTCCTGCCTCTTCAGATTTTCAGGTCAGCGAACAGCGGCACAGCTTTCGTGGGACGTTGGAAGGAGAGCCAGTTATCATGGTTGATACTAGTCAGTCATAGTTGAGATCAAGATTATGGTTGATACTGGTCAGTAGTGGTCAAATCATAGTTGAGAATTACTGATTGTGTTCGGAAGATTCCTGACTAACGAATTTTCTCACTGGTTCCACCGAGACGATCAAAACATTGATATGGCTGTGGGTCAAAACCCCGTACTCCTGGTTCCCCTATCATTAACCAGGCTGTTTTCCCTATGAAGTTGGTTGGTTATTATCCTCCATTAGTTGGCTGGTTAATATTGACCCATAGCCACCTAGACGATCAAAACGTTGATATCACCAGGCCATGCCAGGCCCTGGACGTCTCCCGAAAACTGTGATGCGATGCTCAGATGTCAGGTACGGAAGGGTTCAGTTCGTAGGTGATGCCCAGGTGGCCCAGGTTGCAGGTTCAGCC
>VSDK01018343.1:736575-772857 GCA_009767595.1 Symbiodinium kawagutii | reverse complement strand
ATCATTCATCATTCATCATTCATCATTCATCATTCATCATCATCATCATCATCATCATCATCATCATCATCATCATCATCATCATCGTCATCGTCATCGTCATCGTCATCGTCATCGTCATCGTCATCGTCATCGTCATCGTCATCGTCATCATCATCATCATCATCATCATCATCATCATCATCATCATCATCATCATCATCATCATGGCACCAGCTGAATGTTGCCAGTGGCATGTCAAACCATGCGCAAAATTCAGTCGGTTTTGAGGTTTATACAACTTCAAGGTGGAGTTGTGCAATCCGCTGAGTCAGACTGGAAAGCCAGCAGAAGCTACCTTGGAATGAAATCCAATGGCGCTGAAATAGACTGATGCATATGTGTAACACGTAAAGCAATGTATAGCATTTACAGATATGCATGCAGATACACAAATTATGCCTACATCTTTACATAAATAGATGCAACGTATTTGTAAATTTTCTATATCCAGATATATTGTCACTATGTGCTCACGATCATCGCATGCTCATGCTCCGTAAACGCAACCGTTCTCAATCCCCAGCTCTCAGCGGTTTCCAACGCGTCAGCGTGTTGGTTATTATCCGCCATCAGTTTTTTGACCACCATAACTTTCCCGTACCCCTTTACTGAACCATTTGCAACCACTGTTTAACACACGGGATATAGGGGAGCACCAGTTATCATTAAAGTCATCAATCACTTACAGTAATAAACCAACCATAACTCTGGGTACCCCAAACTGGCAAATAACCTACGATAAAACGCGCGTGGGCGTTTTTCAAAATTGGGAACCGCAAAAGTTATGGATGGTTTTATTATTTTAAGTTGGTTGATATGTAACTGTATTGTCAAGATGGATTTATTACTATACATGGTTGATATTGCTATTAGTTAACAATAAATGGTTGATATGACTATTAATTACTAGTTATGAATGATTTGTTACCGCCTATGAAGGTTAATCACTGGGGGCACCCCCAGCTATCAAGAACCCCCCTTGTGAAGCATTGCTAAGCATTGGTTGACCACTGGTTGGATCGACGTGGATGGAGCAAGCCGCCAAGGCAGAGAAATTTCCTGCTCCGCAAACAGCGAACAGCGAACAGCTTGCGAATGAATGGTTAATTTGGCTATATATCAATAGGATTAGTTAGCTGTTAGGTTGTCATCCCGGTTATTATTGATTTATTGTTGGGATTGTGATTGAGGCTGTTGTTGTTGTTGTTGTTGTCGTTGTTGTCGTTGTCATTGTCGCTGTCGTTGTCGTTGTCGTTGTTGTTGTTGTTGTTGTCGTTGTTGTCGTTGTCATTGTTGTTGTTGTTGTTGTTGTTGTTGTTGTTGTTGTTGTTGTTGTTGTTGTTTTTCTTCTTCCTTTTCTTCCTCTTCCTGTTGTTGCTACGCAATTACAAACACAATTTGTACATGTGTGCATAACAGATTTGTTTTATCCAGAACCCAGCGGATCACACAACTGTGGAGCAGTGGAGTGTTGCAGGTTCTTTCAGAACCGGCACCTCCCAGCTTGTGTCAACTCGAGTTGTGCAGGTCTCGAACTTTGCTGGGCAGTCGTCAACTTGTTAAAAAGATTGCCAACGAGTCAACCAAGGAGGCAACCTCAAACTCCAAGCCCCCCTCAAAACATTTGTGTCTTCAAATTCAGTGCTTACCCAAAGAACAAAATTGACGATTGAAACGTTGGGCTTTAGGCGGGACTGGCTGGTGATATGTAACGGGAAGATGCATATTTTGCAGTGGATATGGCTGTTTCGCAAATTGGGGAACCCTCAAGTTGTGGTAGGAGTATTCCTAAAAATGGTAAAACTCCTGGATGATTTGGGGGGGTCCCTATTGTGAGAAACACCCACAGCACAAAGTGACACAACGTGTCTGTGGTTGCAACGCTGACATCCGTACAAGTTATGCAGAACACAATTGCAATGCTGGTGACGTATATACACACACATCATACGCATTATGTACACGCACACACACACACACGTACACGAAAATGCATATATATATATACATATTTGTGTACATGCATGTACATATAAATACATCAAAATACCTATCCATCAATCTATAAGTTGTAGTAGATTACGTGTGGATGTGGCCAAATTGTTGAATATCAAGTGGCAAATTCACCTGGCCTGGTGTATCCTCAGGGCAAGGGGTAGTGCCTCCTTGCTGTCCCACAGTTGTCACCTCGAGTTGCTCACAGCTGCTGGTCAGGCCGATGAGATTCGTCATGGCGGGCTTCACAACGACCCCAAAATGTCCAGCTGGTAATCAACAACCAGCAACTCGAAGCCACATCAACAATAGGCTTTGGACACAACCAGGGATACCGCGATACCCAGGAAGTGTTTTGATATCTTCATCTTGTCGTCTCAAGCCATGGGTCTCACAATTTGGAATGAGTATTGTAGATGGAAGGCTCCTTTCTTGGCAGCAGCGTCTCTTTTGAATTCCGGAAAATGCACATATGGCCTGAATGTTTGACTGGAACGTGAAGCATGGAATGTTGGCAACAGCTTTTCTCGAGAATTCATTGGGACCCCCTGTCGCTGATGCAATGGACCTAGCAGGCAGGGGGGGGTTGAGTCGGCCACAGGCGGGATTTGAGTCAGATGGCCTAGCTACCATGAACTAGAACTCATCATCCCAAACGACCATGTCAATCCTTGTCAGTGATTCCAGGAATCCCAGCTGTATGGATTGCCCAGTCCTAGGCAACCCACGTTCGCGGCTTGTTGCAATGGATTTGAGGTCAGCTCATGGCGGTTACAGGATCTCCCAGCTATGAGGCACCCTCTCATCCAGCCAGTATGAGCCTTCGGCTTTGAGCTGGTGGGAATGATCAATCATCAGCAGGCTGAATGTCCATCTAATCAATACTCTTATTGGTGGTAGAATACTGAATACCATAATACTGATCCATACAGTTATGAACATACTGTTATGTGTGCTAAAATTCTACCACCAAGAATAGGATTTACCGATCATTGTTAGCATTGATTGATCATATGAAATACCATCGATCATCAACCGACCACTAATCAACAGTACCATACTATTATCAACCAATGGCCAATAAGACGACCATTATTAACCTACTATACTAATCAACTATCATTGACCATTATCGACCATACTAGACCATCACTACCAGTCATTTCTTAGATCGTTGATCATTCCCAGCAGCAGGATCTATACCAGAACCGTTGTCAAACACTTACAATCATGATTATCAACCATCATTATGAAGCACTATTGGCCCTCACTTAGTATCATTGATCATCATCAATTAACATTGGTTACAAGAATAAAACATTGTCAATTTTTACATTAACCATCATGAATAAAAGACTCATCAATGAACGTTAGCCATCATTGATCAACATCAATTGAGCAAGGAATCATTCTCAACCACTATTAGCCATCCTGATCATCGTTAATCAACATCAAGCACCATGAATCGACCATCATCAATCCACATTGGGTATCATTTACCATCATCAATTAACATGAATCATCATCAATGATCATCAACTATCATCAATGATCATGAATCAACATTAACCACCATAACCCACCGGTGAACCACCCGTAAACCACCCGTTAGCCACCATGAGTCCTTAATCATCATCACTCAACCATGACTTAGCCAAGCATTCCACTGGCTCCGCACGGTCAGCACCAGGTCATGGCTGCCACAGCGCGTGGACCTGCCAGAGAGGCAGCTGGTGGAGCGAGGGCTGAGTTGGAATGGTGGATCAAAACTGATTGTAATGGATGTGGATTCTATAGTTGTAAACCACCATTGGAATCACAACCAAAATGATTCTTAATGGTGGAAAAGGCCACTGATTCTAACAGACTACAACCATACGATCCACATCTACTTCTGAGATTCTAAATGGATTATACACACAACACCATGTAGCACATTCCAATGGATTATACACCATTAGAAGCTTATAATCCACCATGCTAAAGTTATAGCCACCCTTTATTACTGCCAGTTTACGTATTCGAACCCCTATAGTCCTATTTAATGTTACAGTAAAAGAGATTAATCATACACACATAATTGCGCATAGAAATAATACATTAAGATTGACGAATGGTATGACTTTAATTCATAATAAATTATTCACAACCCATGGTATGACCTCAATAGCAACAATCATTCATAAGCGTAGGTGTTTAAATCATCCATTACCTATATTGACTGAAGATTGTGATGGTGAAATGCCTATATATTACCTACTATCATGATCTAATAGCCATCTTGCAAGATGGATGATATATATATATATATAGATAAATATATTCTGTTATCATATATACATAGATGATGCTTTCTCAAAATACGGATACACCCAAATCATCAAAATATCAACCGTTTATACTAGTAATGACACCATTTTTGGTGCCCCTATGGCTTGAGAAACCACCATATATGTATGTATATTTAGATGTAACCATATTAAAACCATATATATATATATATATTTACATATACACATATTTATACATATATACAGATGCTACCATATATATCCTACATAGTACCATTACCAAAAGAAAAAAAATATATATATCAACTGATACCATTAAAACATCGATTCTGATGCCATTTATTACCATGACCATCTTGCCATAGCCACGTTGCCTCATATCATTCACCACCACCTGCCAGGCCTGGCGCCGGGAGCAGCTGAGCAAGGCTCACAGCGCCTCCCCGCGGCCCCAGCGTGCGGCAGCCCAACGGCTTCAACCCGTTACGACGTGGCGCGAGGTTTCACCGGTTCCGGGGCTGGGGCTGAAGTCTTCCAGGGAATTTTTTGATCATAATGATGGTTAATAATAGGGTATAACTAATAATCTTCCAGTGACTTTTGGATCGTGGTTAACTAGCTGGTTAATCAATGGTTAATAGTTGATATCAATCAACCAATAACAATGGTTAACTAGCTGGTTAATGGTTAATAATAGGGGATGACAACTAGCAACTGTAGGGGATATACCAGCTCTATATGGCGAGCTGGGTCAAGCAGTGTAACCATTCAAGTTTGTGGGGGATATTAACCAGCAATAATAAGGGAAAACAATGGTTAATGATGTGGGAACCAGGGGTATGGGGCTTTGACCCACAGCCACATTGGTTGACAATAGTTGATGTAATGATGGTTGATCAGAATGATTTATAATGAATGTTTTTTTGATGATCGATATTTGTTGAGAAGTTTTGTTGGCCACAACTTGATGAATAACTTGAACACTTTGGTCGATGATTCTTAGTTGATGTTTGTTGGTTGATGAAAGTTGATTTGCTAATGGTTGACGATAATCATTAATTGATGATGTTCGATTCTTTCTGATGATTGATATTTGCTTTTGGTTGATAGCTTGACAATATTGCTTGACAATCATTGTCTGACATTTTTCTTGGTTTTGATTTTTTTTGATGATTAACATGGCTGTGGGTCAGTTCACCCTGTACCCCTGGTTTCCCCATTATTAATCCTTGTCTTCCCTCTTATTGTTGGTGATTATCCCCCATGAAAATTGGTTCGTTAACTCGTTCACGAGCTGAGTCTTGCGGGGTTTCCCACGAGGCTTTAGACCGGTGGATGCTGTGAAGTTGGCGAAGCACGAGTTGGAAGCCCAAACGGGGTGCGGGAAACCCAGCCGGGGCTGATGGTCTGGCCATGTTGAGTACCGCGCTATGGAGCTGTGGGGTCGACTCGAGCGGACTCACTGGAGGTTGCAGTTTCTGATTTGGCCATGGGTCAAGCAGTGTAACCAACCAAGTTTGTGGGGGATATTCACCTTTGGGTTTCTCAAGTCATTGGGGACCCCATAAAAATGGTTGGTTTACTACTACGAATGGCTAATATTGGATGATTTGGGGTACCCCTATGGCTTGTGAGAAACCACCATTTGGAGACTTACCCGGCTCCCTGGTTTTCACACAGGTTTTCAAGGCTTAAGCCATTGAGATTGCTATGATTCGCACAGGAATCCTGGCCAGCCACAGGTGGATGAAGCTACAGCTCCGATGTCCATAGTCCACGTGTGAATCCGTACCCAGTGTAAAAGGTTTCCCAACGGTATATGAATACATATTCTACACAAAATTGATGTAAACTGGTCTTCCAAAAATGCTATCCCCAATCAGTTTTGGAAACTTGGTGGGTTCTTTCTTCCATGGACAGATTTGTTTCAGTTTTCAGTGGAATCCCAGGTTGCCATGGGCACACAGCCAGCTGGGTCCCAACAACTGGACTGGCCATTTGGGTGATCAGCCAGGGGTAGAGGGTGAAGTGATCCACAGCCATATGACCATGGGTCAATATTAACCAAGCAAGTTTATGGTGGATAATAACCAACAATGATAGGGAAAACAGCCTGGTTAATGATAGGGGAACCACGGGTACAGGGTGAACTGACCCACAGCCATATTCATCAACCCCACGCACCACAGCCATGTCTGCCAAAGTCAGGAATGATTCTAGGGTGAAGTGACCCACAGCCATGTTCATAAACCCACAAGGCTGACAAAGCGCAGGTTTCTCAAAATATAGGTACCCACAAATCATCAATTATTAAACAGTTATAGTAATGAACCAACCATTTTTTGGGTTTATGAACATGGCTAAGCTGGTTGCGATTCTTCCTCGTCAATCATTCCTATTGAAAACCAACCATTTTCGTCCATTTTCCCTCAGTAATCATCAGCTTTTCATAGGGATAGTCCAACCACCAATACGTCATGATAAGCTGCTGGTGACCCGGTCACCCTGCGCCAGGCCCATCTTGAAGGCGGGTCGGCTTCGTCTGGCCAGTGTGCTGGATGAGTGGGGAAACCTGGGAGGTGCTACGTGTGGTGGACCATGGGTTGATCGTTGTGGTTCAGTGATGGTCAAAGGTGGGACTCCCCATGGCCTGTTGACTTAGGTCAGTTCACTAGGGTACTAGTTGTTGACTTAGTTCACTAGAACTAGTGGTGATTGTAGGTACAGCTATAGGTCAGTGGTGATTGTTTTCCAAGTTGTGACTAGGGGGCCCCACCTTGTACTCGCTGGTGATAGAATATAAATGGCTGGAAAATGGCCATTTACAATATGCAAACTATCTAGAAATGGTGATTTATCCACTTTTGATGTTTGACTGCCAGAGGGTAATGGGGTTGGGGGTGGTTAATGATTATCATTACTGGTTGAGGATGACTAGAGTAGTTCACTACATGGCGAATGCTAGTTGATTATGCTTAGCGATGACGTACTTGTGTGTTTTGCGGGGATGATCATCATGGCAATGCAATGACTAACCAGGATTGAACACTGTTAAGGTAATGGCAATTCTAGTAGCAATCACAGCCTGTTGAAAACTGTAACTCGCAGGGATTTCACCAGGGGGAACTACCAGGCTTGCGGGAACTACCAGGCTTGCTGCGCACGCTTTGTCCAAAAGCCTGACAGTCTGATAGCAACAGAGTGGCGCTCCAAGGCAAACTTTTTGAGCAAACCCTCGAATTGAATGAATTTAACGGTCTCTTGCTCCACCCTTGAGTTAAAAAATGTGAAGATCGTGGTAGCCGGTGCACAGCCAGAAAACCACCGCACAGAAAGAAACCATAGAAACCTGAACAACTAACAAGACTGAACGATTATCAGTTTGTATAAAACATCATTTCAACGAGTGGCCCCTTTTCAAGTCTCTTAACTTTCTCGGGTGTATCGCCCATGTTGGCGCCAACATTGGTTTGGGCCTACGTCCAGAGCGAACTTGCCACTGCTGCATATGATGCTCATCTCGGGAGTGTCACCAAACAGAAAGGCTTCACATTTTGGCCATCCATGCAATGCCAAGCAATCTTTTTGTGGATGACAAAGGTGTTGCATTCGTCATGGCAACCCGCATTCAAACACATTCATGATAGATCTGCAGAATGAAAAACTCGGTTAGTGGATAGTTTATAAATATATCAAACTATCAGTTCACCATAGTTCAGAATGATAAACTACTGTATCCTTTTTGGGAAGGCAAACAGCTATAGTGAACTCGCTGGTGGCTTTTGGATCTGCCATGTGAACTCGGTTCCCAGCAAAAAAGGGCGCCGCAGTAATTGCCAAGAATGGTAGGAGGTCCATACATGGTGGTACCTATTAACCGTCCAATATAGCCAGTACTAATGGGGAAACCAACACTTATCGCGGTAGATCATTTATGGACACCCCCTTGTGTGAACAATACACTACACCTCCCCTGCCTAGTATGTGCCAAACAGTAGTAGGGAACCAACAACGATACTTGGATCTGACTCTGGTTTGGTTGTCAGCCCGGTGCAAACCGGTAATCTGTGGCTCAAGCGGGGCACTTTTGATGGCCCCCGCGGGCCATGTTTTCACCCCGCTACTTCCGATACAGGCGCAGTTCTGGAGTCCAATGTCAGAAGTGGTGCAGGGCAAGTGAACAGAGATTTTTCTTAATTAATGCTATATGCAGGTGAGGACCTGAACTGGAGATTGAGATAAAAAGGAACTCAAGTGAGGCGGGTGAAAGGCTCGAGATTGGCCAAGCAAAGTCTGAATTACATCAGTTTGCATACGTATGTTAGCAGCCAGTGAGACCAATGCAAAGCCCAAACCTGTGGGTGTGTAATCATACCTCCTCTTGTGATCACATGGGTGTCGTTCAAAATAGTTGCTTAGCATCGACTTCAGCTGTCTGAAAGTAAGGAGTGCCCGCATATGATGCCGTTTTGACACTTTGTTTAGGTGGCCGCGGTATGTGTATGTAAGTACGTATGATTATATGATATGTATATATACTTATGCATGCATACATGGATTTTCAGATACATATACTAATAATCGTAGTAACAATAATAGTAATAATAGTGATAGTAATAATGTTAATAATAACAACGATAATAATAATAATGACAATAATGTATATATATATATACATAATAATGTATATACATATATATAGATTTCACACATACATGCACATATATACACACGTATGTATTCGGACACGCATGCAGTCAGTATAGGTGTCAAAGTGTACCGCTTCCAGATGGTGCCCCTCTCGGCTGAAGAGCTTCTGCCATGACCAGCAGTCACCCCGACAAAGGTATCAGTTTCCGTTCGCTCCTTTCCACCGTCTTCACTCGGAGGGCGAAACGCCGCAGAAGGGTTTGAAGGGCTCTAAGTCCCAGCGATCCTTTTGGTTGATGCCTCCCATTCACCGATTTCTCGACCGGCTATAGCATCTATCATGTTCATCTTTCTTCTTTAATCATGATCGCATTGAATATTGTTCATTTATGTAGTGTTCATCTTGCTTGTTATATCGTGTTCATCTTGCTTCTTAAATCATGTGTTCGTCTTGGTTATCTTGCTTATGGCTTAGTTGAACCATCGGTGTCCAACTTTCTTCATCACACACCCAAGCCACTGCTGCTCGCCGCTTAGCCGCCTGCCTGGAGGTGTTGTCGATGTTGTCCCTGGCGACCGGTGGCTCGCGGTTTTGAGCGAGTGGCCGCCACGATTTATGGCGACATCGACGATGACGAGGACGAGTTGTCGGATTTCGGGGAGGTCCCTTGGCGAGGGGCCATAGGCGGCCATGGCGCCACAGAAAAAAACCGGGGAATCAGCGGTGGGATATGGTGGGATGGTATGGTTGGATGGTTTTTTAGGAGATTTTGTTGGAAAGGGCTTTTGCATTTGTTGATCTATACATTATATGACGAATTATTGGCATCCCTATGCATGGCATATTGACATCTCTACGCATGTGCACGCCTTGGTCGCCTCCAAAAATGGTGAACGTTGGAGGCAAAAGGTGGCACAGCAGTGATCAACAAATAAGAAGGTGAGGATAGGTGAGCCGTTGAAGTACGGAATATTGCCCAGCAAGACTTGACACAACAAATGCTGCAATCTATGGTCAAGAAGTAGTTGGGGTGTTGTCATAGAGGAGAACTAGTGGGATACATCGGAATCGAAGAACCGTCGCTGCATTGCGGATGAAGCAACGAAGACGCGGGATCGACGGAATTGAAGATATGGACACAACCAAGCTGAGCTTGTGTATACATACGCAAGTGCCTCAGTAATGAGAGGAAGATGCTGCAGAGCACTAAATGGACGAGTACACTCTGGTGATCTAACATGGCAATGGAAAATCACCATTTCCAATAGGTAAGTAATCTACAAATGGTGGAGTATCCATTGCTACACGTATGTTAGATCACCTGAGTGTAGGTTCTCCCAACAAGGCGAAGCTTGACACGGCATATCCGGTGGGACACCAGACCTTGCATCCGCAGAACTGGGATTCCTGAGATGAACGATTTGCTGTACATGATATCCATTCTCATACAAATTCACCATAGAAATCGACCTGAACGTATAGGCAAGTTGCATTGACTGAGATACCCAACAGTGGCTGGCTAGTGGTTTTAAACATTTCTTTTTTTTCCCGAGTAATTATTAACAAATGGGTGGTTGACAAGCATATTTTTCATAAGGGTTGAAACCACGACAAGCATATTTTTCGTGACAGGATGGTTCAACCACCAACCAAGTGGTGACTTTTCCATTACGGGCACCAGCATCACCAGGTGTGAAATCAAGGCCTTGCCCCACTGAGGAACCCACCAGCCGGCGAGAGCGAGAAAGGAAAGACTCGGAGAAGGACAGTGCACTGATGTAGCATGAAATAGCTAAGATTGTGAAGGTGTCAACAGTATATGAGATGTAAATGAGATGTAAATGAGATGTATATGAGTGCAAACATATAGAAAGAAAGATACAGAGAGGTAGAGAAAAGATACCCAACCGGGGTACAATGGTTTGCTCCAAGGCACAACTTTTCCGTGTTCGCAAAGTGGTGCATTTCATTCGCGCAATTCATTGGCCCGGTCTACAAACAAGTTGAGCAGTTTCCAAGCTCGCGCCCTGGTTGAGCGGCTCGCAGGTTAGGCGTTGCCTCAAGGAACCCTTTGAGGTCTTTAAGAAAACATTTGTTTTCAAAAATGTTTACTGGTTGGTGGTTTTGAATCTTTGAACATATTTAATTTTCCAACATGTATTAACAGCTACGGTTGGTTGGTTGACACATTTTCCAAAGACGGGGTAGTTCAACTAGCAACCAGGGACTATTACCAAGGTGCAGGACGGTCAAAGCAGTATCAGTCGAGCCAGGAGGAACGGAGAGAAGAAGCCATGAACGAGATGTTCGTGGAATTCTTTGATGCGATAGATGACCTTTCAGACAATGAGATGGAAGGAACCACTGGAATGGGCCTGGGACTGGTGATTCCCAAGCTGAAAACCGACGGAGACTTGGCCTGGGAAGGGTGACATCAGTTGGGACCCAGTGACACCACTGAAATGGAACTGTTTATTAAAAAGCCCCAGAGTATGAATGGTTTTGGAAACCACCTATGCAAGATGAGTGCTTCTTTCAATTCTTCAATTTCAATTTTGTCCGAGCTTTATCTTCGAAAAGTCAATGCTGCCGCAGTGGTGGGCGATGCCTAAATTTAATTGGGGTCGGTATTTAGGAGTTGTCAGTCGGAGCGTATGCCAGCGGCATTGTCTCGTCCAGTCATGGCAAGTTGTCTAGGCTTTTGAAACTCTCTCTCTCTCTGTCTATGTGTCTGTCTCGGCTTCCTTTCCCTGAACACTTACCATTGTGATTCCAATTGTTGACAGATGGACAACATTGTCATTTTGTTCTGAAGTGCTGCAATGTGCCAAGCCCGATCAAGGCCAATGATGGCTGTGAACATCACATCCAGATTTTACATTGAGAAAACTGCCAATTCCTAGTGATCATTTTCGTTTGGTTCACGGCAGTGCCAGATGAAATCAATGTGGCTACAATCTTTTCTCCTAATACAACTGGTTTATTGCCGCATGCGTCTCCCATATTAGTTGCCATCCATTCCATGGGGTGATGCAGGCTTCGTTCCTCAATCATCAAGATTGGTTACGTTTGATTACCAGTGTATATGGGTGTGTCTTGAAATAGGGGAACCCCCAAATCATCCAATATTAATTATATTTACAATAATAAACCAACCATTTTTTGGGGTCCTTATTCGAAGAAACACCCATATATAACATCATTTCATATATGAATACATGCTCGACTTCGTAGAACTGTACAGATCTTTTTTCATCCCAACTCCAACAGTTCTGTATTGCGGGTGTTTGGCACTCCCAGTTCCCATTCCCCAAATCATAGCCTGTATGCAGGGGAACCACTTGTCACCGGGTGCAATCCACCGCAGACACAAACCTATCCATGACCCAAGCCATAAATCGGATCCAGATAGTACAGTCAATCTATGGGTGAGTCTTGGGTCATATTGCTTTGCTATCCCAACTTCATTCGGATTCGTTCTTGTCTTCTCTACAGATCAGTTTCGTCGGCTGCCATGATCATCAAGGTTGGTTGCTCATTTGCCATGATCATTCCGCTGGCTTCAAGCTGTTTCTCAACAGCTTGGGGTCCCCTTCGCTTGATGGTTGAATCATCCCGTCCCATCTCTCGCGTGGCCATAGGTGAAATCTCCGCGCATTACAACGTTCCTCTACCAGCTCTACAGCAGCTGAAGGCCATTGGTCGTTGGAGCTCGGGGTCTGAGCCCAGCGGACGACGAGAACCAGCTAGAAATGGTGGTTTCTGGAATGGGAGGACACCAAAATGGCTTGTTTATTGCCATGATCCATATTGGATGATTGATTAATATTGGATGACTGAGGGGGGTACCTTATTTTTGAGCAACACCCAAACCACATTCGATAGCCATGGTTGTCATTGCTATCATTGGGCAGCTCCGAATCGACCGTTTTTCGCAATGGTGCTTGATGATGATTGGCCCACCCGTGTGGCGCACCCCGTGGCTGGTTGGGGCAGCCTGTGCAAGCGGTGATGCTGCGGACCCAGCGGTCTCATCACCCAAGCTGATGAGAAATCTCCGATTGGGTGTTTCTCAAGCCATAGGGGTACCCCCAGTTATCATCCTTTCTATCAATCATTTGTAGTAAAGCAACCATTTGTTGGGTTCCCTATGGCTTGGCAAACCATCAATTTCGTGAAGTTCATTGAAAAAATACCAGCAGATCCAGCTGGCAAAGCTCCAGATCCAGCTGATGACAGGTGGTGAACTGCTGAACTTGTCCTGTGGCCTCCCCTGGTAGCTGGATCTGTTGCGGGGTGCCCTTCCAGACTTCCCTGGTTACCTGGCCCAGGTGGATTTCCCCGAGTGTCCTCCGGCGGAACTGGCACGGTTCTTGGGCCGGCAGAGCGTGAGCGGTGACGCCAAGCGACTTGGCATTCAGCTGCCAGCTAGAACCCACCAAGCAACCAAGCAACTTTGGGGTTCTCAAGCAACAGTTGAATATATACCAACTACATGGCCAGCTGGGTCATAGGTCATCAAATGATTAGAACATCCTAAGAGTTCGACTAGTAGCTGGACATGGCAGGATGTTTTCAGCCAGGGGCACCAGGGTGAACTGACCCGCAGCCATGTCAGAATTCCTGTGATCATGAGGAGTTGAGGATGCTAGGAATGCTGAGGATGACGGGTCAGGGCTGGCTAGTCTACTTGTCTATCAAGGACCCCCGCAGGTTGAGGACGAGGGTGTGTGATGACGGATGCCGGATGGCGAGTCCCTTCCAAGCCTGCTGCTGCGCCTCCGAACTTGTTCGATTCTTCTTGTTTGTTTTGTACTCGTAGGAAGGAAAATCTTAAGGAAACATATCAATCGTGGCCATAAATAATGAAGTTGTTACACGAAGATACATCCCAGAATTCTTTCCTCAGGTGATGGTGCACTAAGATTTCTGCCAGGTGCTCTGGATGTCAAAGAGATGATGTTGGGTTGTTTGCCATTGAGTCCTCCCGCTTATGATGTTCCACATGCTAAGCTTTCATCCACCCCCCGGTCTTCAAGTCGGGATAACCATCCTTAGCCATCACGAATCTTTCTCAATCATTATGAGCCATCAGTAATCATCACCAACCTTTCTCAACCACCATGACTAACCATTATGAACACTGTAAACCACCACGGCGAACCACTACTAACCACTGTCAATCACTATGAACCATCATTAACGACGTCAGCGTGAAGGATTTCCCCAGCCAAGCACCTCGGTTCAATCTCAGGAAGGCGGCCAAGCTCATCGCAACATACCTGGAATGGCGGAGGGGCATACCCAAATGGGCGCGCCTTGGCCGAGTTGGAACAGGTGAGTGGATCCAGTTCACCTGCAGTTTTCCAGAAATCGTGTACCCCTGCAAGTGGTGGCTTCCCCTATTACAAATGACCAATTGGTGGGTTGGTTGGAATACGGTGAACCCAAGCAAACAGGGGAATCAACCACAGACCTAGTGATGAAACCCGGCAGAAATCTTTGAATTTAATTTATCCATCAAAACCATGAATGAGTATGATATGATCACGGTTTAGAACTGAGTCGCAGCGACACGGGCATGATACACAGGCATGATAGGCAAGCAACCATCCAAGCAACTGTCCAGGCAACACCTTTGGCCTGTTCTTTCAACATTGAGCCTCTACCATTCAGGAGTCCTAAAGTATCGTTTTCCAACTCCACCTGTTTACAGGCGCTCCTTCTTGGACTTCAAGGGGGTTGGTCAATGTTAGTTTTTTGAAAGCAGAGTATTGTCGGGTTGGACACAACCTCATTCTTTTGTGGGAAGCTGTGCGCAACCACAAGCAATGCCAAAGCAGGGGTAACTTTGATCGAACTTGCCATTGATAACTTTGAGCAAACTTCAAACTTTTGCTCAGATTCTGCTCCAGTTGGCTTGTTCATTCGTAACTTGGCGTTCATGTGTCCACCTAAGATGTCCCGTAGCCTGCAGTTGTCTGTCCAAATCAGTCAGGGGATGGCCAGAAAGGAGTGTGTCACAGCGGCAAGATCAGCACTGGGATGTTCATTGACATCATGACATCACAAGCTGATTCATATGCTGGTGGGTAGGGGACGACGGCAGCAACAGCGCGAGCAACTGGCACTTCCAGGGGCTTCACTGGGTTTGACGGGTTCAGATCTCTCGGAGGCCGCCATAAGCAGCGTAACCTAAACCTGGGTTGATCGGCAGTCAGGGTTCGTTGCTCTGGGTGGTGTGGAGGTGGGTGTATTGCAGTAGAGTCCACGGCAACCTATTGCATCCGGGTTTTCGTTCCATTTCCACTGCTCCTTTCAGTTTCCTGCCAACCAACTGATCGTAAAGTCCCTCATGTACAGCTGATTTTCGGTGGCTATGTGAGCATCTCCATACAAGGGGACAGTGGGACTCCCGAAACCATGCTGGCTTTGAAACAAAGGGAATGGATAAGAATCATCATCATCATCATCATCATCATCATCATCATCATCATCATCATCATCATCATCATCATCATCATCATCATCATCATCATCATCGTCGTCATCATCATCATCATCATCATCATCACCACCACCACCCCTTCTATCTGCGCCTGTCATTCGTTGCTTAGGCCGCTTCCCAACGACATGCCCAACCCCTTCCGCTTCAATGGCTTTGCACGAGACGTGTCGCGGATACTGCTGCTTTTGCCTTGCTTGATCGACATCGCTTTCAAGCCCGACCTGTACTGCAGCCTGGCGACAGGCTCATGATGTGCAAGCTGAGTTAATGACTAATTGGTGATGGTGCATGATGCTTCATAACGCAGTTCCTGATGGTTCATGATGGTTCCTGATGGTTCCTGATAGTCAATAATGTTTTGAAAATAGGGATACCCTGTTCGCCACCCTCCTTTGAATCTAGCGTTTGATCATGGGGCTGATCTCAGCAGAGGACCTACACAGGGATACAGATTTTATGGTAGGTATATCTTGGCTGTACCCAGCTTGTTGAACTTGGGGGTATTGAATCACCTAGATGTTTGAACAGTTGGTAGTCATGGGAACTCCTGCCCCCGCTCAAACAGATAGAAACTGGAAGAAACAGGGAGTCCGGAACACAAGGACTGTGAAAGCATTTGAGTGTGTGAGAGTTTGGTTTCTAGGAAAACTCGCTTTCAAGTCATCAACTTATTGGTCGTGGAGGAAGTCTTGCGGGAAATGCTCGTTTTCATCTTGTCAACTTGCAGTTTTCAAGATGTCGTGCAGGAAATGCTTGTTTTCATCTTGTCAACTTGCAGTTTTCAAGATGTCTTGCAGGAAATGCTCGTTTTCAATTTGTCAACTTGCAGTTTTTGAGGAAGGCTTGGCTTTGCATGGTCAACCTGCTCTCTCTTTGTGTTGATCATCCTGGTTCCCAAAAGTCGATGCTTTCGAAGCCTTCCAGCTTTGCGATTTCCATCCATTCAGCATTTTCTCTCGGGTTTCCGAACGGTCAAGCCGGGTGGAAACGTTTTTCATCGTGACTACCACATGATTTTGGTTGTCAGTCAAGTCCACTATGTCTGCTTGTTGAAATCCAAACAACCTTCTGCAAACTACAAACATCACTTGACGAGGGATCTTCAAGCCAGACCTGGACACATTATCAGCAGTGCCGCATTTGGAGTATCATTCTCGAGCAACTCAGCAATCATGATCCTTAATTCCCATTGGGCATCATCAACCATCATTAAGCATCATTAGCCATTTTTTATCATGTTTTATCAATCTAAGCATCATGAACCATCATCAACCATCATCAAGTATCTCTGTTCTTTTGTTCAGATGGCTACTTGCCGGGAGAATCAGCTGTGAACCCCAACAGTTATGCAGGTTAGGTGCCATTCTCGTTGGGTTCTTTTCACGCAGATGGCTGATTAATTGGTTGGTTACTTGGTAGGGGCTTGGGGTGCACCAAACTCCGAGCCAGATCTTCATTTCGGACCCATCACATTTTCGCATGCTACTAACTGGCTAATGTTGCAGAGTGTCAAGCATCAACCCATCCACCTGGGTAAATCCAATCGTTCTTCACTGTGGGTTCAAAAAATCTTAAGAACACCAACAAGTGGTCAAGAAATCAACATCTCCACCAACGGCATTTGTTTCTTACCACCTCTGAACCACCAGTTTTCACGAAGTCGCCACCCCCCAACAGCTCGCCTGTACTGCCAATCCACCCCCCAACAGCTCACCTCACCAATCACCCCCCCCAACCAGTTCACAAGTTCACCACCAGGTTCCTCCCAAGTTCCTCCCAAGATCTCTGATGACATCGCGCCTTCCTAGGTCAGCTGCTGGTGAAGCAGCTGGATGTGGAGGTGGAACGCGCGGACACCCTGCGCTTCACGGTGCTTCTGGACTGTCGGCCGCACACCAAGCTGGGCTACGATGCCAAGCCGGTGTGGAGGTGGGTCTGGCTGGTTGGCTGGTTGGTTGGGTGGGTGGTTGGGTGGATGGCTGCCAGTACTCGTACAATCTTGTTGCGGTAGAGTTTACAGCTGGAGCAACAAACAGAACTACTATGTACATGACCAATTTCTGGGATGTAACTCATCGATTGCTTGTTACACTTTGCAGCGCCTCGTTGCTTGGAAACAATCCACTCGATTGGAACCTTGCGCACAGAAAAAATCTGCATATGGACATACGCACGTGTCTACACATGTACATCTACACGCATACGTTGCATTTCCATCACATCACTGTACAAGATCTTAGCAACTTGTTTGACTATACTAGAGCATGGATACCACGGTCTGATGTAGGGACTATGATTCTAATAAGTTACTGGATAACTATAAATAACTGTCAATGAGCAACACCAGCCATGGTTGGTGAATGATACTTGACCAGTCAGCCATCATCAAGCGTCATCAATCATCATCAACCTTCATTAACCCGACTCATTATCATCAAACATAAGCATCCAAAGGAATTAAGGTTATCACTGTTAGTGAGCATCAATCTATTATCATGGCTATGATGTCTCAGAATCTATTATGAACCATGATTTTCACCTCATCATAGCCATTCCGACTGGAATCCCAATGAGAGGTCCCCCTTCAGCCGCGTGGTTGTGCCAGACTATGGTCCCACATCGCTGCGATGGCCAAGATCTTTCAGGTCAGACGTGTGTGATTTTGGCCTAGGTTTTCCGTGAACTGTAACGTGAATTACAATGGATTATGACCACTGAATACAATGTAACTGGAAATGATAACCACTTACATTATGATTTACTAGTTATTGCTAACCTTTAGTGGATAGCAGTGAATTAATGCAAATAGTTGCTAATGACTACTGCTGGTATTCAAAATGAACAATTGATAAACGGTTGCGAATGATCAGATAATGGTAAGCAACCATAATCATCATCCACAATCGATGATGCTTACGAATGATGAACAGGTGGTTGAGAATGCTTCATTCACTCTGTTTGGGAACAGAAGATCCGCATGCTAAACCAACCATCTGATTAAACCACTATGAAGCATCATTAGGCAGGATTCACCACTCACGCGCCATCATAACTCATGAATTGCCATCATTGAGCATCATCAGCCATGGTTTCACCATTATGTAACCGTCATGAACCACTACTAGCCATCCTCAACCATGAGTAAAGTACTTTTTCTTCTTCTGTTGCTGCTTCTTCTTCTTCTTCTTCCTCTTCTTTTTGTTCTTCTTCATCATCATCACCATCTTCCTCCTTGGAACACTGCGGTAGCTATCATTACGCGCAGACCCCGTGGTTTGCCCGCAGGGCAAACCACGGGTGTCTGTGCGTGTTGAACATTGCTCGAAGAATCAGGGAGAAACACTGGCTATACGCAGTGATTTAGGGTTTAGGGTTTTTGGGTTTAGGTTTTAGGGTTTAGGGTTTTAAGGTTTTAGGATTTAGGGTTTTAGGGTTCAGGGTTTTAGGGTTTTAGGGTTTAGGGTTAGGGCTTCTTGATTCTCAGAGTTTCAAAACAACGGGCCTGCGCAGGGTTTTGAACAGTTGACAAGACTCACTTCTGGGCAGGTCTTGTGGTCACGGGCAAACCATAGGGTCTTGCCGTATCATTAGTATTGTTATATATTGGAATCATCATCATTACAGTACTATGATTCCCAATGATCATCATTATTTCACTGATGATTCAACACTATTGCGAGTTCTTTGCATACCAGAATCCAGTATCCCTATCCAAGCCATTGCATGTCAAGCAGCCCCCGGTCCTCTGAGCAGAAAGAGTCGATCTGGCTACGAATCAACATTTACCAACCAAAAGAAAGGTACAATGTTGGCCCCCAGTAGTTATAAGTTGGGTTATAGCCCCCTATAACTGGTAGTTACCCCTAGTTAAGCTAGTTATAAACCAACTTGTAAGTGGTTGGGGGCCCACCTTGAATGAATCAACATGAACCAACCAAAAGAAAGGGTAGCGAATCCATCCCAACAAAACCTAGGACCTGGTCAAGGCTAATCGATTCACAGCCCCGGGGTTACCACAAGTGATGCGGTTCCCGCCGTGCCCCCGGCGCCAGTCCTACTTCCCAGAGAGACTGCAGCGCTTCGCCACCTGGTGGTTGTCGCCATGTCGCCAGGGTGGTACTAAACATGGTGAGGCCACGGGTCAAGCAGTGAACCAAGCTGCTTGATAGCTGGTTAATGCTTAATCATGGTCAGTATTAGGGGATAACAAATAGGAACTATAGGGGATATACCAGCTATATATATGGCGAGCTGGGTGAAGCAGTGAACCAACCAATAGTAGCTGGTTTAACGGTTGATAATGGGCGATGATAACTAAGAATTAATGGGGATTTATACCAAGTATATGGCTATGGGTCAAGCAGTGAACCAACCAACTACGGGGGGATCAGTTCACCAACAATTTCATCGGGAAAACAATGGTTCAGGATAGGGGAACCAAGGGGACGAAGCGTGAACTGACCCACTGCCAATAGGGAAACGCATGGTTCACTAGCCACTTAGTGGTCAATTACGTGGGATAATAACCAACAATATCCATTGCTGCTCTAGAGAAACCACTGGCCAGTGGCTTGGGGGTATAGCAACGGGCACAGACCTGTTGTATTTGTGACCTATGGTGACTTGTGCATTTGCTGAGCCATTGATTGATGAATTTTGACGCCCAGCTGGTCAGAGTTCGCAATGATGATATGGGGGGGTCTCAAAATAGGTTAGCCTACCAGAAATGGTTGATATATTACTATAACTGGCTAGTCTTGGACGATAAGGCGGGGTAACCATATTTTGAGAAACAGCCATATACTAACGGTCAAAGATGGTGGTCAATAACAACTAATACTGCTGGTTCATGATGGTTCACTTTGGCCAACTCAAAAGTGGGTGCAAAATTGTTTCATTTTTAGTTTATTTTTCTTCTGGGAAATCTACATTGGACACCCAGGCAAAATTGATGGTGAACTCAACAGGGTTTCCAACAAAATGTCAATGTTACCATGAACCATAGCAGTTCATCAGATCACCCTATAATTCTCTGGCTATTCACAATATTCATCATATCATTCACCTGATATAATATTGCTGGTGATCTAGATTCACCCTATAAGGTGATCTGATTATTGCTGGTGATTCACAATAACTTATCATATCAGATCACCTTATAACCAGCAATAACCAGCAATTATGAGAAGGTTTTCCCAATCACCATAGCAGTTCATTCACCTTATGGTGGTTTCTTAAAATAAGGCTACCCCCAAATCATCCAGTTTGTTAACCGTAAAAAATCCTAAACCAACCACTTTGGGTCCTCTATGGCTTGAGAAACCCCCATATGTGTGTAAAATTACTATCCTTAACCACTACTTCACCACTACCAACCATCTTTGACCACTAACCAATCCTTAGCCATAAACTACTAGCCATAGAATTGTTCTGGTTATTGCCAGGTTTTCACCCTGTAACTGGGGGCATTGCAGTGAAAACAAGCAGATCAGCTTGGCAAGCGTTGCCAGGTGATCTACCCCGCGGGCGACGTGGAGATGGGCGCCTTCCGGATGTTTAAAGGCGCCCATCGCAAGGGAACGGTGAGGTTTCATGGATGCAGGGATAGGTGGAGAGATATCAATGGATAGATTAGATTAGATTAGACTAGGTTGGATTAGATTAGATTCGATTAGATAGGTTAATCTCTAGATTAGATGGATATTGATGGATAGATCTTTTGGTTTTTAAATCGATATCTATTAGATATTTGGTTAATAGACAGGTAGATCAGTAGAAATATGTTAATCTCCAGATATTTGGTTTTTAGATTCATATCTATTAGATATTGGGTCAATACATAGGTAGATCAGTAGAATATTTTAATCTCTAGATATTTGGTTATTAGATTGACATCTATTTTGATATTTGCTTAATAGATAGGTAGATCAATAGAAATGTAGGTAGATCAATAGATTGTACAGAGATAGGTAAAGATAGGTAGATCATTAGATTTAGAAATAGATAGGTAAGTGGATAGGTAGAGAGATATGTCTACCATGTACATTTGCATGTACATACGCATTTACAGGTACATAGAGGCGTGTGCACATGATCTTGACCATGACGGGGTTCTTTTTCTGGTGTTAACATTGATCTAGCGATATTTGGGTTCCCTTTTGACACCCTCCATGTTTGCTGATTGCGTCCTTTGAAGTGAGGTTTTGTCAGAAATCCACATGTTTATTTTTCAAAGGTTTGTAGACACATGTGTGATCATGTATACATACAGTATGCAGTATATATGATTAAACATGTACATATTCACGTATTGGCTCTAGGTGTCAAACATCACTTCATACCCTACGGGCAATATATCAACCACTAATGGTGATTTATTCACACGAAGTGCATACTCAGATAAAACCACTGATGATTGTAATTTGTTACTTTGTGGTCAAGCAGCCTCAATGTTCAGGGTGAGGGTTGATCATTGTGGACCAGCTGCTGGTTAGACGCAGATGGACAATTCGCTGATGTGTTACTGTGTTCTTTGCCAACGAGGAACGAGTTCGAACCATCTTTAAGTATCATGCATCATCAACCATGGTCCTGGTTATCAGATTATCATTCATTAGCACCATTTAGCAGTTTCTCAAAATAGGGGTACCCCCAAATCATCCAATATTAGTAATTTATAGAGATAAGCCGACATTTTTTGGAGGTCCCCCATGGCTTGAGAAAGCACCATTTAGGAACAATCAGCAGCCGTACTTGACCCCACCCCCTATCCGTTGTATATCGCCACATGGGGCCCCAGGCCTATTGTCGGCGGAGACGGTGAAGAGGGTGCCATGGCGCATCTAGGGGTTGGTCGGAAGGGCGCCATGTTGAGCCTGGGGTATCCCTGGATGTCCCTTTAAAGGGAGAGCGTTTTGGAGCAACCAACTTCCAGGATTGCCATGTAGGGGAGTACATCCTGGCGTTTCAAAATTTGTAATGTACAAATTGAAGGAAGCTCAGACTTAGGTACTGTGCTGTGAGGCTAGCGTCAGTCACCAAGACTCATCTACAGAGCAGATCCGCGGACAGACCGGCTGGTGGTGTTAAACATTTTCTATTCGCCCACTTGGTGTTTGGGATGGTTGGTTGATTCACACATATTTTTTCATGGGGCCTATAGCGACCAACCAGATATGTATATATGTACAAAGATATATATGTATATAAATATATCTAATACATTAGACATTTATGAAGTGCATGCATTGCATATTGTAGTATATCTATGCATGCAACACATACTGTACAGCATTCCGAATATGTTGTTCATGTATACATGCATGTACTGGGCCACCTGAAACCGCCAGAATTCTGAGGCCATTTCTTAGAGTTCGTCAGCCACCCATAATTATTCCATATGATGGGCTGAATTCTGATGAAGTATCCACCAATCACCAAACTGTAACCAACCATCCACCAACTAACTAACCATGAATTCACAATCATCAACCATCATCAACCACTATGAGTTGGACTTCGCTCGCCTAGCAGCCGCGGAATCAACCATTGATTACGAACCATTGTGAACCATTGATTCACCCGTTGCTTCCTCTTAAGCCTACCCCCCAACGACCCCCGGCCTGGTGCAGCTCACGCTTAGGTGCGCTTGTTGTACAGCAAGCTGGGCTACGCTGCTGCGGCGCCGCCCGTGGAGTTGCTGGAGATCCTGGATGTGGCCGAGATCCGCCGAGAGAACAAAGTCTTTTTCACAGGTCTCGAGCCACGGGACGATGAGCCATGAGATGAGCCATGAGATGAGCCATCAAGCGACGGCGTGAGAATGCTGGGTGGACGTATGACAAAGCTGCAACGCAGATCAATTGCAGAAATTGACTATTTCCATTTTGTTTGTTTCAGAAGTTGACTGTTTCGAAATGGTTGAAGAAGTAGGTCCTCCTGAAGAGATTCCTCGTAAGACTTTGACGTAGGTGCGTGCCAACCAAAGAACTAAAAGTCAGCTAGCTGCACTTTGAGACGCTTAGCACTGATGAACAGGAGGTGAGCATTATTGCGATCAAAGCATTTATCTTGGTTGCTTGATTCACAGGATCCGCACCCATGAACCAATACTAGAGATGGAGATGCTTTTTCATGGCTCACGCTGCGAAAACTCTTTGTACAGTGTCAGAGAGTCCGAACTTTTGGCTTGTTGATGCGAACAGAGTGTGCTACTCTGCACAGTGCATACAAAGCAATGTGTGTAAATGTGTGTATGAGTCTATGAGTAAATAAATGCACGTGCACAAGCATGTGCAAAAATCAACGGAACCATGGATGTAATATATATATATATATACACGGATACAATATACACAGATGAATTTATGACTTGCGCCCGTGCATACGAAGTTGCAGATGAGATACACACACACACATTTTTATGTTTAGATATACAAATGTAAATGTATGCACACATATATATAGATGAATCTATCTATCTATCTATCTATCTATCTATCTATATATATATATATATACATGTATAAATGTATTATGCATACGTATCTAAGCAGCAGATATGCCGAAGCACTAGTGAAGCACGGCCCCTGCCAAGCTGCACCAAAGTGTCCGCCAGTTGCAGTCGTGGGCCGACCATGCGTTGCGAGTTGGACTCTGCCATCATGACGAAATCCTCAGGGAGTGAAGGGCACAGTGCATATACATACCCAGGCATTTGGACACATCATGCTGATATCGATACATATACATAGATTTGATAGGTATAGTCATAAATATATATATATATATGTATAGATGACATAATATAGTTTTTGATGTTTTTAACACATAGTTTTATATTTGCGAAGGCAGGCATTCAGACACAAACATGTACAGATACGTGTGCATGCACAACCCGCATTGTATACACACTTCCCCTTTGATAGGGATGTATGTGCATGCCGGCGTGCATCATATGTTTGCCTGAATAGACACACATATACAGATATGCATACATGTACATATGTATCATATAGATTCTAATCCAGATCAATGTGTGTTCGTGTGTATAAAGATATACGTCTTCATGTACGCATGATACGAAATCACTTCTGTGAGGATTGGTGCTTTCACGAATAAAGCAGTTCTCGTGGGTGACGCTTTAAGGGTCGTAGGTTTAACCAACTCATGAGTCCAACCTGCAGCGTGTTTGCAAGTTTGGCACGGGGTATGCCCATTTGGCAGTCCCGCTGCCAAACTTTGGAGCACTGGAAGGTGTCTCCCGCCGCGCCATCAAAGAGTGACGCTGAAGTTGAGATGGTGCAATCTAGGGTAGTTATCATGGTTCATTTCAGGAACACAATAAGGCAATGAGCACTTTTGTCTAAGCAGAGCTTTCACCCATGCAGCTTTTGGGCTGGTTTCGTTTGAATTTAATCATGCGATTGTTTCCGATGGGCTACGTGGGGTACACACCCAGAGCCACCCAATATGTCGATTTTTCAGAGAAACCACTGATTTGGGCACTATATACTATGTACCTTCATTTTGAAAAGCACCCATTACATGCCTTAGAATCCCTGGCAGCCAGTATGAACAGATGAAAACAGTTCTTTAGCATACGCTGTAGGCCCCTTCCGCACGTCAGCTTCTTCTTCAACACCTTGAGCTTTTAGCTTTGCTCTTGCTGGGAAATGTCGACTCTATACACTCAACTTCGGGTCTCTTAAAATGGGGGTACCCCATGAAATGGTTGGTTTATTACTACAAATGGTCAATATTGGATGATTTGGGTGGGGGTACCCCTAATTGAGAACCCCCGCTTGGATTTCACAAAGAGTCACCTCTTTCATCGTCATAAGGACAGTAGAAGAGTGTTTCACCCCTGCAAACAGATTAGAGGTCAGGTAGGTTGAGATGAAGCAGACGTAGACTCAACTATCAGATGATCATTTCAAAGGCTCAGTTGAAGTGAAGGCCCCAAAGAGCTTCATTCCCGGATGCCGAAATGGTTTCGCACAGGTCGACTCGAGATGCAGGCCCAGTGCTTCATGAAGGTTTCTACAAGTTGGCTGCCACGGTTACCAGGTTGGGCCGCTCACAGGTGGACTTGGTGGAAACTTCCTGATCCATTGGTATTCCCGGAATGGAACGATTTCACCCCACGAAAGAGAGGTGTTCGTTGGCATCCTGGGTGTCCAAAACATGCGCGAATCATTGTTCATTTCGGAGGATCAGGCTTCGATAGCGCAGTAGTAGCTAGCAGAAAGCAGTGAGTAGTCAGCGGTGGGACATAGTATAGAGAAGCAAGAACAGTAGCCATATGCTTCCAGTCATCATTGTAGTAGGGAACCAGTTGGCTTCTACCATTGTTGTTTGGGGGTGGTTGCCTTCTATAATAGTAACTAGAAGCTTAGATCCACTATCCAAAAGCTGCAATATAACTATAGTGGTAGCTACAATGGCTACCAACTATGATGGTAACAGAAGCTTAGACAACTTATAATGGTAACTACAATGGTTGGTAACAAAAATTGTAACTATATAACTAAAACTCTAAGTAAACTTGTCGTGGCACTGCCGTGGATTAGAAGTAAATCATCCCAAAGGCTGGATCCACTTGTTGTACCACAACAGTTTCACCACGGGATCGCGCCCAACTCACGAGAGTCGCAGGCCTGAGCCCAGCTTGCGACAAAAGGCGCGCCGCGCGTTTTGGTACCCCCCGGTTGAGCACCAAGCATTGGATCAGCACCGGTGGGGTAACAGTTCTTCACGACCCATTTGATCCCATGTGTATGTTCTTTTTTGTTCCGTGGGCCACCCATTTCATAGACAAGTAGACAAGATTTTTGGGGATTCAGCCAGGCTTTGATTTATTTTGTTTGATACTGGTTGAGTTTGGCAGGAGATATACAGGGGTTATGTGGCTTGGTACAACTGGTCAGTGATTTTTCCTTGGTGAAACGTCCCCAGGGACCCAGCATCCACGCTGGCGCAACCGATTGAGACAGGAGCTTTCTGTCCGAACGAGTTGTCACACAGCAGAGGTATTGAAAGATCACTCGAATCGTTGGCACAAGCAGTCTTAGAATCGGTGGTTGCCGCAGAAACAACGGTGCTGCTGAGCATATCACCACTTTGGATAACTTCATGATACCCATGATTTTATAGATTGGAGAAATCAGAGAGTTGATTCAGCCACCCCGCACGGAATGCGACAAGCTTGACATGCAGCCACACAAACAGGTGTTTAGATCCAATTGACAATTGAGAATGAAGAACATCAGACATCCAATAAATGTTGAAATATGTCTGCGGGTCCAAACCTTGTAATCGTGGCAAAGACTGGAAGATCGACCAAATTGGTTCAGGTCTGTACGGATACGCGCAGGCTTCAATGTTTGCACGCCCTTGCCGTGGGAAAGGCTTGGTTAAAGGACCACAGCAAGGTGAAGACAAGGCTCTCCCGCTTCCATTGTTTAGCAGCCGATGGGAGGCCAAGAATTTGCAGAAATCCTTCGAGATGGAGTTGCAACGCTGGAAGCTTATTGCGCCGAGGATATCCACTGGTTCTGCAGCACCGGTGATGAACGCAGATGTTGGGAATACGCACGACGCATTCACACATCCAGTATCTTTTCTTTGAGATAAATAACATGCACATGGCATGTGTTTTGTATTCATGTCTTTCGTTTCAGGGTTGTACTGGCTGTCTCGAATTTCGCACATGCTGGTGCTGGTGACACGTTTCAATAGATCAGAGGTCTTTTGCTAAATCCCATGATATATCACCATGTATTGCGCATTGTGGTTCACTACCAAAAAGAGAACGACTGACAGTAATAGATCTTAATACAGATGATACTGACATGTATTACTATTATTATCATTGTTACTATCATTGTCAATTATTACAATTATCATTATCATTTTTTTAATATTATCATTGTTATGATATTGTTAAACATCTTATTATTAAGGATGATTATGATCATCACCACAAGAAACCTTGGCCAAAGGCCGCAGTCACACAGCATTTTGTCCATCCTTACCATTCACAGGTCCCCCCTTCATCTCCGGCTGAGGTCTTAGGGGAGTCGTGCCAGGCAGCAGTGGGTCCGAAAGTGGGGGGCTGGGGATGGAAACCTGTGGAAACCATGGAAAGACCATGGAAAAATGCATGGAAATGGTGGAAAAACCAATGAACAACCCAATTTTAACAATATTTTCCCAGAGGTTTGGAAGCGTGGAATGATGGCTCACCAGACTGCCTCTCGCTCGCTCGCTCGCTCTCTCGCTCTCTTTCTCTCTCTCTCTCTCTTTCTGAATCTCTATCTCTCTCTCTCTCTTTCTCTCTCCGAAACTCCCAGGATGAAAATATGGCTGTGTCCACCAAAGGACACAGATAGTACTTGTACTGCACTCTTTCTCATTTCTAAACATGTTTCTCTCACTTTCAGGTGAACATTTTTGGGTGTTTAGGCGGGTTTAGGGGTACCAGCATAGCTATGGACAGCCCCATGCAGTGCATACACCTTGGGTCACAGGTGCGCATGCTGCGCATGTCCTGAGTACTCGACCACCACCAGTGCCGGCCTTGCCGGCTTTGGAAGGCCACATGGGATGCGCTCAGTTGGCAGGTCTGATTGGTTGGTCGGTCTGCTTGTTACCCAGTGAGTTGTTTGTCATTGCCAGGGTCGAAGTGGCAATTTTGCATGATTTTGCGTACTTGGCAAGCTTGATGGACAAGTGGGCTTAGGTGATGTGGAGACGGAATTTTCATACTTGGCAAGCTTGATGTAGAGACTTTTCGTAGATTTGATTTGGATATTTTTTAAAGAACACTCTCGGCGAGACGGCAAGACCATTTCATGGTGTTTCTTGGAGGACATCAATGGCCATGCTGATAGACTGTGCCGGTTGATTGTCACAATAGTTGTTTATCTAGCAGTACAAAAGCAACAGATGTGGTGCGAGGGCACTGTGGTGGCATTGATTCTTGGAGACTAGAAGCCATTGCGGAGATGTGTTCGTACAAGTCCAATATCTTGGGAGCCCATTCTGGTCGCGACCAGAAGTTTCTGTGTAGGATGCAATCATGATCCCGTCACAAGGAACCTCTATCGATGACAGTTTCCTCTGATAAACCTCCTTTCAGAAGGATTTTTTTCGAGTTGTGAAGTATATATGTTCCAAGCCCCATGTGTTGTTGGTCGTCTTCATTGGTTGGTGGTGAGAACATGTTGTATTCAACAACCTGTAGAAGGTACTTGACCCTGGGACATTGACTGGCTCGGTGCGGAGCCAGATTCTCACTGCCAGTGCAGGGGAACACCACACTGACACCTTCATCACACAGGAGGACACACTGTGATTGCGGGGCGAGCTTTTTTCTCCATGGGATGACCGATTCATTTGTGGGACAAGTAGCAGGATGGTTGAACAGTAGGAGGGAATCAGTGGACCGTTGAACTAAAATCATTAAACTTTAAGACTTATCTCTAAGTCATCTACAAGGTGTTAGATACTTCTGCCGGATCCTATCATCACCAAGCAGACATGATCGAAATGTTGGATTGTGATCTCCACGATGGATCCGGCGGTAACGAATGTCACATGCGAAGCCGGGATCGTATGGGACGGATCTCAGTAACTCCGGGTAACGACGGCTCTTGGATTTCTGTAAAGGGAGGGGGGGTACCACAAAAATTCGATGGTTTATGTATGGCTAATTTGTATAGAAACAACTATATAACCATGGAAAAAAACATATTAGTGGTGAAGTTTATTGGCTAGAAGCTATCGTTATATATTTTCGTTGGATATCAACAAATCTTCATGGTCACTGCGGTCTACTTGAGATGGCAACCATGGTGAAAGTGCGGCCTGTCGGTCACAAGTCCTGCCACCTGTGCTGGTTGAAAGTGAGTTGGGGGATGAATCACTCACTGGTGCAGTTTTGTATTCACCACTGACTGGTGGTTGGGAACGATGAGCTTCGCCGCGGGTATCCCTAGATCCCTTCAAAGGAGGAGCGCGGCCAAGGGCTACCAGTGTTCCAACCAAACGTTCAGTTGGTTAATCCCTTAACATCAAGTAAAATGTGTACCAGCTATGATTTCTGACTCAGCTGGTATGTATCACCAACTGGGATCAACCAGAAGTAACGAAGCTCGTCCAAGTTTCTCCTGGAACTGGAGACGAAGGGAGGTCTTGATTTTAACTTCTGCTGCAGTGGCGCATAGTCAGAGCCATGCTGGACCCAGGGCACAGTGGGTAGATAGCTGATTGGGTCGATGGGGTGATCATTCAACTGACGCTTGACCATGACAGCTAAGTTTTGACCAGCGCATGACTGGTTTTGGGAGAGCAAAGGCCTCGGCTTGCCCAGTTCACTCTGCCAACCAGGAACCCAGTGTGGATGCAGAGCCAAGCCCGGACCTGCAGTTAGTGCAGCTTGGCCGCGCTGAATGCGCTGACGCTCGGTGGAGTTCGGTCTTGCCTAGCTTGTAAGGCTTGGGGTTGTCCCATGCAGTTTGTCATCATTGTGATTTTCAGCCCCCCATCGCTATTAGGCTGCTCATTATTGTCAGCATCAGTCTATTCTCATAGCAGGGAGACCGATATATCAGAATTGACAACGATTGCTCATAAACTATTGCACCAACATATCCAACAGATATCATCAACTCTTGTATACTGTAACCAATCTTGACGGTCCTTAACCACTGTTGAGCATCATTAATTATCCATCATCAAAAGCATGAATCATCACAAGCCATTATTGATGATTGTATATCCATTCTGTGACCATGTGGTAGTAGTACCAACCATTGTTGTCTACCAGTATCATTCAGTACTAAGCATTAAGTTACCACCGGTGACAGCAATTCGTCATCTACCATCAAGCATCACTATTGACAATCTGGTGACCATTTGCCATCATGGATACCGTACTGTATCATTGGTCGATTGTACTGATTCCCAGGCATCAACCGTTGTCAGCAGTAACAAGCAGGAACTATTTTCCATACCTTTATTCATAGAATCACTATGCATTACTGACCCATCATTGACCCTTTATTGACCGTGTCATCAACCGTCCTTCGCCATATTGTTACACATATACTTAATCGTCGTTACTCTCTAGTATGATCCTGGTAAACCATCATTGTCTGAAGATCACGAGCCATTCTTGATCATTATTTGACCATCATCATCCATTATATGACCATTATATATCTATCATATCACCATCATATTAAAAACATGGCCAACCAATCTTTCTTGATCATCAAACATATCACTTACCAGCATTCCCAGCTACCATCATTTACCCTCAGCCTACCACCATCATTCCCCGTTGTTCGCCCCGGCGCTGAGGGCTGCATCAGACCCAGATCCGCCACCGGCGCGCGATGTGTCGGCAGATCTGCCGTGCAACGAGCTGCAGCTATGCGTGGGAGCTGCTCAGGGGGGACCCTGGCGGGGGGAGGGTGACCGGTGCCATGAAGGGTTAGGGGTTAAGAAGTCATCATCACAGTGGTTGCTGTATATGGGTCTGGGTCAAGCAGTTAACCAACCAATAGTGGGGGATAAGTTCACCAACAGTTCAAAGGGAAAACAGCCTGGTTAATGATAGGGGAACCAGAAATACAGGGTTTTGACCCACTGCCATATAGCTAGAAGTGGGAGTCATCAGCAATAGCCATATGATTCTAGAGTGACCGGTTATAATGACTATAGTAATGGTTAAGATAGGGATTAAGAGTAATGGTTCTATGGGTCTGGGTCAAGCAGTTAACCAACCAATAGTGGGGGATAAGTTCACCAACAGTTCAAAGGGAAAACAGCCTGGTTAATGATAGGGGAACCAGAAATACAGGGTTTTGACCCACTGCCATATAGCTAGAAGTGGGAGTCATCAGCAATAGCCATATGATTCTAGAGTGACCGGTTATAATGACTATAGTAATGGTTAAGAGTAGGGATTAAGAGTAATGGTTCTATGGGTCTGGGTCAAGCAGTTAACCAACCAATAGTGGGGGATAAGTTCACCAACAGTTCAAAGGGAAAACAGCCTGGTTAATGATAGGGGAACCAGAAATACAGGGTTTTGACCCACTGCCATATAGCTAGAAGTGGGAGTCATCAGCAATAGCCATATGATTCTAGAGTGACCGGTTATAATGACTATAGTAATGGTTAAGAGTAGGGATTAAGAGTAATGGTTCTATGGGTCTGGGTCAAGCAGTTAACCAACCAATAGTGGGGGATAAGTTCACCAACAGTTCAAAGGGAAAACAGCCTGGTTAATGATAGGGGAACCAGAAATACAGGGTTTTGACCCACTGCCATTATATAGTAGTGGTGAATAATTATGGTTTCAATAAGAGCTAATCATGATTAAACATGATTGAATATCATGGTTCACCGCAATAGCAATGGTTGGTGATCAACTGTAGTTGATCGTGGTTGATAGCAAATGATGGATACTGTGATCGAATTGACAATCCATTCCTTCGAGGGCCGGATCTGGCGGTCGGCTGGATATGAATCGATGCCCGACCGTCCCCACAAAACTGCAGAAGGTTTATCCTTTTTCCGACTTTGAGAGGATTCAACCTTTGAAAAAAGTGTGATCATGTGAGCATAGAGAAGTTGCTCGAATTTACAACCACTTTTTTATATATAGTTGTTATCCATTTTTGCAGGCAGAAACATGGCAGCACAACCTTGTCTGTCACGATCCTCAGGCCCCAGATGTTTCTACGCACTTGTTGCAGGTTTTTCTTTTCATTTCAGCACAGAACAATATCATTTTTAGAGTGACATTTGAACATGCTTGCGGTATTCACAAGTATGCATATACTGTACTCCTTCAAATACACATACACTTCCAGACATACAAACATTCTTCCATACCAATCACTAACCCATGATTAACCAATCAGTACTCCTTGATTGACCAATGTTTAACCAATGATATGCTTACCATATCTACTTGAGGAAGGGACACCCACCCACGCACCTTATTCTGACCAAGGTCCAGGATGGTCCAGGTAGCTGTAGCCTCCAAGTTCGGTTGCGGTCCATGAAAATTGGACCTTTACGATCATTCGCGCCTTCCGAGGGCTCCCAAAAGGGCGGATTTTTGAAGGATGGGTAACCTGGTCAAATAATCCAGCAATAACTGGGGATAAATTAACCCGTTAACTGGCTATGGGTCAAGCAGTGAACCAACCAATAACTAGCTGGTTTAACGGTTAGCAAAAAAGGGATAACAACTAGCAATTATAGGGATATACCAAATATATGGCCGTGGATCAATATTAACCAACCAATAATGGGGGATACTGACCAACAATGATAAGGGAAACAATGGTTAATGACAGGGGAACCAGGGGGACTAAGGGTTTTGACCCACAGCCATATGCTGAACAATGGTTCATAACAATGGTTGATGATCAATCACATGGTGAACAACGCTTCATGAACGATATCCGATTCATGATGGTCAACGATGTGGTTGATAATGTTTCAGCAATGAGATGGTGTATGAAACCAGATCATATGTCCATCATTTGATGTTTTACACCTGAATCATATGGTACTTTCTCAAAATAGGGATACCCCTAAATCATCCTTTTTAAATCATTTATAGGAATAAACCAACCATTTTGGGGGTCCCCTATTTTGAGAAACACCCATATGGCCATGATCCTATCCACAGTTTCCTTGCTCCCTTCTCGCTGTTGTGAGGTGAACATTCTGCAATCCTATGCGCGCGAAACTTCCTCGGACTCTCGCGAGCAGATTCCTTAGAGATCAACGCTGACAGAGTGCAGGTGGTTCACCAGGTGTTGAACTATTATATATTGAAGTGTTGGTTGTTCATCGAACAACATAATCCCCTATTGATGTTAAACTGTTATTGAATTACCAACAATAGGGGATTATTTTCCACCAGGTGTTCTCCAATATTACCACAAAAATCCCTATGGTCAATTATTCTCCCTTATTACCTACTATAATTGCTGGTTATTCTCCCTTACTAAGCACTATAATCGCCTATAAGCCACCAACGAGTAAGTTTCCTCAAAGATCCACCATTCAAGCTCCACCAACGCATCAATCCTGTCAATTGGGCGTGATAGGTTTCTTATTCGGGCGGTTCGGAGGGTAAGCAGATAGAAACGCTGACGAAACTCTGCCACTGGGGGGCAGGAACTGAAATGATTTGGTAGTTTCTCAGAATAGGAGTACCCCTCAATCATCCAGTTTATTAACCATTTTTAGTAGTTAATAAACCAACCATTTTTGGGGTCCCCTATGGCTTGAGAAGCCCCCATTTGCTATATGGGAAGCATCGTTGATCAGTCGTGATTTTTCTGTGACTTGCCATGGCCAATCTGAGGGTACCATTCATGGACACAGTCAGTTGAGCAGTCCTACCGCATTGGCATGTCGATCAGAAGCAAGCCGGGCCATTGCAGTAATTGCAACGAGTTGTCCAAGGCATGATCAGCAATGCTATGTGTATATGTTACAAGATGTTATAAATACAAATTGTGTCTTGCACTGTATGTACAGATAGATTATCCAAACAGCTTGCAACTCATGTCACAGGTTTTTAGTAACACGACAAACTTGAAGGTTCGAGAGTGTGAGTGCCAGGTAATTCATAAGCCATTTGAAACGGCCGATGGTGATGTGTCATAACACCTCAATAAACCTTTCTTATTGAATGTCTTTGAGAAATTGGCAGCAACAATGTCATGGAGCCAGGCACGGCTTGAGCAAAGTGGATGTTTTCCGCCAGTTTTCACATCAAATATCCGCCATTTGTTGGTGAAACGGTTGGAATGTAGCGCCATGGCATGGCCAGGGATACCTTTCACCAGGGTCGCCCCAGCACTGCAGGCGTAAGGCCTTGTTGGAATCGGCCTCGGCCACGGCTGGAGCATCCATCCAGAAGTTCAGCCAAGTGGTGCAGAGGACGGGGGACATGGTGTGATGATGCTTGATGCTGGTGGTAGCCTGAAAGCATTCCAAGTTATAGTCATCCATTTCAGGGAAATCGAGATTTTGCAGATAGGATTTCATAAATCTATATTATGTGTATACCCGCATTGAGGGTTTCACGCTTGTGTTTAGAACAATTCTTTTCTCTGACAACATTGCACGCATTATAAATGAGAGGGAGAACAGGAGACGTTGGGGAGAAAAAAATGATGTGGCACCAATCACTGCGTACCAATATGGGGGATTCCAGTGATATGATACTGTCGGGGTGATCTACTTTGATCAGAGAATGTGACGATACAATGGCAGAAGGAACAGCTTGATTCATTAGAATGTAACAACAATTCAATGGATGTCAATCAATGTGGGATCCAAGCACCCAGTGAAACATGAGCGCTTAGAATCATTCAATCTACCACTGCGCATGTAGATGATCAGGATAAAGCCAACTCATAGAAGGGTGCTTCTATGTTGATCAGCGATCAATGCACAATCGTTGCTATTTATTTCTTTACCAACCTGTCTTTAGGTTGTTTATTTATTGCTGTCACTGCAACGTCGCATTCACGAGAAAACACACGCAAACATGAGATCATGGGACTTGACCATCACCGCTGACTTTTTTAGCGCATTGCGAGACCAGAACTTGATAACTACAGCTCATCACCATATATCATATATATCTATTTACATACAGTAATATATCAAGAACAAAGAAGCACCAAATGTTTGACCATTAGACATTTTGGCCACTCACCGTCAACGGACAACTGTAGATCCTTCAGTGACATCTACACATCGCCACAGGATTGGAGCAGCAGATCCCTCAGGTGATCTACGAAGCCAATCCCATCAACCCTTTGATCCGCTGATCAAACTGGAAATGGAAATCACCATACATTCGATGGGGAAACCCTGAGATCAACCTGGAAATCACCATATTCGATGGGGAAACCCTAAGAAACAGACTACCAGGAAAGCTAATTCAAGCATCCCAAGAAAAAATGCATGTTGCCGCAAGAGCGCTGACCGGATGAAAAGCGCACCCGGAGAAAGCATATGCAAAGCCTTGGAAATCAGCGGCTTGCATGGCTATAAATGATGGATAAGATCCCTTGCCTATAGCTACCTGACGGCGATTTCTATGGCTATAAATAACCCACTATAAATGGCTATAAATGATGGATTTTCCATTGCACCATCCATTTCTATGCTATAAATGGCAAGAGATAAGCTATAGATGGCTATAAACAACAAGCTATAAGCCACACATGGCCATAAATAAGCCACTATAAATGGCTAATAAATGGCTATAATCCACTATAAATGGATAATAAATGGCTACTAAATGGCTACAATCCACTATAAATGGCAAATAAATGGCTACTAAATAGCTACAATCCACTATAAATGGCTAATAAATGGCTAGTAAATGGCTACAATCCACTAAAAATGGCTAATAAATGGCTAATAAATGGCTATAATCCATTATAAATGGCTAGTAAATGGCTAATAAATGGCTACAATCCACTATAAATGGCTGCTATATTTGGCTATTACATGGCTATAACCCACTATAAATGGCTAATAAATGGCTATAATCCACTATAAATGGCTAATAAATGGCTATTACATGGCTATAATCCACTATAAATGGCTAATAAATGGCTATAATCCACCTATAATCCACTATAAATGGCTAATAAATGGCTATAATCCACTATAAATGGCTAATAAATGGCTATTACATGGCTATAATCCACTATAAATGGCTAATAAATGGCTAT
>VSDK01018343.1:706693-725506 GCA_009767595.1 Symbiodinium kawagutii | reverse complement strand
CATCATCATCATCATCATCATCATCATCATCATCATCATCATCATCAACATCATCACGATCATCATCATCATCATCATCACCATCATCATCATTTCTGAAATTACATAATTCGCATTCTCCAACCAGGATCGAATCAATCTGTGGCGGAGGGGGTGGTGGTGAAAGTGTGCTGTTGGACTATCTTTGTATTGACTCGCATCAGCAATTCCGAAAGAAAAAAAACGCACCTATCCTGTCCTACCTCGACTCTTGTTCGGAAAGCCTTTGCGGAACTCGCAACACACATCTAGAACCCAAAAGAACTGCTTGACAGGATGATTGCTACTCCGGTTGCTGAGGAGCTGAGAAACTGGTTATTGCTTGTACAAAATGTGAGTGCTCTTTTCGGCAGCTTCGAAACAGCCACGGGGTATCTCGAATCCGCGGCAAAGTTGTTATTCTTTGGGTTGGTGTATTTCAGCCATTGCCATAGCCCAGGGTGGATTGCCCATGACCAAAGCCATGGTGGTTTGTCATTGCTGATGATTCTATCTAACCGTGCAGGCATGTTTTATCATGTTTTCCCAAGGTATATTTTTGGCTGTATATCCCTACGCACGATGTTCTTGCCTCTTTTTCAAGCGTCATGAATTCATGTCGGAGCAAACTTCTGTTTGTTGGACTAGCCTTTGTCATGTTTACTTTTTCAGGCCGGAGTTAGTGCTTCTGACTTATTAGCTGACCCTTTTCAGGCTAAAATAGCCATGTGGCTGTGGGTCAAAACCCCGTACCCCTGGTGCCCCTATCATTTACCATTGTTTCCCTTGTTATTGTTGGTCATTATCCCCCATTATTGGTTGGTTAATATTGACCCATAGTCATGTCTTAATGGACTTGCACCAGTGGTACCAACATGTGCTCCAGGTGAATGAGAAGCAGCAACAGCTGATTGAGGTGGTCTGGGATGACGGTGACATCCTCCCTGGTTGCGTGGGGTTGGAAATCCAGTGGGGGATATGATGGTTTTAAGGGGGATCATATAGTGGTTAATGGGTGGTTAATATGGACTGTATAAGGGTTTGTGGACGATTTTATGGGAGTAAAAATGGATTTGATATGAGTTTATAGTGGTTCATGATAGGGGATCGTTACCAACAAGAAGATCAATATGGTAGTTTCTGAAGCCGGTGACTGGGGAACACCAAGTTATGATTGAAAAAGGATAACTGGGGGGTTCCCTGTTTTGAGAATCACCCACGCGGGATGGTCCATAGCAATTTGAATTCGTCCCTGCAACATGATCAGAACTTGGGGAAGTCTTCGAGGGTCATAGGCCCCAAAAAACATCCTGTGAATCCTATCATGGGGTTGAACCGGTTTTTTCCACCAACCAGATCAACCCCTACTGGCTGTTGGGAGGGAGTGAGGAGGAGCCAGGGGTACCCAGTGCTAGGCCTTTCAAGGGCCTTAAAAGGGGGAGCTAACACCTGTAAAAAGCATCATTTTGCCAACCTCTGTAGAAAACCATTTCTTATCCACCAACCAGATCAACCTCAGGTTTTTAGATGTTTTAAAACCATCTAAAAAATCTATTAAAAACCTGCAAAACATCTGTTTGCTCAACGTGGTAACCAATTAACACAACCCAGCACCAGGCAGAGCATCGCTCAGATCATCTCTCAGTGCAATTGCACAAGGCTCCGGGGCCGCCCTTCCGAACGTTGTGCCACTGGGTCGGACCCAAGATGGATTTCTCGGGACCTGGCCGTGGCAGCGCCAGCATACATTGATTGTCAGCCCTTCTCCCTGTTGACATAGTCTTCTCCGGATGCATCAGAGCAAAGGCATCACATGTCAACACTCAGAAGCAGCACGACATGTTTAAAGAGATTGAGTTGCATATATGCCTATTGCCAGACATATATGTAATATGTACATACACATGCGGATATATTCCTGTTTAGAAGCATTCCCTAATACAATGATATCTGAACTCAAGCATACCATGGCTTTGCATATGCTTGCGCTTGGGTGTATTGCTATGGTCAGTCCTGAAATCAAACCAGTGGATGATCATGCAACTGATTGCCATGGTATGTCCGAGTGTTGGTAGAGACAGGGCCACGCAAAAAAAACACACGATCACACGCAATGGACAGGTGAATAGCGATATGGTGAATGCTGGTCAATGCTGCGACAAAATGGTGAAACATCACGATTGGATTGAAACATTGTTGGATCTTATAAAGCACCAACTCACTAATCATTTGCAAGCTCATTGTTGACTAATCATTCGCCATCAGCCATCATTGATCACTATCCAATTCCAAGATGAGTCATTACCAGCCATCATCAACCATCATTGATCATCATAACCGCGAACTCATCACCACTCTGACGACCGTCCCCTGCCCCCGTGGGTCACCCGCCGGTTCCCGGCCGTGCCGTTCCCCGGTTCCCTGCCACGGGGAACCCCCGCCGCCACGGGTTCCCCGCCAGGCCATGGAGAAGCTCCACCTGCAGGAGGACCTGCAACGCGAAGCGCGGGAGAAGCTGCGTCGGGGGACTCGTTTGGCGCTAGAGGAAGGCAGCAGATGATTGTGATCAGCAACAGCTGGTTGGTGGTTTTATAGGGGTTATAGCTGGCAATAATAGGGGATTATAAGCAATAATTATGGGTAAACAAGTAGTGGTTGGTGGTTTTAAAGAATGGTTGATAGAAGGTTACAACCGAATGACAACCATTGAGGGGAGAATGGTTACATTAAGGTGATCATCCTCTTTTATAGGGGTTACAGCCATTAAGAATGGTGAGTGATAGAAGGGGAGGGGAGAAGTTCGTTTTCTTCAGGAACGGAAACATGATCTATGAAGAATTGCATGTGATGAGACTTTTTTTCTTCAGTGATTGATGGTTTTCCGTTTTGATATTAAGATAGAGATTCTAGATAGAATGGTGGCATGAAATGATTGAATCTATGCTCAACCCATGAGCAAAACCCATCACCATCAACCATCACCATCATCAACTCATCATCCACCCATCATTTCTATCCCTCTTCTAACGGTTTCTTCAGCGCTCAGGCGATGGGTGCAATTCTCCCATGATGCACTTCACCACCTTCGTATTGGGTCCGGACCAGGTCGGACGCTGGTGCTGAACTGCTGGTGACTTCCGCTCCGCGCTGTTTTGCGGATGGTTCTCCGCCTTCATTGTCATCACATCATCATCATCATCATCATCATCATCATCATCATCATCATCATCATCATCATCATCATCATCATCATCATCATCAAACATGACAATCAAACATAACAATCAGTCGATTATCAACCATCAATACCATCAATCAACAATTCATTAGCCATCAAATAACCACTACTTGACTATGAAGAAACCGTTGACCATTGCACGAGTCTCGACAGGTCTGAGGATGAGGAGTTTCATATGCTGAGAATTGTGTTGACCTTGATACTCATAGGGTGTGCCTATGGTTGCTGATACTCATAGGGTGTACCTGGTTACCTATGGTTACTGGCTGAGCTTACTTCTCTTGTTGAACTGACACTAGCTGTTAGCTGGCGGATTTTTTGAACTGACACTAGCTGTTTGCTAGTGGAAGGTTCTATAGTGAAACAGCACCACCAGTAGCTGTTGGCTAGTGGAGGGTTCCATATTGAAACACACATTTACACTTGGCAAGCCTTGCTCTGCGAGCAAGACCAGGGCTAGATACGTTGATTTTTCACCGTACGTAAACTTGCTTTTGCAGCAACATGGACACACATGTGTGCAGATAGCAACACCTCCGTGGTTAGGCAACCTGTGGTGGTTGTTTGATCGACAGTTTGTTGATAGTGATACCATGACAAAAGTCATTGCCAGTACATCATTGGGCGCATCTCCAGTCAACACTTCACCAAGATATATAACCATCATGTCTATTCCGTATAACACCGTATAACCAATATCTTGTAAATCACCACAAGTGGTATCTGGTCATATTCGGTTTTCTCCATGGTGATACGGAGATGGTGCTGAACGTGAGTTTCCACTGAGTGGTTAATCAAAGGGATGTATACAGACCCTAGGGTGGTTATCGGTGGTTATTGACGATGATTGGTGGTACCAACCCTAGGGTGGTTGATGATGATTGGTGCTAATTGATGGTTGTTGTTGGTTGCTCATTGACCGTCATTATTGTTTTTTTACAGTATTATTTTTGATTTTTGTGCTGGTTATGTTGCGCTTCTTGATGGTTATTGTTGTATTGTCATTGCTGGTTCTTATCCATCCAAGGCTTTTAGAAGCTGAGCAGTGAGCAGGTATGGTGAAACATCATCCCGGGTACAGGAGGTCGACTTCGCCATCATTAAATCCTGCACAACCTCAGACTCAAAAGGAATATCAACATAATACCAACATGTAACAAGTTCTTTGATTGCCAAAATCCTATTGAATCAGTATCAGATCATCCATTGAATCAGTGCAGCAAATCAGAGTACTTTATTTCACTTAAACATATCCTGCAACCATCATGAACCCATATGAAAACCGGCATTATCCATTGCCAAGCACGATTACACCATGAATCATGACTGCACCATTACATACCATTCCTAACCGCTACAGTATCAGCACTGGTTAAGCCCGCACCATGGCAATCTTTGCCGTCCATGGTTGATCCCCATAGTTGACCCAAGCACTCGCCAGCTGCCGACTTTCGCTGCTTGGACTTGACAATGGTAGATAGTGCAATCAACAATAACCATCTGAACAACCAACAATAACCATCGATACAACCAACAACAACCAACAATGTCCCCATTAGAATGATTGATACTTTGAATACCACAGGATTGAACATACAACCAATACCTGATATCCCCATTGTTATGCTCCTAGTAATGTACATGCAATGATGGTTTCTCAAAATTACGGAACCTCAAAACTGGCTGGTTTCTTGCTATAAATTGTTAATAGTGGATTATTTGGGGGGTCCAAACCCCCCAATAGAACCTCTGAATATCAGGGGATAACAAGCAACAACCCCCAAATCGGAAGCTCTTGCCGCTGCAGGTGCCACCCAGCAGCGTCAACATCAGCAGTGTGACTCTGAGATTGACTTGGCTCATTGGTGGTCAGCCCAGGATCTGGTTGATACCTATATATGGCGAGCTGGGTATACCATTTGATACCTAAATATGGCTATGGGTCAATATGAACCAACCAAGTTTATGGGAACAACAACCAACAAGTTTATAGGGAAAAACAGCCTGGTTAATGATGGGGAACCAGGGGGACTAAGGGTGAACTGACCCACAGCCATGTGCACGTGTAGTTTGAATGCCTCGATACTCACCAGGGTGACTTACCCACGAAAATACGTGCAATCACAGAATGGATTTGAATGGGCGGGATGAGCCAAGCAAAAAGAGCAACGAATCCGACACCCATGTGATGCTTTCATGGGAGCTCCAATGGGTCAAAACCCTGTACCCCTGGTTCCCCTATCATTAACCATTGTTTTCCCTATGATTTGGTTGGTCATTATAAGCCACTATTGATGGTCAATATTGACCCATAGCCATATGGTCCATGGGATAGGTGCAGTTTCGGGTCGCTTCCTTGCACCTGGCTGCTGGACATGGGCGGTGGTGACTGGTCACATCACGGGAACCGTATCCCCCTGTGGAGAAGTTGCACGGAAGGCGCTTCTATGGGTGTTTCTCAAAATGGCTATGGGTCAATATTAACTAACCAATGGTGGTTAAGAACCAATAAACTATAGGGAAACAATGGTTAATGATGTTTCTCAAAATAGGTGGCGATGGGTCAAGCAGTTAACCAACCAATTTCATGGGGGATATTGACCAACAAAACTATAAGGGAAACCATGGTTAATGATAGGGGAACCAGGGGTACGGGGTGAACTGACCCACAGTCAGGTGATCCCCAAATCATCCACTACTAATCATTTTTAGTAGTAAACCAACCATTTTTGGGTACCAAAAGTTTGAGAAACCACCCTATGTTGCGCAAAGACCGTTGCAGAATCATCCAACATGCTACAGCGACCCATCAACGATCCAACCCTCAACGCAGTACCAAGGTGGTGAAGTGACCCGAGAAGGAAAGGTGGAGCGATATAGGCCGGTCAGGGCAGCCGCGGCCCGTGATAGAACCATTGGAGAGTGACCGGGGCCCGTAATGATGACTATCCGGAGGAACTGTGAGCGGTTTAGACCCCAAGGAAGCCCAGAAACCAGTGGTTGGAATACCAAGAAGCAGTGGTTACAGGTCTGAGTATCCCTAGAAGTGCCCACTGATTTTCAGTCGCTTGTCGGGCTAACGCTGTGGGCATGCCCATTAAAATGGTGATACTCCAGCCATCCCAAGATGGGCAATTCTTTGGGTTGGAGGCGTCATGTCTGGACATACTCATGTAGACCCATGAGGAATGAACGGTTGCAGGTCGGCAGCGAATTCCTCAACAAATCCACAGTCTAAGAGGTGACAGAAAATATTGCACGGGTGATCCTGGATTTCAAGAGTGTAGCATCATGATGTTGGGGATGATGCTATATGGGTATGTGCCAAAAGAGTGGTACCACCAAAACCAAGGGTTTCCTGGTAAAGTGATCATTTCTTGGTGGGCTGTTGGTTACACTATTTTGGCACATACCCATATACCAATCTATTCCAGGCCATTCTCAGTAGCCAGTCAAACCATTACTAGTCGTTCTATCCAGGTCTTTGTTAGTTGGTTTGTTTGCTTTTTATTGGCTTTATCACCGCTCTTGCCTAGTGTTACTGCTTAATTATGATTGGCTACCAACTGCCATCGACTTTCCCACTGGATTCTTTTATCTAAACCGATACTCCACAACCTTCCCAATCTTCAATACTTGGATGTGCACCCCACTTGGTAAGTGGTTACTAACCATGGCTATAGAATATTACAACCTACCTTCCAGCATACCTTACCATGGTTATATCCCAGGTATCACCCCAGCTGCACATCCAAGTACGGAAATCATGCCACCTTCAATATTTGGATTTGCCACCAGACCATCCGAATCCCTGGGGCAGAAACGCTTGTAGGACGGACAAGTCTCATGTCGGCCCGCCTGGATCTCAGAATGGCGGTGGAGGGGAGGTTTGATGGTTCCAAAGAGTCCAGGATGAAGGTTATGGGGGGACTTATGGGTAGATGTAGGTGGTGGTCGATCTTTGCCTGCGCCACATTGCGAAAGTTGCTCAGCAGCTTGGAAGGGCTTCTGATCTACACCTGAGATAATGTACAGGTACGTAGGTTTATGATGGTGTTTGTTTGACGGAACTGTTGCGGTAATCCCTTTGATCGCATCGAAGAATAAGACACAATCAGAATTAACATGTGTAGTTGACCTTGTGATGGTGCAAAAAGACTTTTCATGTCAATAACTCCTGCAGTTCAGGAAGTGTTTGGCTCGTGTATTGCAAGCGGTTTGCAACGATTGCCATTATACTTGATCAGATCGCAAGTGCTCAGCATCTGAAATCGCTTTGACTCCGTGACTGTTCGGGTTTGCACTCTGGGACCTCACGAAAGTTCCAAGTTCCTTCAGTTGGGATTTCACCCAATGGCCCACTGTTGAACTTGAGATTTTGCCACCGATTGAGAAGAGCATATCCCCAGTCTTGCTGCGGACCGTGTGGCCGCGAGAGATCGAAAAACATGTTGTTTCTTGGATGTGTTCTTCTTCAAAGATGGTGGTTTGCAGATGAAGGAATTTTGATCAACAGCTGTATGTTATGGCGATGGGCTCACACTACTGGCCCGCCCTTGGCTCATATGCTGCTAAAAATGCTGGAATTTTGTGGTGTCCCAACTTGAAATTGCAAGGCCATATGTGAATCATTGACCTGCCTCGTCAATATCGGGACCTCATGATCCACAAGAACTCAGTGCAGCAGTGATTCATCGTCATACCCCTGCCATTATGAAGCATTGACCATTCTGAATGACTGTTATACAATAAAACACTTGGCTATGAAATGCTATAAATATCTCAAAGTTGATGATCTAATCATATAAAACCGAACTAAACATCACCCGCTATAGTTTTCAACACCTGGTGGTTTCATACGCTGAACATCGCAGCGCCGTTGCAGGAGTCCGTCCGGACGAAACTCTGTGTTCTCAGCGGGAGGCGCGGCGGTTTGGTCATGGCGAACAGCTCTCGGTGCTACAGGGGTTCCGCCTCTTTGGGGGCCGCCACATGGGGGGTTCTTAAAGTCGGGGTACCTCCAAATCATGTGATATGAACTGTTGATAGTCATGAGCCAACCATTATAGTTAGTAGATCACTTCTTGCTTCTAATCCCCCTATTCTCAACCATTGTTAGCCCATTACCCAGTTCTGGTGGTCACTCGTGACTTGAGAAACCAACCATTGTGAATCCCTAAAAAAAAAACATTGTTGACCATTAATGATTATCATGGCTTATCCCCCTTTTAACCATTGCTAAACATAGGGGTATAACCATTGTAGGCTAACCATCAATAAATCCTTAATATTAATAATAGGTTATCCTCTATGAGCCATTGCTATCCCACAGGGGTGTTTCCCACAACAGGGGACCCCCTAAATCATCCATTCTTAAACCATTTCGGGTAATAAACCATCCATTTTTTGGGTCCCCTATTTTGAGAAACAACCAGTCATAAACCCACCATTTTTTGGGGTTTCCAATCTCAAGACCCCTTTGTGATCACGGGGGGCGTGTGGCGCGCTACGCGAAACCGCCTTGTGCCAGGCCACATGCCGCCCGGCTTCGCTCGGTCCAACGAATCGCCGCTTGGGGCGCGCTTGGAGGTGAGATGGAACTTGATGAAAATGTGCCAAAAATGGTTGGTTTATTAGTGGTGAACAATGGTTAAGAAGGGGATTAGAAGCAATGATCAGGGACTTACTAATGATAATGTGCCAAAAATGGTTACTTAAGAGGGATTAATAGGAGATTATCACCACCACTAATCAACAATAATGGTGATGGGTATGTGCCAAGCCATAGGGGACCCCACAGTTATGGTTGGTTGATTGATGGTTAACAATGGTTGCTAAGGGGCATTATAAGCAATAATAAGTCGTGATCTACTAACTATAATGGTTGGTTTATGACAAATAAATTGGTTAATAAAGGATGATTTGAGGGTGCCCCTATTTGGAGAAACACCCCTACGAAGCACCGTGAACAAGCAGGGCATATTATGGCCATTTCCCACGAACAAATGGTTTGATTTGTGCCATGGACTGGGCAAAGTTATGTTTTCAATCAGGAGATCTGGGCACTAGAACAAGTAAATTAGGGGATGCGGGCATAAGAACCATTGAAAAATAACTAATCGTGAGGGTCCAACATGGTCCCACTATGATCATGCAGGATTTATAGAAAGGATGAAACCATGATACTCCTGGTTTTGATTAGGACCCTGATCACAGATGGGAAAGTCGACTCAGTCAGCATGGGTCACGGTGACACCAGTGACAGGGTCGGTAGTGCTGATCATCGGGGTACTCTCGGAAATACTAACAGCCGGACCCTACCAGAATCAGAAGGGTATCCCAATAGGAAGCTGGTCATCAATACGAATTTATCCTCGAACTGGAATACATACAGGATGATATAGGATCAAGACTGGTACACAGTACATATGTACATATATATATACATAAAATACATATATCTATATAATACATATATATATATATACATATTTATGCACATATAGATAGATGATACATGTGTACATGTACATAGATAGCACGGGTGATTTTTGACTACAATAGGATCATCACAGTAATGGCGATATCATATCTCTGGTTATATAGTGACATTTGCGGAACATTGCAACATTTTGAATTTTCAGTGCATCATGGAATTGACATTTTGGAATATCAACCACCAATCATTCATGGCACCTGTGATCCATATAGCCTTGTAGGAGGACTCTAGTGACTTCTCATACGGATCCGAAACTGATAGTCGTTAATCGCAACTCCAAACCCACATGGCTTTTTGCTGGCGAATTGTCCTCCTCATCCAACGTAATAACTGATTACTGACCATGCTTCCATCTCAATTGTCACCCCGAAAAAACGATTCCTCTCTCAAATCAGTCAGCGATGTCCAAGGAATTCGCAAGTTTGCTCTCGGTATCGCTGGCATGTTGATGGGCGCTATGGACATGGGGAATTCAGAAAGCACACAGAGGAGAAATGATGAACAAGCATGCCCTGACACCCCCTGGTTTGAAGTTTGTATTTTTCAGTCCTTTTCATTTTCCAATCACGAAATAATTCCAGCTGTACAAATTGATATTTGTACCGCATGGAACATTTGCTTCCAGAGGTATAGAGTACACAGATTGACGGCGCAGATAGCAGACAACTGATATGGACCAACTGCGCTGCGTTGTTTTTTGCCAATCTTTTTCCACTGTCCAAGTTCGAGAGATATACCCCTGATGTGCAACAGTTTGTGAGGAGCAAAATGATTAACGGGTGCCATGAGCGCCGTGGGCGAGACACACGAAACAGGTGCATTTTTTTCATATGTCTTGGATGTTCGGTGAACTGGTTTCATGGCGAGTACTCCATCACATCTCACCAACGGATTCCTTCTTGTTTCAGACCATGCCTTGTGCTGGGGTGCTGGTTTGAGAAGTGACAGCTTGCCAGTGGTCGCATCCCTGCAAAATTCGCAACACGACCAAGCTGAGCCTTTTTTTCTGACAAAGTCAACACATTCTCACCACTGTGTGAAGAATGCTTCCCTCCAAGTGCGTTTAACAAGCATGGACAAAAATATGAGAAAACACATTCCGGAGGCGGGTACTTGGCCACCTCAGTTGGAATTGGAGATCAACCCTGGTCCACTAGCTGTGGCTCAAGCCTGGCAGTGAAAATGGTGGGCACTTGCTTTGTTTGTGGCAGCTTCGAAGTGAAATATCGCTTCCCTTGCTGCAGGGAAAGATGCTGGGCTGGATGTACGCCCGTGGTCTACCTACTGGAAAAGAAAGGCCTAAGGTCATAATCCCAAGTCATTATATTGGACAAGAATCAAAGCCCAAAATCGTTGAAGATTGGACAAGAGAATCCGAGAGAATCAGTCATCAGGGCAGAATTTTATTCTTGAAATGTTCGCTTCAATCACTGGCTCTAAAGAAAGTGTTTTCTCCCATAAGTCCCTGGAATCAGCTCCGGACAGAAGACAGGGAAACCAGGTGTGTAGGAGTTGGGTTATTCTTAGTCAAAGTGATGGCTTTAGGGAGCACGTGCGCAGAAAGCCGCATGGTTTTTGTGCGATCATGGTGCATGGTTTTAGTAGGTAAACCAATGAGGGCACACCATTTGCGGACAAACTTATTTCTGAGGTTGTATTCATAATTTCCATACGTTTTAGTCCCTATGTCAGTGTTGACCGAACGTGCTATTCTACTCTATGTAAGCACAGGTACACACATACGTACATATGCATCTACATGCATTTGTTTTCGCATGTATGGTGTGTATGGGTACTGATATGCATGATTTTACCTGTGCATGCACGTGCTGCCTGTAGACGCACGCACAGATTTCACATGCATATTTGGGGAGGTAGCATAGCTATTCGTATCTGTGTGTCCATAGGCACATAATCCAACATACCATACCGTAACGCACCATTCCACAGTATTACATACCTATCATTCCATAACATTTGATTCAATGGCAGGTACCTACCATGCCTACCATACCTCCCATGCTGCAGCACTGCTGGTTGGCCGAGGATACTGCTCCCTGCCATGCTATCGAGCCCATGCAGCTGGCCAGTGCCCGGCAAGGCCGGAGCCTGATGTACCACCCAAGAAGCAGAGGAGTCAGGAGCGAAAGCGGGGCGCCAGCGGGGGAGCGCTGCGGTGAGGGGTGGAGTTTGGGCACCTGAGCCGCTCGGAAGCACCTTTGGAGGATGGTTTTCCTTTCGATGACCGCGTTCGAGTCAGGAAGTTTTGACGGTTTCGGAGATCTTCGCTTTTTTATTTTTTTTGACGTCTTGAAAACCGATCCTGGATGGATATGACCAGCCAACTCTGCTTGGTTGCGTATTCTACACGTGTGAATCCTTGAAAGTGTCTCATTTTGATTATTTCGGTTCACGCCTATCAACCTGGGCGTTGCTGCAAATTTTAGGCAACATGCCATGTACTCATGATATATATATATATATATACACGCACATTTATGTACGCATGCATACTGTATACATAAACATAAGCAAAAGTATACAGACAGTAATGAATAGATAAATACATAGACAAACCAAAAACATAAAACATAGATATAAATCAAGAAATGAACAACTATATGATATGTACATACATAAAAACAACTATATATGTACATACATACACATATACATACATATACATACATATATATTTATATATCTACATGTATCCTGCTATGCCAATGTGTAGATGGTAGGCCGCCTCCCCAGGACGAGGATCCCGAAGACCTCATCAGCGAGGTGCGTTTGTGCGCCTTGCGGGGCCACGTGGGCGTGCGCACGGCGCTGCAGAGCGAGCGATTCCAAGAGGCCTTGGTGGCGCTGGACGAAGCGCACGACCGGCGCCAAGCCTTGGAAAGTTGGATGGAGAAGGTGCAGCTGGTGGAGCTGCTGGTGGTGGTTGGTTGGGGGTAGCTGTTGGGCTGTTGGGGGTTGGGCCGGAGCTGGAGCCGATGTTGTGGGGTGGGGGCCCGGTGGGGGTGATGTTTTTCTGGGGGAAGTGGTTGCAGTGGTTCCGATGGAGGGGTCGATTGTAGGGTGGAGGCGATGTTCCCAAGCGGTGGTTCCGGTTTGGGGAAGTCCTTCCAGTGGTTGGGGAAGAAATCGCAGTGGTTGGGGAATGGAATGATGCTGGGTCGATGGGGATGATGACGATGACGATGGCCATGATGATGACGATGACGATGACGATGACGATGATGATGATGATGATGATGATGATGATGATGATGATGATGATGAAAACAATCTCTTTCGTATCAGTTCGCTTTGTCATGCGGGCAGAGTCAACATTCCTTGTGGATTCTTTTATAGTGGCTTTCACTGGCACCATAGTCCTTATTTCGACTAACGACGGGCTTATCAATGGAACATAAAGAACCAGTACACGAGGATTCGCTCGTGTTGGCAAGTGAGCTTCACATTGCTCATGAAAACCGCTGGGTTCTCCGAAGCGCTCTGGGAGGACAAGTACTTCATGAAGTTCGTTGGCGATTTGATGGAAGCCATCGACTATTTCCCCCGAGAGGGGCAAAGAAATGGTTAGTTGCGCAGTGAAAAAGTGCGCGTCTTGAAAGTATCTGTGGATATTCGGCTCATTTTGAATCTTTTGTTGATTCCTCCCTGTTCAGACATCCCCACTAAAAATGATGCTTCTAGCACGTGGCATGCCAAAATACTCATTGTGACGACTGTATTTTCATTGCTAACAGTAGATTTTGGACTTTGCTGACTGCTCTGTTGGCTGCAGGGTCAGCCTAGACGTACCCTTCTCAGCGGATGTTTGGCAGCATGGAGCCCTCCATCAGCTAGCCATGGCCAGGAGTGTCACCCCTGACATGCTGCCGGACAGCTCCAGCGAAGAGGCGAGGGGTGAAAGTTGGCACATGCATGGGCGAAGGATGGTCAGGAATGGTCAATGATATGGCGATGGGTCAATATTAACCATCAACAATGGGGGTTATTGACCAAAAAATAGGTGGCAATAGGTCAATATTAACCAAGCAATAATGGGGGATATTGACCAAAAAAACTATAAGGGAAACAATGGTTAATGATAGGGGAACCAGGGGTACGGGGTGAACTGACCCACTGCCATATGGCGATGGGTCAAGCAGTTAATCAACCAAATAATTGGGGAATAATCACCAACAATTTCATAGGGAAAATGAATAATGATGGGGGAACCAGGAGCACAGGGTTTTGACCTATGGCCAAAAAGGGGTTGTAGGGTTTACTTATCAAGGATGATAGGGGTTGATGATAGGGGTTAATGATCGTTGATAATGGTTGATGAATGATAGGGGAGAATCACCAACAAAAACGGTCAGAAACCACTATATACATGGCTTACGAAGGATTATAGGGGTTACTAACCTTTTTTTTAGGGTTTTTGGGGCGCTTGGTCGATACAGCATACGGAACAAGCAACTACATAAACTTTAAATCTACAACAGAAGTGCCTAGATTTGCTGGATTGTCCGATGGTAGAAACCCTCTAATGACGGTGAATGATGGCTAATCATGGATGATTGCACATAGTAGGGGACTCTAAACAACAAAAAAACCAATATGGTGATTTCTCAAAATAGGGGCCCCAAAGCTCCGGATGGTTTATGACTATGAATGGTCAATATTCTTTGCTAGGCTATTGTGTCGTTTTTTGCATTCTCAAATTCATGCCTTCAGTTGAAATGCTCATCCCATTGGTTTAGAGGAAAAATACCACGACACCATTATAAATGATGGTTCTACATTAAGCTACTTTCCTGCATACTTTCCTGCATCCAAATCCTATGCCAGGTTGAAACATGGAGTATCTTCATGTTCACCTCAACAGTGGCATCAAGGTCCGCCTTTTTGGACACATTTTTCATTAGCCGCGGGTGCTACCGAGATTCACTGGCGGATTTGGCGCTGCAGGTTTACAACATTAATCAGCATTGAATGCAAATCAGTAGGTTGCAACATCGACCAAATTTATATCAATCATAATTGAAAAGTCAACTCCCCAGATATGGTCAAGTCTACCATCCAGCAACTCTTGATCATTTTTTGCCATGTGCCACAACAAATGAATGAGCCTTAAATACCGTTGATATTTATTCAAATGATCTGATAGATGTCTAACCGATGATGTTAGATTTGGCAGTGGGTCAAAACCCTGTACCCCTGGTTCCCCCATCACTAACCCTTGTTTTCCTTATAGTTTTGTTGGTTGTCATAAGCCATTTATTATTGGTTGATATTGACCCAGCTCGCCATATACAGCTGGTATATCCCCAAGCTAGTTGCTAGTTGTTGTCCCCTATCATTAACCAGCTAAACCAGCGATGGTTAAACCATCGATCGCATCCTGCAATCGCTGGTCTACCGTGATCAGGAGCGGCTGCCCGTGATGAAGGTGCGACTCGAGTTTGACCAATCGAACGCATGGCAGGTGACTTCCCAGTAGCGGATATATGGGTGTTTCTCAAGCCATAGGGGACCCCAAAAATGGTTGGTTTATTACTATAAATGGTTAATAAGCTGGATGACTTGGGGGGTCCCCTATTTTGAGAAACCACCATATCGGAAACCAATGGAGTTAACGATGATTCCTGGCGGCAAACGGTTTACCACCAATGGTCAATGATCATGGATGGAGGTAAACCAATGGTTAGTGGTGATTAGTGGAGGAAACCAATGCTTAAATACCAGAGATTCATTTTGCAGGTTGTGTTTTACCTACGGCGTGGATGGTAGCTGCTGCGTTTACTGTACCAAGATCACCATTTCATGATTCCAAACCAAAGCTGATCAGTCGTTTATCGATCTTATTCCGAAGTCACCTAAACTATGTTGTCATCTATATATACATGGCAGTGGGTCGAAACCCTGTACCCCTAGTTCCCCTATCATTAACCATTGTTTTCCCTATTACTGGTTGGGTAAGAATCACCATTATTGGTTGGTTAATATTGACCCATAGCCACATAATGCCACATGTGATTACATGGTGGTACGACGTGGTACCTGAACCAACTCAGTAGATGGTCATGTTTGCTAGGGAAAGACCAGGTTTTTTAGGCAGAGGGAGGATATGACCATAGGAAGCATTTTGTAGATGCACTGCGATCGCGCTTTGCGCGCGACTGGTGCATGGGGCATGAAGCCAGGGATGGAGTTGACTGGGGGTTCTGTCCTAATTACTGGCGATCCTGGTACTAGTGATGGATTATTACTATTAATAACTACTGGGGTCATAACCATTACTATTAACCAACAATGGGGGACAATCACTAACAATAGCGGGAAACAATGGTTATTGATAGGGGAACCCGGGGGACTAAGGGTGATCCATGGTCGATTCGTTGTCCTTCAGAATTCCATTCTAGTCACGGGGTGCCACTTGTCACCCAGCACTGGTCGCCACTGGGCGGTGGTCCGCCATGCGCCAGAAAGTCTCTTCGCGTCGGCAGATGACACAGGCACTGGGCGACGGAACCCCAGCGTTGCGGTGGATGGCATTGATCATCCGATGTTTAGCATTAGTGTTATTTAGATATGACATAATATTACTTCATCTAGTATAGGTTACTTAGATATTGCTTCATCATTAGTGTTGCTTGGATGTTACTTTTTCGGTTCACTAATGATTGGGTTCAACTAGAATTTTTGATTCCTTCTCCCTTCGTTGTGGAGTTGAACTCTCCCCCTAAAAAGATGTGATCCTAAACCAGAGTTTCTGGGGTGTTGATATTCGGACAAAGGGGTTACTTGGCCTAGCCAATTTCATTGTATTGGGATGTGGGACCCTTGCTGTTGGATATCATGCATCAAAGCATACAATCCAACTGCGTGCTGAAAGATGCAAAACATGGGGATATCCCCTACTATTGTTACACCCAAGGTTCGAAGTCGTGGCGGTTCACTGTTTTTCTTGAAATTAGCTTGGGATAGTTTTTTTCTAAGTCGTGGCGATTGCAGCGGTTACTTGGTGTTTTGCATATTGTGTTTTCTTAGCATCGTTGTCATGTTTCATTATAATCTGTTGCGGTCAGCTTGTGATTTGGAGTGTTCTCCTTTGTCATGCATTATTCCATTTCTATATATCCTGCAGCATCCTGCCGCTATTTCTGTTACTCACCTTCCGGTTCTCAGCAATCCCTGGTTTCTTCCAACATCCTGCTGCTGGTGCTGTTGTTGCTGCTGCTGCTTGTACTGCTGCTGCTGCTGCTGCTGCTGCTGCTGCTGCTGCTGTACTGCTGCTCGTGCTGCTGTGCTGCTGCTTGTGCTGCTGCTGTCGTGTGGCTGGTGGTGCGTCTGCGCCTGCCGCTGCTGGTGCTGCTGCTGGTTCTCGCGCTCTCGAGGGGTTGCTTGGGTGGCAGGAAGTAATTTGGTTCTTTTGGACCTCGTTTTGACCTCGTTTTTGACCTCGTTCGAAGCCTCCACAGGATCCAAATAATCGAAATCACAGAAAGATGATGTTCTGGACACTGTGCGCAGGGCCTCCTCTTTAGCAGACTTCCTGGAACACAGGGTTTCCTTTGCCCATGCGGGTTTGCTCCCTGTGTTGTGACTATTGGTCACGTGCTCTGACTTAGGGCCACCGCCTGGTACTTCTGACGCACGCGGTCCATTGTGAATTGCTATTGAAACTAGGTTAAACACAAAAAGATGATATGTTAAAGAAACCTCCTGAAATCCTAGCGGTCACATGGGGGAACAAGTTGTTGCAAGGTCTCTGCCGTGACAGGGGTCGTGGCGAGCGGTTCCATGGGGAAGTAGGTTCCAAAACACATTTTGCAATGACTTTGGCCCCCGAGTGTACTTATTATACCCTATTATTAACCATTAACCAGCCTGTTAACCATTGTTGGTTGGTTGGTTCCCTATTGTGTTGTGATGTCATCCTTTTTGTGGTTACGCCAAGACTGTCAAGACGCCATTTGCTATCTGCCATTCTTGCGGTCGTTGACTGGTAAGCGAAAAGATGACCATAAACCACTATTGACCATCATTAATCAACGAGTACTAGCCACTATTCAGCCATTGTGAGCCATCAACCAACCATTTTCATAGGCCACAATGAGCAATTCTTTAGTCATGTATCAAGCATTGTTACTCATTTTTGCCACGACGGAACCAGTGTTTCCATTCATGAGCCAACACAAACCATCACACATATATAAACAACCCATCAAAGCCATTGCGAAGAATTCTGAACCACTATTTCGCCAGTATTGACCATCAAGAGCCATTCATAGACCTTCTTTCTAAACTTCAGGCCACAACCAGCAGATGGAAAAATCATGATATATTTTGTTGGCAATAATATTCCACACATGTTTATCAACCATTTGTTGACCATCTCTATAAGCTAATTAATTTTCACTACTACCATTTTCAACCATTCTTAACCCCTAATACCCCTTGAGATGGAAGCATTGACTGGTGAACCAGTTTATTAATCCGTATCAACCATATAACCCTTTACTATTAACACTTGTTGACCCATATGGCCCTTTATCAACTGGTTTTCCATCATTAACTGATTATCGATTATCGACTCGTTAACCCTTTCTGGATCCATTTCATTCTAATCCATTTCTTACCCAGTTTCATTCACTGACTCTGGCCTCAGGAGAGTTCCGACTCCGAGGGTTCTGCGGAACCACCCCGGTGCGCTGCTCAGATTGGCTGCGGCGGACCAGTGATGCCTCGCTTGGTTGGTTGGTTGAGGTTGGTTGGTTAAGGTTGGTTGGTCAAGGTTGGTTGGTTGAGGTTGGTTGGTCAAGGTTGGTTGGTTAAGGTAGGTAGGTAGGTAGGTAGGTAGGTAGGTTGGTTGGTTGGTTGGTTGGTTGGTTGGTTGGTTGGTTGGTTGGTTGGTTGTGTTAGAGGACAAACATGTTCCCAACACCAACATGTACATGACATACGTCAACATGTGCCTCGGCTCAACAATAGGCCTTGAGCCATTGCCCAACAGCACAATCAACGTGTGCGATACAAAAGGTGCTCAACAAGTCGCCAC
>VSDK01018343.1:643932-695101 GCA_009767595.1 Symbiodinium kawagutii | reverse complement strand
AGTGTCTTACAAAGAGTGTCTCACCAAGAGTGTCCCACCAAGAGTGTCCCACCAAGAGTGTCTTACAAAGAGTGTCTCACAAAGAGTGTCTTACCAAGAGTGTCTTACAAAGAGTGTCTCACCAAGAGTGTCTTACCAAAAGTGTCTTCCCAAGAGTGTCTTTCCAAGAGTGTCCCACCAAGAGTGTCTCACCAAGAGTGTCTTACAAAGAGTGTCTCACAAAGAGTGTCTTACCAAGAGTTTCTCACCAAGAGTGTCTTACCAAGAGTGTCTTACTCAGAGTGTCTTGCAAGAGTGTCTTACTCAGAGTGTCTTACCAGGAGTGTCCCACCAAGCGTGTCTCACCACGAGTGTCTTACAAAGAGAGTCCGACCAAGAGTGTGAGCATTCGGGTTCGTGGGCTTCATCTTGTTTTTTTTGGGTAGGGATTTTGCAGGGGTTTCCCAAGGTTCCCAGGAGTTTCCCAGGGGTTTCCCAAGGGTTACGGGGGATCATCCCTGGAAAACAAGCTAGAGACCAGGGATGCAAGGTATGTAGAGATTTATCAACAGATTTGCCGGCTTTGAAAACTTGAAACCCCAATCCTTGCTGGCTTTGGTTCACAAATGAGGAATGACATTTTGTCTGGCTTTCAATTGCTTTGTTTCACAGCTTAAGCCTCTCACATCCGTTTGATGCACAATAACTATTGGATTATCTACTGTGAGTAGTGGGCAATAGTGGGAATCGTGCTTGATGGTTATCTACCCATCCGACTGCTAAAGCGGGTGCCCAGACTTGACTTCAAGGGTCTCTGCATAGTGTGTCCACAACTCCTTGACGGTACACCGTTACCAACCATCATTCGCCATTGTTCCCCAATATCATCCATCAACCAACCACTATCAACCGTTACGAAGCACTACAGTCGACCATCATCAGCCAATGTCAACCGCCACTTGCGCCAAGAATTTACCACAGATCAATGATGATCAATAGGAGTCCTTGCGGTGGCCAGGATGTCGAAAGCAACAAACTCAAGGCAGGGAAGTTGGCACTGCCTGGGCCCGGTGCAGCTCAAGGGCAAGGTGATGCCTTTGAGTTAACTGGTTCTGCTGGTGTCAATCCCACGTTGGGGGTAAAGACACATTCATTTGATTTGTTGGGTTGATTACTCTTTTTGGAAATCAATAGAACTTATGAAAGGAACTCTGTTGCACGTGTCTGCAACTCACGTTTGTCCTTGCATGTTCGTTCATGAGCAACCACTTAGATATGTAAATATGTATAATTGTGAACTACAATACATGCTCCTATTATCGTTATGGTATTGATAGTCACAATCTATTAATGAGGCTAGCAAGCATACACAGAATTCAAAGCGGAGCGAAGAAACATGCAGATCTGCCAGCGCCTGAAACTCACTATGAACCAGGGGCAAGTCACTAGCTATTGATAGAGTAACACTGAGGGGTGGTGAATTCACATAAATCATTTCTCAACATATATGTCGTGGTCTCTAAAAATTGAGGTACCAAAGAAATGGTCGGTTTCCTACCTGTAAAGGGTTAATATTGGAAGATTTGGGGGTACCCCTATTCTGAGAAGCACCCATCATATATATGTCACATGCATTTACACAAGCTTTACATACACTTCAGACACCATGCACAAACACACATGATATACATACATATGATGCATTTGTGCTTTTGTAATGCTTATCTATTTATGTATACTCACATTGACTCACAGATGCAGCATTGACTCATGCTGCTATAACTTGCTATGTACACATGATTCCGTGCATGTGCAAACGCATAAATGTGTATCTCAATTACAAACGACATCATATGATTATGCATGTATGTTTGCAGTATACACATATATGGCTGTGGGTCAATACCCATGACCCCTGGTGAACATCCGAGAGGGGGGTCATCCCACGAAACAAAAACAAATCCAACGAGAGGATCTTAACATCCTACGAACAAGACGCCTTCTGGGCCCACGACTAAAAACCCAAATGTGTACGACAAGTTCCTTTTTGGCACTTCCTGGGGCCCAAATCCTTCAAAAAGGGTTCTCGGAGACCTCTTTTGTAGCAGGTTGTCTCCCAGGGCTTCCTGGAACCCCTTTTGGCACTTCCTGGGGCCCAAATCCTTCAAAAAGGGTTCTCGGAGACGTGTTTTGTAGCAGGTTGTCTCCCAGGGCTTCCTGGAACACCTTTTGGCATTTCCTGGGGCCCAAATCCTTCAAAAAGGGTTCTCGGAGACCTCTTTTGTAGCAGGTTGTTTTGCAGGGCTTCCTGGAACACCTTTTGGCATTTCCTGGGGCCCAAATCCTTCAAAAAGGGTTCTCGGAGACCTCTTTTGTAGCAGGTTGTTTTGCAGGGCTTCCTGGAACACCTTTTGGCATTTCCTGGGGCCCAAATCCTTCAAAAAGGCTTCTCGGAGACGTGTTTTGTAGTAGGTTGTCTTGCCGGGCTTCCTGGAGCACCTTTTGGCATTTCCTGGACGTGTTTTGTAGTAAGTTCTCTTCCAGGGCTTCATGTTTAAACGGGCTTCTCGGAGACCTCTTTTGTAGCAGGTTGTCTCCCAGGGCTTCCTGGAACCCGTTTTGGCATTTCCTGGGGCCCAAATCCTTCAAAAAGGCTTCTCGGAGACGTGTTTTGTAGTAGGTTGTCTTGCCGGGCTTCCTGCAGCACCTTTTGGCATTTCCTGGGGCCCAAATCCTTCAAAAAGGCTTCTCGGAGACGTGTTTTGTAGTAGGTTGTCTTGCCGGGCTTCCTGCAGCACCTTTTGGCATTTCCTGGGGCCCAAATCCTTCAAAAAGGCTTCTCGGAGACGTGTTTTGTAGTAGGTTGTCTTGCCGGGCTTCCTGCAGCACCTTTTGGCATTTCCTGGGGCCCAAATCCTTCAAAAAGGCTTCTCGGAGACGTGTTTTGTAGTAGGTTGTCTTGCCGGGCTTCCTGCAGCACCTTTTGGCATTTCCTGGGGCCCAAATCCTTCAAAAAGGCTTCTCGGAGACGTGTTTTGTAGTAGGTTGTCTTCCCGGGCTTCCTGGAGCCAAGCAGGGTGTCAGGCCCACCGCTTCCAGTTCAGCGTGGAGCTCGGAGCGGACGAACTCCCACCCGCGGCTTGCGTCAGAGAAGTGTTGCGACACCGGCGCGCCCAAGTCGGTGAAGGATCGCAACACTTCAAAGAAAGTGCCGAAAGTTTCTTGGAAGCATCCAAGAAATACGACCACAACCACCCGGACATCCATTTGAAGATGGTGACAGCCACGGCTGCGGAGTTCAAGTGGATTGGAATTCTCCCTTGGTTCCTAGACCAGGTAGCACAGCTGGCCTCCGAAGGCGAATCCTTGAAGGTGACTGCCGATGCTTGGCCGGATAGTGGTACTGACTCATGCCTGGACCACTGATCCCGGTCACTCAACAGTCATGAGTACTTGATCACTGAGGATGGTCACAATGGCTGGTAAGAATGATGTTGTTGACTAGCAGTGGTTAATGAATTTGTTTTTGGGATTTCATTGATGACAAATCTGAAGGGTTCGTGATTAATGCGAATCACAGTGATTCATGCTTATTTGTTGGCTTGCGTTGATGGGTAGTCATGTAAATGATGATTAATCCTTTGGGGGCACCGGAGCTACATGGCTCTTCTGACCTGCTACATGATGCTTCTGGCCTTTGATCGGTAGTTATTATTCTCTGGACTACATGATTTTTCTGACCTGCTCAAGAAGCACCGTCGCAAAACCACCACAAGATAAATCATCATCATCATCATCATCATCATCAACATCTCATCATCAAAGGCATCCTCATCATCAAAATCATCATCATCATCATCATCATCATCATCATCATCATCATCTTCATCATCATCATCATCTTCATCATCATCATCATCATCATCATCATCATCATTTTCAGGGTATGCCCGGGTTGGTCCGTTCCTGGCTCTCGCGTTCGGGCCGTTCCTGGGCTGGTCCGGGGCACTGCCGCGGTCCTGGGCTCGTTGAAACGCGGTGTGCCTCAGAAGAATGAGGTGTGCCTCAAAAAGGAATCCGGCAAGCCCTGTGGCAGCTGGACACGGAAGCGGAGACACGGGCGCCTTTCTGTCAGTGGCCGCTGATGGGCATCGGGCTTCGCTGCCCGTCAACCACAACACATAACGCTCCCTCCATTTTCGCACCTTGGATGGAAAGAAGGCCCCGCCCGGGATCGAGCCCGCAACCCTTTTCTCCTAAGGGCCTTGGAAGGCCGACGCCTTAGCCACTGAGACACAGGAGCAGTGCTGAAGGGGTCGAAGGGGTCCCAAGTGGGCTAATTCACGCAACTTGCCAGAAACAGAAGGGTTCAAAAAATTCTTTCTGCCCTTATCGCCCCGGTGTTTTCCCTTTTGGCTCTTCCTGGACGTGTTTTGTAAGAGGATCTTTTCCAGGGCTTCCTGTTTAAAAGCGCTTCTCGGAGACCTTTTTTGTAGCAGGTTGTCTCCCAGGCCTTCCTGGAACACCTTTTGGCGCTTCCTGGGGCCCAAATCCTTCAAACAGGGGTCTTGGAGACGTATTTTTTAGTAGGTTCCCGTCCCGGGACTGTGTGGCAGAGGAGGCTCCTGACGGCTGGCTCTATCAGACTAGAGGAGCTTCTGCCAGACGAGGTTCCTGGAGGTTCTGGTGCACGGTGTGTACTGGTGCTCAATAGTGCCGGGGCAGGGTTCCCGGACTTATGATAACACATAACACTCCCTCCATTTTCGCACCTTGGATGGAAAGAAGGCCCCGCCCGGGATCGAGCCCGCAACCCTTTTATCTTAAGGGCCTTGGAAGGATGATGCCTTAGCCGCTGAGACAAAGGAGCAGTGCTGAAGGGGTCGAAGGGGTCCCAAGTGGGCTAATTCACGCAACTTGCCAGAAACAGAAGGGTTCAAAAAATTCTTTCTGCCCTTATCGCCCCGGTTTTTTCCTTTGAGTGGTGTAGGATATAGTGTTGGGGCCAGACAATGACTGGCAGACGTCAGGAGTAGAGCCGCGGCATGCGCTCAGTGCGCTCCCGTGTTTCCTTCAAGTGTGCGTTTCTTCGGGCCTGCTTGCGCGCTTTCTTAGACGATAATGTCTGAATGATATCAGCGGAGGAGACGCCGTAATGGCCGTGCTTGCAGCAGTAAAACAGTTAATGGAACCGCAGAAAACATTTTCATAGCAGCAGCAGTTGCAGCTACAGACACATATCGTTCTTGAAGGGACAAAAACAGCGGGTCGCAGCTCAGGGTCTGGGAATACCCTTTTTGGAGGATTTGGGCCCCTCCTAAGCTCAGAAAGGGCTCCGGCAAGCCTTGGCGGACAGCGGGTCGCAGCCCGCGGCCTGGGAAGACCCTTTTTGAAGGATTTGGGGCTTTGCAAGCTCAAAAAAGAATCCGGCAAGCCCTGTGGCAGCTGGACACTGAAGAGGAGACACGGACGCCTTTCTGTCAGTGGCCGCTGATGGATATTGGGGCTTCGCTGCCCGTCAACCACAACACATAACGCTTCGTCCATTTTCGCACCTTGGATGGAAAGAAGACCTCGCCTGGGATCGAGCCCGCAACCCTTTGATCCCAAGAGCCTTGGGAGGATGACCCCTTAGCCACTGAGACAAATGAGCAGTGCTGAAGGGATCGAAGGGGTCCCAATTGGGCTAATTCACGCAACTTGCCAGAAACAGAAGGGTTCAAAAAATTCTTTCTGCCCTTATCGCCCCGGTTTTTTCTTTCGAGTGGTGTAGGATATAGTGTTGGGGCCAGACAATGACTGGCAGACGTCAGGAGTAGAGCCGCGGCACGCGCTCAGTGCGCTCCAGTGTTTCCTTCAAGTGTGCGTGGCTTCGGGCCTGCTTGCGCGCTTTCTTAGATGATAATGTTTGAATGATTTCAGCGGAGGAGACGCCGTAATGGCCGTGCTTGCAGCAATAAAACAGTTAATGGAACCCCAGAAAATATTTTCATAGCAGCAGCAGCTGCAGCTACAGACACATATCCTTGTTGAAGGGACCAAGACAGCGGGTCGCAGCCCAGGGTCTGGGCATGCCCTTTTTGGAGGATTTGGGCCCCTCTAAGCTCAGAAAGGGCTCTGGCAAGCCGTGGCGGACAGCGGGTCGCAGCCCGCGGCCTGGGAAGACCCTTTTTGAAGGATTTGGGCCCTTGCAAGCTCGAAAAGGGCTTTGTCATGGAAGTTTCCGTTTTTAGTCGTGGGCCCCGTGCGCGGCCGGTCGTGGGCTGAAACTTTGGTTTTGGTTCGTCGGATGTCCGTTTGTGGTTCGTCGGATGGCCGTTTGTTTTTCGTCGCCTGCTGGCGGGCTTTTATTCGTCGGATCCCCGCCCTCTTTATCCCATCAATGACTTGTCTTTATTGGGATATCAACCTGTTTTTGTTGGCATTGACCCACAACCAGACACATTTCTGTATCAAAATCGGCGGGGGTTGGGTTGGGGTAAACAACATTAGGATATTATTGGAATATAGGCAGCAACAGTAGGATAGTTTACACATGTATGGCTGTGAGCCAATACCCTAGTGTTGTTCTCACGGTATGTTGGTTTTACATATACTGTATGTATGTATATTTATATATATATATATATAGATGTGTATGTATATGGATATCATATATGGTATATCATTTTCATGTCCTATTGTGAATATCCTAATTCGGGGTCAATCATGGGGTAAATTATGATTTGATAGTGAAACATTATCATGATTATGATAATAATTTTTAACCGCTATGATAAACTACTACTATTGACTATTATTATCAATCAATCGTGATCATTGTAATTATTACCATTGATTTCATTATCATTAATTATCATCATTATTATTATCAATCCTGACAATGTATCATTATCATTATCATTGTAATGATACGACCAATGACCACCCTTTGCCCGGAAACTTACAAGTGCACAAGCGCTAGTCATACTGGACTTTCAAATTCCTGCGCAGGCCCGCTGCTTTTTGCTCCTCAACACCGAAAAACTGTAAACCCTAATCCTCAAACCCTAAAACCCTAAACCCTAAAACCCTAAAAACCTAAACCCTAAACCTTATAACCATAAACTGTAGACCAGAAAGTCCTAAAGCACAAATCGCTGCGTACAGCCAGCGTTTTCGTAATTTCTCCAAGTTGCTGAGTGTTATACTGTGGTACAATGTTCAATTCTCCGGGCAAAGGGTGGGAATTGCGCGTAATTATACCATTGATTCCATTGATATAATGCTCTCAATGATTATCATTATTCCATTATCATTATCATTACCTTTATTATCATTATTATCATTATATGATATCCATTATTACTACCCCTGGTTGATTAATAGGGGGTATCCTCTGAAAGCCTTGGTTTCCCTTGAAAATGGGGACCCCCCCAGTTAATCAACCAGGGGTTTATTAATCCTGGGTAGCCAGTACCATTGATTTCCATTATCAGTACTTATTACCATTTTCATTAATAACTATCATTGTGATTATTACCATTGATTATCATTATTATTGATCATTTTCATTACCATCATAGGATCTCATGCTGCATCTGCAGCAGACCTTGCCGCAGGCTCAGACCGCCGCACAGAACCACGACCACCTGGAGAAGCACATGATGATGCTCCAGGTGGTGGGTGGCGCAGGTGGTGGCCGCGTTAAACGGGGTATGCTTGGGGGGGTTCTCAAGGCATATGGTTGGTTTATTGCTATTAATGGGCTATAATGGGCTCATAATGGGGTCATAATGGGGTCATAATGGGGTTGTGATAAGTATCATTGCCAGCTGGTATGATTACTCCCAAAGTTATGGTTGGTTTGTTACTAGTATTTGTTGGTTTATAGTGGCTGATGATGGGTAATAGGGGATAATAACCAACAATAATGGTCAAACAACTACTAGTTGGTTTTTTAGTGGCTAACAGTGATTGATAATGCGGGGATTCTAAGCAATAATAAAGGATATACCAACTATACTGGTTGGTTTATTGCTAGTAATGACTAATAAGCTGGATGATAACTGGGGTACCGCTATGACTTGAGAAACACCCTCATGGGAATGGGGCAGTACTAATGGTTTGAAACTCATGATTAGTCACTCATGGGGATTGGTCGTTAACATGGTTCATGGATGTTCATGGTTTGAAACTCCTGGTTGATGCGGTTCATTAACGGTGAATCATGGTGCAGAAGCAACAAGACTAGGAGACATCCCAACCATATGGAGATATGCCAACCATATGGTGAATAACAAACTGTTCACAGTGGTCAACTACCAATCTCACTCTTGAGTTCATGACATGTGCTGAGCAAAGCTAATTGTTGTAAGGTGCTGTTGTTGATAGGTAGGTTGAGCCTACATGCTATGTGGGGGATCATCATGGTCGATCATGTTAGGGTTTTCTGTTGACTGACTGTGACCATACGTACTTACCAGCACGACACACAGCTCATGATGGGACCAGGAACTTGTCAGATTCCGTGTAGGATTGCCAAAACCAATGTCAGAGGTTTCTTTCACAACTTGACCATGGTGCAGGTCCTTGGTCACAAGCATCGCGACAACAACCAACCGGTATCCAACCGCAGTGTACAATAGTCGTCAACAGCGGGGCTGATGAAAGAACAATTGGCAGTGGGCCAAGATCCTGTAACCCTGGTTCCCCTGTCATTAACCATGGTTTTCCCTATTGTTGACCCATAGCCATTTGTCAATAACGGCACCTCTGTTCATGCCTCGGATGTTTACCCGGGACGTAGGGCAGGCTGTACCCACAGCCATGATCACAGCTGGGAATACGATTTCAATCGATTTCATATGGTGGTTTCTTGAAATAGGGGTACCCCCAAAATATTAGTAGTTGGTTTATTTTTATACATTGTTGGTAAACTGGATGATAACTGGGGGTACCCCAAACTGGCTTGAGAACCCCCCACCTACTACCATCAACCGGTCCAGCCGCGTGTTTTTGGCGCAGGAGGAGCGGCAGAAGCACATTGAGCAGAACAAACTCCTGCAACATGCCGTGGATTCGTTGGGAAGCCCAGACGGAGACGTGGAATGTCCGTGGAAGGCACGGTGGTGAAAGGTGGTTTTCAGACGGCTGGAGGAGTATTTTGTTTGGTTGGGCACTTGTAGATATATCGTTCTATGAAGAGTTATCAAGGAATATGTATACGTATATATATATATGTATATACTTTTTTTTTTAAATATTGGTCTGTTCTGAATACCCGAAACGCCTGTCCAGCATTGCTCTAGTTAGAAAGCGGTTTCACTTTGACTGGACTACACATGTTTACCTTCAGAGCCACTTAGCCTCATTTGGGGGAGCTAGAAGAAAAATTACAAGATACCTGGCTGGGCATCACGAGCACTGCTGACGGAGCACTGCAGTGGAGTACGGCAAGCTCTTACGGCCGGTTTTCACAGCGGTGAAACTGGATGGGTTGACATGCAAATCCCAGGTCAAGAATTTATTTTTGTGTTTCCCTACCTTCAAATCATCAACAGGACCAACCCATAGCTAATTGCAAGTTTCATTGTTGTAGCTATGAAGTTCTGGCTCTTCCCGTGTACAATTATACTTGTAATGGTTTTACGGTTCTACCGAAGTTCTACCCCCATAGTAACCCTCCACCCTGTTTGTATCCCATATATAGCTATGTATATATCATCATCCTTGAGTAGATATTCATATAGAAAATACCCTATGTTCACTATTTAGATATCTATTGGGGATGGTCCAATTTGATATCATTCCTGGATGGTTCTAGTTCATTATACTTTACAGTAAATGCATTTACCCTGTGTCCCTCTGGCAAACTATATAACCTTGTTGCGCTGAAAATCACTACATTTTGACAGTGAATACTATTATGAATAATTACTGGATTTTCTACACAACCAGGTTAGGGAGTGCCGAAGTCTATCGTCAAAACCCTTAGTACCCCTGGTTCCCCCATCATTTGCCAGGCTGTTTTCCCTATGATTCTTGGCTAGAAACCCTTATTATTGCTGGTAAACTGCCTGACCCAACTCGCCATATATAGCTGGTATATCCCCTACAGTTACCAGTTGTTTTCCCCTATTATTAACCATTAAACCATCTAGTTATTGCTGGTTAACTGCTTGACCCAACTCGCCAACTCGCCATCACCAGCTCCTCATGGGCTCGTGTTTACGACTGGGGCCGTGTCACAAGGACCTTGGAGCGTATTCTGGTTTGGGTGCAGGCCCTTCTCGGGGCGAAACCGCAGGTCCAGGGTGCCAGGTCAGGTGATGAACACCGGTGGTTAGAAATGGGCCATTGATCCACTATGACACATTAGTTGTTAACAACCATTAATCAACATTTATTGGTGAATAGTGGTTATTAATGGTTGATAATACATATAGTAGTTATATTTAATCACACAGACAGGTTGATACTGGGTGGATTACAGCCACTCCCTTGGCTTTTGTTCGGCTTTTTGGGATATGATTGATTTACCATATAGCCACGAAAAGTCAGACTTTTAGGAAGGGATCTAAAAGCCACCAAGAATAGTGATAATAGTGGCTATCAGTATCAATGTAATGGTCAATAGAAATGTAATAGCACAACAATTGACAAACATTGCTCATATTTGCGATAATTGCCAATAGTCAATGGTTAGTAGATGAGAGTAAACAGCGATATCAATATTAACGATGATGATATATAATATCTACGGGAATAGTTCCAACGAATGGTCAATATTAGTGGTGGTTACCCTCTGCAAATCTAAGATAGCTCGGTGGATACGGCATCATTTCTAGATGGTTTCCCGCTAAGGAAGTGGTGGCCCCATTGTTAGTTTCCGGTAGGTTCTCTACCTGGCTGCGCTCAAAAGAACCATTTTTTTAAAGGTCAGATCAGCCATTTCTATGGTGGATTTTCCACGCAAGCATGCTAGTTTACCAGGTGATAGTGGTGGTGAATGATCACTTGTAATGGTGGTGATATACGACTAGTGGTGCATCATCAGCCATCATTGTTAATTAGTCACCGTTAAAGATTGTTGCCAACCAGTATTATCAACTATCAGCATCACTATTGATTATCTAATTATCAACGATCATCAACCACCAGTATTGAACCAACGTTCACCACCATTGTTACTATATCCATCCGTACCAACCATCAACCAGCAGATGGCAGTTCCAGTGCTTATGTTGCATGAATATATCCCTTTTGTTGCTGAGCTTTTGGCAGGGGAGCTAACCGGATCTATAGATGCACATGACACAAGTCAATGTGCATGCAATATGGCTATGGGTTAAAACTAGTGTTTTCCCACTATGAAATTGTTGGTGAACTTATCCCCCATAAACTTGGTTGGTTAGTATTGACCCAGCTCGCCAAATATAGCTGGTATATCCCCTATAATTGTTGCCTATCATCCCCTATGATTGACAAACCATTGGTTAACTGCTTGACCCAAAACCATAGATGTCACAAGCGCATGGGTCGCGCATGGGTCGCGCTACTTGCGATGGCATGGCATGAAAATCGAACTGGGGGGGGGCGCATCCTGAGGCCGAGCGCAATGTGGGTTTGGGTCAAGCAGGTAACCAACCGATGAGAGCTGGTTAATGGTTAATAACAGGGGATGAGAAGTAGCAACTATAGGGGCCTATGTTCAGGCCCAGGTGTACCGGCTGTCAGCTAAAGCGTACAACCAGCACGTTCTATACATGGGCAGGAGTCGTCACCATGTTGATGACAAAAGCTTTGCAAAAAACTATGAATTCTTCCGTCCTTCAAAGATTACTAACAGGGGATGATAAGTAGCAACTATAGGGGATAACGTTGACCAAATAATATAACCACCAATGGTTGGTTAATAATAGGGGATGATAAGCAACAATTGTAGGGGATATACCAGCTATATTTGGCTATGGGTCAATACTAACCAACCAAGTTAATGGAGGATAAGTTCAGCAACAATTTCATAGGGAAAACAGCCTGGTTAATGATAGGGGAACCAGGGGGACTTAGGGTGAACTGACCCGCAGCCATGTGGGTGTGGGTCAATATTAACCATCCAAAAAAGAGGTAGGTGAACATTTCAATAAAACTAATTAGTTTGGTCATTTACAGGGTATTGACCCACAGTCATGTGGTCCCTATTCGCTTTCATTGTCTCACAGCATTTGACTGGCTATCCGCCGGCACCCCCCTGAGCGACCACAAAAAGGTTCCTGTTTATCGACCCATCGCCCGCAGAACCTTCGTCAGTGGCTGAAGACCAACGACCCTGCATCAACCATAGCAGGTTGATACCATGAATCCACTATTCATATAGAAACAGACGCTTGACTTGCTTGATAAGCCAACAAGTCTAGATAGCCACCAGCGGAGCCCTTGCTGCTACCACGCTGTGGAGGCTGCTTTCGACTCTCTCACGGATTTTGGACCGGAGTCGGTGCAGAAGGAGCCACATGGTCAGTGGGATCTCAGGTTTGCCATGAGTTTCTTGTGTTACAACTAATCAAGCATCAACCTAAAATACACCCCTGATGCAAGATGATACCAAGATACCAGGGGCACCCGCATTTGATACCAAACAGGACACATTGTATTATAGTTGGACTTCTGACATCATGACCACGTGTCAAGAAAAACAAGAGCTTCCCACACAAATCATCTCCCAAGATGTTCGCACCGCCCCTTAGCTTTGAGCCTTTCAACCAACAGTATCAAGCATCATGAACCACAGTCTCAAGCAAGATTATAATCATGTTACCGCTATCAACCACCAGCCCGTACTCAGGATTTCAATCAGTATCAATGATTATCATTGCGATAATGATCAACCATCCCTATCACTGATCACGCCTGCACTCAGTAGACATATTCACAGCAGCATTTCTATGGTAGGATGCAAAGGCTTTGGCGGCCATCCGCGATATGTTGGCTTGGCATCTGACCTCAGGGAAGTTCGCCTGGTTTATGGTTGTTGGGATGTGCTGTACCAACAAGGTTGTAGCTAGCTGGTGGTTGGGAGGGAGCGAGCCAGGGGGTATCCCCAGATCCCTTTCAAGGGGGAGCGTTTTGGAGCTACCACGTGTGTTCTAACCAAATGGTAGGTAGGGATTTATCTTGTTTGCCCTACAGCAGTCAGGGTATCCTTGGTATGTGGGGGAGCTTAGCGTCACCAGGAAACCATGGATGTTTGTATTGAGTAAGCAACATAGTTTGTCAGAGAGAGAGAGAGAGAGAGGGAGAGAGACAGAAAGAAGGTCAGGACTATGAGTCCTCACAGAGCTGTTTGGATCAGAGACCGACCGATCTTTTAGCACCGTGCAAACCATACCAGTGCTTCCTAGTCATTGAGCACCTCACTTCCCACCAGGAAAACATCAGATGGTGGTTTCTCAAATTACGGGTACCCCCAAATCATCCTTCATGAATCATTTACAGTAATAAACCACACATAACTTTAGGGGTCCCCTATGGCTTGAGAAACGCACACACACACACACATCAATGGTTCTGCCAATGATTCTTCTGACGGCTCCCATGGCTGGAGAAACCGTCATGGATGTACGGACTGTTGCGAATATACAGATACAATTACATATCTGGCTGGTGGCTCCTGGTGCTAGACAATCGGTTGAAAACTATTGGTTCACAGATGAAACAGCCATAGCTGGTTGGTGGTTTCAAACATTTTTATTTTCCCTAGTCTTTATTAAGCATTGGCTGGTTGACTCATATTTTTCATAGGCGTTGAAACCACCAACCAGATATGCATACATGTGCATGTTATGTAATGTACATTTCACAAATCGTCATGGTGACATTCTTCTGCACGCGTTGGTGCATCATTCATTTTTTTTGGTGTGTCTAGTTTTCACCGCATACTCAACAGAGAAATCAATAGCCTGGAAATCCTTACTGTTATCCATTGAAAGGATCGTCACAGCTGGTATTTGTTCGTGCCTAATGCAGTGGTTGGAATCTGGAAGGTTGCTGGTTCTAATTCTTGTTGCTGTTGCTGTTTTTGATTTAACAACAGCTATTATAGCTACTAATGATGATTGCTAGTAGCTACTAATAGTAACCATTTATCATGTGGGAATCACCCATGGTGTCAACCATGGTCAAGCACTATCTATCAGCCAGGGCATAGCCTCCGGTAGCCGTTGTGTCGGCAAGGACTCCGGCATCACACTGGTGCACTAGACCTTGTTTTAAAAGAAATGCCACGCCAACAAGCGGGATTTTCAAAAATTTCTTTGTTGCAGAGATATGCTCCCAGGGATTGGTTGAACATAGAACTTCCTAAACAACTTGAGTATACAGATTTTTGTTGAAAGATCATTATCTGAAATGATCTGGGTACTGACACTAGCATAGTGGTAGTTTCTTAAAATAGGGTCCCCCAAATCATCCAATATTACAGCACTGTGTTTTATCAATAAACCAACCATTTTTTGCGTTCCTACCGTGAAAAACCACCTAATCGCCAATATAATCACCAAATGTTAATGAACCACAGCTCGGCTGAGGTTGGCCGAGCGCACTTGCAAAGCCAGGGGCCAAGCCATTAGTGCACAGCCGGGGTGTCGTTTCAATGGCTGGACCGTGATACATAGCCTTGAAATGGCTCGAAGTGGTAAAGCAGATATGGTGAAGTGCATGAGATTGGTGGTTTAGCATCATGAACATGCTACTCCAATGCGCTTAGATATTGGTTCTCAAAACGTACTATCACCATCGATCAACATAGTAACATAGTCAATTAAAGTCTGTCTTGAGTACCTAGGATGATGCCTCACCTAAGTCTAAAACCATCCTTGGCAGGGACAAACCCATTTCAAATTGACTATTCTGGCAAGATTCCGAACCATGGCACATGGTAAGTTGGAAGCTGTCCTGCTTGTAGGGGCTGTAGGGCAGTGATGTCGACTCCCTGGACTCTCCGAAGGCACTGGTCGTACATGAAACAAACGCCTGGCTTTGAACTTGCCGTGTCCCAAAAAAGGCTCCCACTTTCGCCAGCAGAAAGCCTCGAAAATTGCACGGTTGGGAATACCAAGCATCAAGGGGCCAATTTACAATCACTTGATTCATGATTTCGAGAGAAGGTGCGCCTGCGGTCAACAAATAGGGTACTGGCAACCATCCCCACCTGATGATTTCACAAAATGGATTGATCAATTCCTGGGGGTGCCCCCAGTCACTATCGCTAAATGGCTATAGGGAAACCAAACAGCTATGGAGAGTACATCATCTATGGACAATCCCATATGAAAACAACCTTTTTTGGACTTACACGCAGTGCGAGGGGCGGTTGTGTGAACAGTCAAGCCCTCAACACGACCCATGACCCCAGTTTTTACAATTTCGATCCGGTGTTTCCTGGTCTCAAACACATCACTTTCGTTGGGTTGAGGGGATTCAGCCTGTCCACCGTCACGCAATCCGCGGATAAAGTTTGTCTTCCCAAGCGTCGCAACCTGCGGATTGTGTGGCTGTATCATGGTGCCGCTTCCGTGCCGTAGTCATTTCAAACTTCCGAGAGACTTTTTATCGTTGAAAATGTTCTGTCTCACCAGAATGGGTGGAGTAGGTGCCTTTGCCAAGAATATTATTAATTTCAGAAATATACAGTAGATTACAGCAATATGTTTCAACATTTCGGATTCAAATGGTTCAATGTCAGTTTCAGTTTTATCCTGAGGAACCAGCATATACTGGCCCATATTCAGCAGCTGTTCCCAATGCAGGCTGAAGTGCGTTCTCACCAAGTGACCCAGGTGGAGGATATCTTTCTGGAAGTCTTTGCGATATTGAATTTGGACTAGTTTTGGAAAACTTTAGTTGATGTTGCTGGTTGGTTGGTTGGTTGATTGGTTGGTTGGTTGGTTGATTGGTTGATTGGTTGGTTGGTTGATTGGTTGATTGGTTGGTTGGTTGGTTGATTGGTTGGTTGATTGGTTGATTGGTTGATGGGTTGGTTGGTTGGTTGATTGGTTGATTGGTCGGTTGGTTGGTTGGTTGGTTGATTGGTTGATTGGTTGGTTGATTGGTTGGTTGGTTGGTTGATTAGTTGGTTGATTGGTTGGTTGGTTGGTTGGTTGGTTGGTTGGTTGGTTGGTTGGTTGGTTGGTTGGTTGGATATGGCTACTTCGTTCCCACTCATGGTTCCCTGGCGCTGAGGCCTGGATCGACCCGGCCGCAAACCTTGCGCAGGCAGGGAAGGTGAGCACAACATAACCCATCTTTACCATAGCTGTTGTGTACCTATACCTACAAAAAAAATGATAAGGCTGGTTTGCGAGCTGGTTCTGGGTGGTTTCAGAGCTGGTTCTGGGTAGTTTCCGAGCTGGTTGGGAGCAACGAGCTACTAGGAGTTGCGGGCAAGCTGAGTGACAGTCCTCACGGGGCCTCAGCTTGGATCAACCGGTGGATTTGTTGCAAGATGACGCATGACAGAACGATCCATAACGTGCCTGTGAAAAAGAAGCAGATTGGATGACTCCATGTACAGTAGATGTTTCTTGGAAACATCTATGGAAACTCACCAAGATTGCCAGAGTACCATAGATGATTCCATAGATTGGCATCTGTTAGTTGATCCATTTTGTATTCTTGCACTCTGGGAGGTGATCCACCGAGCTGGTGCTCCAGCCAGGTCTAGCTTGGGATAACTAATCTCGGTGAGTGAACCTGGGCATAGGATGAGTTCAGATAGGACGACGCGGTTGATACCCACATCAAAATGCTAGGGCCCCTGCATTTTGCGACACTTTGAGATAGGGCAACCCAGCATAGCGATGGAAACATTCACATCTTAAAGAGTTAGAAACAACTTATCTACAAAAGCAGGATCATCCCTTCCAATGTGAGCCATACCCATGTTGTTTGTTTGTTTTGTTTTTCGGTTTTGTTTTTGTTTGTTCGTTTGTTTGTTTGTTTGTTTGCTTGCTTGTTTGTTTGCTTGTTTGTTCGTTTGTAGTTTGTTTGTTCGTTTCGTTTCGTTTCATTTCGTTTCGTTTCGTTTCGTTTCGTTTCAATTCGTTCGTTTCGTTTCGTTTCATTTCGTTTCGTTTCGTTTCAATTCGTTCGTTCGTTTCGTTTCGTTTCGTTTCGTTTCGTTCGTTCGTTCGCATGTTTGTTTGTTTTGCATGTTTGTTTGTTTTGCTTGCTCGCTTGCTTGCTTCTCACCACCAATTGATGACACCTTCAAAATTTTTCACCTAGCTTTCAAGAAACATGTTTGGAAACTTGTCAGTAATTCACATTTGGTTTACAAGCCTCAGCATGATCTTTCTGCTGATTTTGAGTGGTCAAGTTGAGCGGCCTGTTGGTTGTTTCATCGTTGAACCACCTCGATTTTTGGTTGGTGTTCAACCACCACTGTTCTCTGGTTTGGTTGGTTGGGTTGGTTTGGTTGGGTGGTTTGGTTGATTTGATTGGTTACTTTGGGTGGTTGGTTGGATGGGTGGCTTGTTTCCAGCCATGGCCCAGTGCCTCGTCACTTCAGCAGCCCCAGGTGTTGCACAGCCACGAAGAGCGCGTGCGCCACGCCTTGGATTCGGCGGAGGCGGCCTCCAGCAGCAGGCGAAGCCACGAGGCGCAGCGCGCGCAGCGCGGAGGGATCCAGGGCGGAGCTCCCCCAGTAGTTGGGTTCGGACCAGCCCCCTACAAGGGACCAGGCCCCCCTGGTTGTAAGTTGATTAATAAGCCATTTAACTATAGTTATATCTGCCATAACTGGTGGTTATAAGCTGATAAGCCATTTAACAAGCTAGTTAGTTGACTAAGATTCGCCATTGAAGTATAGTTATATCTTCCATTTGCCTGGTAGTTAGCCTAGTTATGTTCGCCAACTTGGCTAAGGGGGCCCACCTTGTATAACTGGTAATTACCCCTGGTGAAGTTAGGCAAATAAACCAACTTGTAGGTGGTTGGGGGCCGGAAAGGCGCTGGGCCATTTCTTTGGGCACTGAAAAGGTGCCAATCAGCCTGGCAGAGTCGGAGATCAGTGATCCACTGTGATCCAACAAAAAATATCAGGTTGCAAGAGGGTCACCGACCCCTCTTGCTCCTCCCAATGCCCATCTAAGCAGGCCTTGATGGTTCCCAGGGCAAATTCAGACACACACAGTGCTTAGTGGTGAGCTAGTTGCCCACAAGCCTTGGGAATTGGTTCTTGCAGTCCCTTCCTGGCTGCCATTCACCCTACTCCTAGTGACACCTTAAGTGGAGTATCCCAAGCCGATAGGCCTGGTTCGGTGGGATGTTTCCCCAGTCACTTTTAAGGTCACAATTGGTCTTTATATGGGGATTCCCCTTGTGAATCCTTTTGACAAGTACGCAACATGGTATACCCCCATTGCCTTTATCAAATAGTGACGTAAGGTTTAGACCGCCGATCCAGCTCAGTTTGTGCATCTCGAAACTGCCAATCTACCACCGTAAATCTGCATAGTTCATGGTGAGGGTGATCACAACGGGGGTCCGTAAGTAGTGTAGGTATCAGACTCGCAATTTTTGTGCTTTCCTACCCCAAAATACACATAGGGATAACAATAATTACAAAGATCCTACAGATTGACCACTCGGCTCCCAGCCAAGCTCGGCTTTCCATGATCCACCTGCAGGCCAGTCGCCAGGATGGTTTCGGTCTCCAAACTTAGGAGGATATGGTGAAGTTCTGGGTTCAACCCGTCATTTGCTTCATTCCTGGTCCTTTTTCTGTAGTTGTTCATCCTCTACTCCTCCTTGTTGTTGAATACCGTTGGTTGTACATACACACACACACACATTTAAACGGAGAAGTAACTGGTGTAACTACTGTAGATGCCGCAACTAAATGAACATCTGAACGATGCATCCCCCACTCAACCACTATTGACACTTGATGGTACTTGTATTTTTTCGAATCAGAAAATATACTCTAGTGGTGAACCACCATATAACGACTCTAGCAACCATAGGTTGCCATAGGTGAACCACAGGTGAACGACCATACAACCACCATGAACGGGGGTGACTGAACTGGAGTGCTCTTGGAGGTGGAGGAGCTCCGTAGGGCCCTTCAGGAACAGACTGAACGAGTGGAGGAGCGCAGCTGGGTCACCGAGGTGATCCGTGTAGCACTGCTTCAGTCACACAACTCTGATCATCAGTGGTTCGTGGTTTCAGATTGGTGCACTTTCTTCAAGGAAAAAACGTCCTGGTGGTTTCAGAGATTTCGCAGATTTTTTCAACCTGGGGATGATTATCTACTGATATTTTTGGTAGGGGTTATAATCGCCATCAAGTCGGGTGATTTTGGCAGTACAAAATGTGTGCCTGATCTGACGGAACGAAAACATCACGACTAAATGCTGTTTGTGGTGAGGACATGCTTTGGGAATGTAAACCGAGGTGCGTCAGTATCACTTGAACATCTTACACGGCGGCAAACATCCACCAGATAGATTCGATAGTTCTGTTCGATCGAATGGGTTTTCAGCATGAGTACTGTTCGGTTATAGTTTCACCCATCTCAATGTGGTTCTGTGCAAACAATCATCATGACTTGACATGGTACAGAGAGTGACCCGTTCGTTCTCAGACAGCTCCGTATCAACCTTTCAATAACGCGTCAATTTTCTGCAGCATTCGCATGGAAGCAAGATGAGCTGCACTGGATTTGTCTTGGGGGTTAAAGGTTCTTTTCCAAGCGGATGGCACAGCCAGGGATTTGGAGGTCTTGTGGCTGTAGCTGCTTCTTTGTGTATCAAATGCCACATATGTTCTCCACAGAACTTGAGCCCAAACAAGGAATCACTTTCAAGGGCGGGATGAACACCATCGGCTCGCGAAGCAAATGCAACACACATATCACAAGTTTTTATAGAACGACATAGTAGGGTGCAGACATGTATGCAGATACATCTTATTAATGTACGCATATGAATCACATATGTTTGTATTTGTATATTGAATATCCTGCAGATCTGTATGCACACGTAACGCCCGTTACACTGACGAAACATGTAACCCAAGACAAGCACCTAAACAAGAGTATTCACAGCACTTGGACTATGTAATAGGAGTCCTAGCAGAAAAAAACAGATGCATCTTACTTTACATGACACAATCAGACAAGATATGATGCCACCTGATATGAGTAATGTGCAGTAGGCAAGTACGAACGTAATGACAGATACCGCAAAGCGATATTTCTTTAGATAGATAATAGATAAGCTATTGACCTCACAATACATCATGATATAATATACTCGATCCATCAATTCGCATCATTTGCATTTTCTTGATTTAATTACATCCTTTGGTAAACCAACCTGGGAGTCAATTAACAACGCACATCCCCATTCTCTATGAGAAGACCATTGAAGATGACGGATTTTCTACTTCCAGGTTCACCAAAACAGATGGCTGACAGGCGCAGGAGTTGATTTTGACAACTGACCTCCGATGTTGGATCTCATCTCACCGGACACTGCGTGGGTGCCGTTTCTGGGTAATGTGCAACCGCTCGTCTCAGCTCTGAGGAGCTCCAGAAGCAATTGAAGGAGGTGCCTGGTGGAGCAGTCCAAGAATCCAGTGGAGGGTTCCAGGTTGATACTAGATAGATGGAGGGTTTCTAATAGTAAGCCTATGTATGATCCACTGGATTCCATTTACCTATGTATCATATGTGTCATCCATCTAGTATCTAATAGTTTCGATCTATCTATGAATCTGAGTAATCCCAGTGATTCATAGATGGAAACTATTAGATACTAGATGGATGACACATATGATACATAGGTAAATAGAATTGCGTAGATAGGCAGATAGATAGAGTAAGATGGATGGTTTTAATTATAGATGATTAAGATAGAGATAATACTTGTATATTTTTCAAACTATTGATAAACTGGATTTGGAGGTACCCCCCAGCACTTGAGAAACCGCCATGTGGGGGGGTCCGGGTCGTTGAAGCGGGAGGGCGGCTTGACATCCGAGAGTAACCCTCATATTGCTCACCAGTGCTGGTAAAAACGATCAACAATAGTAGTTGTCCACCAAGGGAGGGCCCGAACCATTTATCTATTGGCTATGAGGACAAACTCAGCTGGGATTGGCTGCCAGTAGTTATAGGGGTTGTAAGCTTACAACTGCCACAGGCGCACCTTGTATGAAACCGGCAGGGTTGGTTCGGGGATGGGTTTCCAATGACGGAACTTGCCGTGTCAAGGCGAAAGTGATGCAGGGCGAAAGTTCTTCTTCCGGTCGGAGACTCGGGATCTGTGTGCTTCTAGTTGCTGATTGGGAGCTGGGTCAATATTAAGTAGGTGGCTTACAGCCACTAACTTAGACTTTTAGTGTTTTTGGAATTGGATAGATTTGCCGGGTATCCACTAACAATCAAAGGTTTGACAGAGGATCTGTAAGCCACCAAGTCAACCAGCAAAGAATTGGGTGAACATCCCAAGAAAAACAAGTCTAGTTCGGTAATTTCTGGGATGTTCACCAGGGTACCAGGCTCTTGACCGACAGCTGATTCACCTCATTGTGTTGTCAATGTGACCAGGTGGGTGATTGCCACTCCTGAGACTTTTGAACGCGATCAGGTTGACATTGCCAATCATTGATCAGCGCTTCTTACTGTTTCTCGATGAATCATTGTCATTAATTTTCCATCATTGCCCTGCATTGAGCAAGCCTTCATCATTATCAACACATAGGGCCAATGATATCATTGTAATTAGTTATTTTGACGTATTGATAATAATAATGATGATGATTTTCTGGATGATTACCAGTGACATAGTTAATGACTTTGAGTGATACTAATCATGTTTTCCTCATTAATCTTTATCACTATTATTCATTACTACCATGGTCGATTAGTTGGATTGTTACTATCGGATTAATCATTATGAATCCATTTTTATGTTGAAGTTTCACAATAATTCCATTACTTTGATAGATCATCCGCCAGTTGATATATATATATATACATATATAGATATTTCCCTTCATCGACCATCATGATCATGATTCATTATCATAGGTTCCCTTCGGTTGATTTTGCTGGGTTGTAAAATCACAGTCATTGAGAGATACTGTAAGTAACCATCACAGCTATTGATGGCTACCATAATAATGAGCGGAAAATCCAAGTTGGATAGTAAGTAACCATCAATCATTATTTGGTTGGTGGTTTTGAACATTTTCTATTTTCCCAACTGTATTTAAAGATGGTTAATGGTTGGTTGGTTGACGTGCGCGCATATTTTTGACGGGGTGGTTCAACCACAACCACCAACCACCAACCAGTTATTATCCACTACTATCCACATTTATTGGGCATGGATTTCCATCAGTTCTCCCAGGCAGAGGTACCTTGCAAGGCGGTACGTCAGCGCAGGCGGGTGCGCTCGGATTGGCATACAGGGGTTCTCACAGCAGATGCATGGCCCAGGGTGGTCATCAAACAGTTTACAACCGAAGATGACGGTCTATGTATCCGTACATCTTCCATTGCTATGTTGTTTGCCAAAGGTAAACTTGAATGGGTCTCCTGGAGAAGCATCCATGCGTGGCGGTTTGATCAGAGTTCCCAAATATGGATTGCATCTGTAATCTATCAAACATGTCTATCTACGACAAGTAGTTCCCGCACGAGGCGGAGGCGGAAGTTTCCAAAACTTATAAGTGCATATAGAAAAAAAACATTTGAGCCTATAGAATGGCGGTCAAAACATCACGAGCGCGCAACTTGTCTGGAGAATGATCTTGTGTTGCGGTTTTTGACAAGGCAATGCATGTCCTGGGTCACGAAACAAATCAAACTGTTTCTTGGGTCTGGAAACAGAATGACTTTGTGATGTCATGGATGTAATTTATGAGTTTCGTATCACAAGCTTTCATTCTTCGTAATCTTGGAGAGGTCTTAGTGTAAGCTAGGGTTGTCACAACTGAATGTATCATGTCACTGCCTTCGAAAATTGGTATTTCACTCATCAAATCATCAATGAAGTATTTCATTAAAGACCACGGGCAAGCATTGTCTACAGTCTTACAAGGCAAGCATTGTAATGTGGGGCAACTTGCGACAGCAACGCGACGCATCCGTTTTTTTCCGACAAGAGCAATTGCAGTCGAAACGATCATTACACGGTCCACAACGACACGCGCAATGAATTGCTGAAGTGTTTGACACAACTCAAGAACATGTCGCTACAGCTCATGCAAGTGCGTGACTAAATCAGGATGATACATTAGCATCCACAAGAGACGCGCGTTCCCAGGTAGAACTTTGATTTCCACATCTTGAGGGTGTCCAGTCACTAAACTGTGCGCGTGAAAATAAATGAGAAATTTTTGCATCACATCCAAACCTTTATACGTCAAGACCATGTGCGTAAAATCTTGGTCTTCCTCTAGAAAGCGCAAAACTTGCCAGAGGCAGTTGTAGCAGACACCAAATTCACAATAAACCAAAGCAGTTCTTTCGTCTCTCCATAAATTGTGAGTCTTATTGCATGCAACACACCAGTTTTTCTGCAGCGCTTCGTAGACCCGCAAAGCCCTTTTGAAGCCATGTCTCACTTTCGATGCGTCAACAGATTGAAATAACACATAGTCATTTGGAACAGGAATCTTATCAATGGTTTCTGCGAGAACCAGTGTAGCGAAGGACGAGCCCTTGCGACGACTGTTGCAGATTTGTCGAAACTTCTCCGTCGAGCATGTTCTGGCACGAAAGAACGTGGAACAAGCAGACAAACGCAAGACAGTTCTGACGTCGTACCATGAGAATTGTTCGACGCTGTCGATGCAAAACATGGCCATTGTTTGGACACGGTCCCCAGCGACGCGCGTCCTGTTGCTATGTCTTGAAAATGAACTATCCCCAAAAAAAAAAGACTACTAAGTCCGTCCGTCATGTGACTTCCCACATTCACATTGTGTCACCAATTGGTTATCTCATCGATGCTTCTTGTCTATGATTTCTTGTTTCTTAGTATATTTTCTCGACCTTGGACATTTTATCTTGTGACCATTTGACCAACATCTTTTTACATAAGTTCCTTCGCAGCCACAGACAAAACACAACCCATCCGTCTGAGACCTAGAACTAAGAGGATTTGAATATCCACTGAAAACTAGATTCCAAAACTACTTCAGTTCAGGATCCTCAAGAAAGAGTTCAGTATCCTGGAGTTGCCAGTTGGTAGTCAGCTAAGAAAACAAACGCCTATCCCGTGATTCTACGATCGAGGCAACAAGCAACCACCATGCTGGGGCACTGTAGCACCGTTGTGGATATGATGATGGCATACCAACCACGGCATCATCCACCTGGCCCGCCACCACCAGGGCACCCGGATCATGTTGCATCCCTTTTCAGCGGGCCTGCAGCACGCGGCTGACAGCAGTGCCTACTTCCAGGCTTCGGAAAATTTCCTTCCTCCAGCTGCAACCTTCAGACGCGCTCATATGGGGGGTTCTATAAATTGGAAACCCCAAAAATGGTTGGTTTATTACTATCAGTTGACTGTAAGTGATTAATGATGGATGATTTAGGGGGTACCCTATTTTGAGAAACCCCCATATCCACATGAGTCGAGTCGTTAGGAGAATCCGGGCAACCAAGTTCGCAACCGCATCGGTCAACAGATAAGGCTTTTCTTTTTCGCACTTGTGTTGGGGGGTTCCGCGTTCTCTCAGTCCACAAGCATTCAAGCATGTTTACACCAGGGGATGGCCCAACCAATCAACCATCTTGGTGCAAACCGTCAATGTCAACTGATCCATGTACATGTCCTCCGATCGATCATCTTCCTTACCCTTGACCCCCTTAGCACCCCGACTTCAAGCAACCCACATCTTCATCACTGAAATGCATCTCTGGTTCCTGGGCACCACGAGCCCTTCATAGGATCGGCTGGTTACTGCCCTCCGGACAGCTGGCTGCGTTCATCATGAATGCAGCGTGGAATGGTCACAGACTTTGCCTTTGGATGAGTTTTTGTGTTTTGAACCCAAACATCTATCTGTGTGTCAAAATTGGGAAAAAAACGAACCTGGGTTTTTTGCCTCCCGAACAACACTTGATTTCACCTTTTTCGGAAGATGCTTTGGCCGCTTGCACTGCTGGAAACATTTGCTGTTCCACGAACCGTTGCTCACCCATGCCATTTCTTTTCAAGTCACAATTGTCAGCAACGGCTCTCGTTGATACTGCTGCTCCATCTCGCTGAATTGCCCAGACAGTTGGCGTTGAAAGTAGACCCATCATTGAAAATGCATCGAACACCATTGGGTGCTTCTCAAAAGAGGGGTACCCCTGAATCATCCAACAATTGTCATTTATAGTAGTGAACCAACTATTCTTTGGGTGCCCCCATTTTAAGAAACCACCATTTGTAATTGCTACTCCATCTCTGATCGACCAATGCATGCTCCGAATCAACAAGGGGTGGAACTTGCATTGTGATCAGCAGTTGCCAGAAAATCTCAATATGATGTCTTATCAGAATGATATATCATCCAAACAACTCTAGATGGGAGAATCGACCTTACATCATCAACAACTATTTGTGCACCTACAATGATTGCTACGTACTACGAACCAACTATCTGCTTGGAATCATTCGTAATTGATCAACTCTGTACCAACACTTGATCAACAACTAGTTCTTCATGTTGAACTTTTTGTCAAAAGTCAACTTAGCCAACAATTGATCATTCACAGTTGACGAAGTTGATCATCTGTCAATGATCAACTGTTAATAATGAACTAGTTGTGATTGGTCAACTTAGTCAACAGTTGAGCATGATTAACCCTCAATAGTTGATGAGTAGTCAACTTACTCACCCATCGCTAGTTGATGATTTACTAAACGTTCAGCATTATTTCTTTTGAGATCTATTTCTTTTGAGATCTATTTCTTTTGAGATCTTTTTCCTTTGAGATTTCTTTTGAGATCTTTTTCCTTTGAGATGTATTTTTTTGGAGATCTATTTCTTTTGAGATCTATTCCTTTTGAGATCTATTTCTTTTGAGATCTTTTCAAATCTTCGTAACACGGAAGTTCCGCACTTCGTAACTAAACTTCCTTTGATAAATTATAGATGTGCAGAAACGCATTGAAGGAGTGGTGCCACCTGGCCGCCATGCTCTCCCCTGCTGGTGGTGAAGCGATGAGCGGCTCACCATCCCAGTTGATCCCAGCTTAAAGGTGACGTCAAGGCCTTGATCTACCGGCCACATTGCCCAAGTGGTAGCTACTGAACTCAATCATCCCATCGAGCTGTGATACTAAGTTGGTACCATTTGGTGAGTAGCTGCATGTAGCTGCTTATTCTAATGGCCACCATAAGTAGATACTAAAGCAAGTGGTACTTATTCTTCCTGGGATGGGCTTGAAGCCTGACCATAGCTGCTGGAAGCTGGCGACCATTCGTTGTCGATCTGCAATGATCATCTAGATGTGGCTATGGGTCAATATTAACCAACCAACTAATGGAGGATTTACCAACAAACTATAGGGAAAACAATGGTAAATGGCCAAGTGGCAAACACTTCTTTTCTCGTTGTCCATTTCTGGACTGCTTTATGGGTCACTAGTCGATCACTAGTCAAACCATCGGTTTGAACCCAAATGGCTGCTTCTCAGAATCAGGGACCCCCCAAATCATCCATTTGATTAACCACTTATAGTAAAAAACCATCCATAACCTTGGGGGTCCCCAAGCTGGAACCTTCGAAAATCCAAAGAATGGAGTTGTCACAGCTCACACTTCACAGCTAACTGGACGAAAAACGGCCGACCTGGCAGTACCTGGGCTCACCTTGTCGGTCATCTCGTGGGCCCGCAATTGGTGAATTGGCTGTGTATAAACGGGGGCGTTGCAACGAGGTATGGAGGCGATGCGTGTGATGCTAGGGATGGTTCTGACCCATGGTGTGGCGAAGGCTTGTCAACCAAGTATTTTCTTTGGACAGGAGAGGTTTTTTGATGGCTCGAATGGCTCTTCTTCTTGTGAGTCTTGCATGATGATCTTCCAGAAATGGCCGTTGGTCAATGCCCTGTACCCCAAGCTGTTCGCATCCCATAAATGACCACTTGCTAGTCCAACTGTTGGGATGTGAACTACTTCCCCTTGTTGGTTGGTTATGACCCAGCTCGCCATATGGTTTGTATATCCCCTGTTCAACTGTTTACTATCCCCTAAAATCAACCATTCACCGGCTAGTTAATCATTGATTGGTTGGTTGGCTGGTGGTTTCTCAAAATAGGGGTGCCCCAAAGTCATCCTCTTTTAACCATTTGTGGCAATAAACCAACCAGTTTGGGGAAACCCTATTTTTAAAAACCACTGGCTGGATATGGCAGTGGGTCAAAACCCCTGTACCTATGGTTCCCCTATCATTAACCATTGTTTTCCCTATAGTTTTGTTGGTGAACTTATCCCCCATTATTGGTTGGTTACTATTGACCCATGGCCATATACAGCTGGTATATCCTTTATATTGCTAGTTGTTATCCCCCATTATTATCCATTAAACCAGCGAGTTAATCATTGGTTGGTTGGTTGGATGTGATCCATACCCAAATCGTATTGAGCCTTTGTCATCCGCTCTGGGGCAGTTACGTCACTGACCAGGGCGCTGGCGCTGCGAGTCGAGAGCACGAGCAGGTTGCCGCAAGCGGGGAAGCGCTCGTACTCCTCGTGGTCCTCCATGCTTGGTGGTTTCGACCGAGCCATCACGGGGTACCCCCAAAAATGGTTAGTTTATTATTATACATGGTTAACAAAGTGGATGGCTCGGGATGTTCCCTGTTTTGAGAAACACCCACTTGCTGCTTCCTGTTGGGGTTATGAACCCTCTTGGTATGTTGATAATCATTCGCATGCTGCGAATTCCAGCGAATTAATCAGTTTTCCCCGGGAATTGGACAACGAAGTATGTGGCCATAGACAGAGAAGATCAATGATTGCTTCCAGGTATGTGGTTGTCCATAAATGGTCGTATCCGTACCCATCCCTGAAAATCATCATATGACAAACATCGCAGGAAAACTGCCACATCCAGGACATGATTCATGGATGTGACCCACCATTTTTGATATTAATCAAAGGTTAAGAACATTTGTGGCTACTCATAGACAATGACACCGTCATTATTCATAACTACATCACAATGATTATAGTTTGCAATCAAATTAGCTTCAGAACTGATTTGGTGAATCATTGATGATAGCAGTTGATACCATCATCAAAGAGTCACTACCTTCCTGCAAACCGACCTGGAAGCAGAACATCCACCATTTCTAGATGGGTTACCTGTTGGGAACAGCGATTTTGAACTTCCAGGGTTAGTTCAAGCATTCTGAACCATCATAGATTAACCATGGTATTCCCTACTATTGTTGGTTGTTATCCCCTATAAATCAACCACTCATAGTGTACTCTCAAAAACCACGGACAGCTGTTTGCAGTGAACCTGGAGTTGGCAACGCCATGATGCTGCTGAGTAGGATAACGTTGCCTGAAATGATTATTGGCCGATGTCAATCAGCAAGCAAGATGTCAAATTCACCAAAGTGCTCATGGGTATTGAAAGTCGTTGATCATGATGGTTAAACGGTGAATGATGGTTGACAGCGACAATCATGTAACATGATAGTTCATGATGGTTGACAGCGTCGGTTCATGATCATGGTGTTCATATCGGGGCATGCGTCAAAACCAATCGGGTTTTTCTGCACCAGCAATCACCAGCTATGATCACTGACACCAGGGTTTCGAACATACACTCCCTTGAGTGGATGAATTCTACCGCATTGGATTTACCACGGCAATTAATCGTAATCGAATCAACTTATCCCATTTGCCCTGTTCAACTAAATCAACATATGCAATCAACTTATCCCATCATATCCAAATCAACCTATCCCATTTGCCCTGTCACTAAAATCAACGGTGAATGATTGGATGTTGCAATCGCAGCATGTCCTGCACTACAGTGTGCAGGTGTACGTTCAACCTAAGGCTGGATGTGCACGTTGCCACGTTTACGAAGTGGTTAATCACATGGCGAATTGGGTCCATATTAACCAACCGATTTCATGGGGGATAAGTTCACCAACAAATCTATAGGGAAAACAGCCTTGTTAATGATGGGGGAACCAGGGGTACAGGGTGAACTGACCCATAGCCACATGAGTCACCATGGTTACAGTTTTTGTTTAACCATGGTCATAGCCAAGTAGGCTATACTGGTAAGGTTGCCCCCACTTCTCAATCATGGTTATATGGTGGTTTCTCAAAATAGGGGTACCCCCAAATCATCCATGGCTATAGTCATTTATAGTAATAAACCAGCTATAACTTTGGGGCTCCCTATGGCTTGAGAAACCACCATACTGGTTATTACCTTTCAAGGTGATTTACCATGGCTATATCTCAGTTATAGCCCTGGGCACATCCACGTATATAATTGCAGCCACCAGCTGTTCGGCAAGGTCGACGAACTGGGCGATGCTTTGGATCGGGTCTTCAGTGGCTCGTCGTTGAGCAACAGCACACATGTCCAGAAGTGTTTCAACACGCTTAACAAGCTGTTTTACCCATGCTTACTTTTAAGTTATGTCTATCAATAATCAACCAAACATGTTCATACCAGTATTTGACATGTCCACTAATCATGGATTATATATAGCCGAGGGTTCATAGATAGTTCGCAATGGTGATAATACGTAAAAAGGTTACATCCTTTAAAGACAAATTCGCCAACTGGGGCCATGCATCACCCAACACAAACCCGGAGATCTTTGCGCTGGCGGTGGATGGTATGCCAGGACTGGAATCGATCGCTAGCCTGAACCCAAAACATCATCAGACCACGGACCACTGGGTCTACCGCCGTGGCTGAGGAACCGCCCATGCAGCAAAACTGAATGTGTTTGAAGCCGTTGAAGCCTTGATCGAACCCTGGTTTTCACCAACGATTGGAATTGGTCTACAAAAAGAAGTGCACACAGGTGTTTCTCAAAATAGGGATACTCGGATACCCCCAAATCATCCTAGTTTAACCAGTTAGAATAATAAACCAACCATTTTTTGGTCTTCTATTTTGAGAAACCGCCGTGTGGTTCTTTAGAACGTGGCGAGCGTGGGCGTGCAAGTTTTTATGGACAAATGTTAGGATCTTGCGAAAATCCGTGAGGATTTCGACGAACAGGATCATCCGTTTCAATGATATTGGATGGATTGTGTCTCCCTACGGAAGTGCGATAGAGGGACTCCCATGGGCATCGTCCGTGCTCAATTACCCATGATTGAATCAACAAAAAAACTGAGCCCTGTGAGGCCATAGCCGTAGGTGTACCCATGAAAGAAGCCAGGACGTCTCCAAGGGCTGGCACAAGAAGACTGGAGTAGCAATCCTTGCACTGTTATGACAGAACCAGTGATAGATGGAACTTGCATCACTGTTTCAAAAGGACACTCTGTGTTTGTTGGATATGCACGATGATATGACATATGTGCAAACACAACACCTGCAGAGAGAAGCGGAGGATTGTTAGTTTTCTTTGGTAAGCATTTTGTATCTGAAGCCTTTTTATTGCCCTGGTTTCCTATACATCGGTCCCCTTTCTCGTCTTTGACTCGCATTTCCGCCTCACTTTTGTATCATTTTGCATCCCCTGATGTACCAAAGTCATGCATTTTTTAATGGATACCATTTGGATACCTGCAACCACCCTCAAGAGTATCAAACACGCCACATGTCAGGCGAGACTATGCTAGAGTCATGAGCCGCGAGCGGCCAGATCGTTTGGACTGGTGAACCTTCACAAGTGAGCAGCGTTCAAAATTCCGATGATTGTTTTTGTACAAAAGTTAATCTGGGTGAGCCTCGCGAAAGTAAAACCTCCATGCGCGCAAGCTCCGCGAAAGCTATCGCGAAAGTCCTGGTTAATGTTCCTTCCGCGAAAGCTCCGCGAAAGCTTTTGTCGGAATCCGACTTTTCCACGTTTTTTTCATGTTTTTCCTGTTTCATCAGATGACATGCTTCCAGTTCACTTTTGGCCAAAAATGCTTAGCAGACAAGAGTTCCGCGAAAGTGCCGCGAAAGTGAAAAACCTGAAAAAGTGCTCCGCGAAAGCGAAAACTGTGGTCGCGAAAGCTCGCGCGAAAGCCGTGGCGAAAGCAAGCCGGATTATAACACTTTCATTCAGCATTTTGACCACCGCTCAAGTGGGTTGTCGATAAACATTCATTACTCTCTGGCAAATTAACCCAGGAGCGGTAAATCCATCATTTTTATTTAATCAGTTTACCTGTAGAAAACGTTTCTTATTAGCTTTCAGGTTAGTTTGCCAGAGTGTAACCATTACAGTCATTTTAGTCCAACTGGGTTCGGGCACAACTCTGAAGCATCTGTCAATGGTGTACCAAGCGGCAATTGGCCCATTGTTCTTTTTGGATGGTTCTCGAGGCATGGCCACAGAGACATCTTGGAGACATCTTGGGGACCTAATCAGTTGTCATCCAGTTCATCCAGCGAGACGAAACAATCAACCAGTCAACGAGCCAATGACCCACGGGTTAACCAATCAGTTGCTCTCGTTAATCCACCTCTTAGTTGATTGATGTTGATCGGCAAGTCAACGATTCGATCCCTGAACTGGTTACTTAATCCCTTAGTCAGTTCGTTCAACCAGCATTCACCAGTTCTGTCTTGATTCAGTGATCTAAGTGCTGAATGGATCCATGATGATCCATGGATCAACATCTTCAACCACTGGCAGTGCTGGCGGTTCTCGTCCTTAAGCACTGGCAGTTCCACCCGGGGATGGGTCCCCATGGCACCTCAGGTTCCCCCGGAGCTCCTGACCTGGAGTCTGCCATGGCGGTGGCGGCGGCTTTGGAGTCCGGAAGCCCGGCGGGGTGCCGTCGACAGCGACGGCGGTGCCAGGGCGGATCCCAAGGTCGTTGGATTTCCAGGGGAGCTGCCCTCCAGGGAGGCGATTTCCGAGTGAAACCCCAGTGGTTCGCTCTGGTATCCAAGCTGAGAGCTACAATTCTCTGCAGAACCAAGGCTACGACTTCCCGGAAGTCGTACCCTCCGTCACAACTTTTGAGCATTGGTTGGTTCGTGCCTGGAATGATCAAATCAGGATGGATTGCTGAGAATTTTTGCATATCATTTATAAATTGATTAATCAAGCTATCAAATTTGGTCACCTACCCACCGAAGTTCTATCCTCTCAACTGCGGCGCTGAGGCAGCGGCCCCCAGAGGACAGCCCCAAAGGCGGCGGCGAAGTTCCAAAGGAGAGCATCGCAGAGGTGCGGGAAGGGAGCTGTTTGGGAGCCGGTTCCCAGCTGATCCCTTGGGGTAACAAGGACAGGTGGCATCAAATGATTGCACGGGGAGGTACCCTCAGGACCCAGCTACTAGTGACAGGAGCTATCAGTAGCTATCAGGGAGGTAGCTACCCTCAGGAGCGATGCCTTGAGGCATTTTTTCAGAGAGCTTTCCACTTCGATGATTGCCAGGGTTGACGACTGGAGCAAATCAGCATCATCGTTTCGGGATAAAGCAGTGAACCCCTCCAGGTGCTGCATTTCCATATGGGTGTTTCTCAAAATAGGGGACCCCCTAAATCATCCCACCTTACATCATTATTATAGTAGTATAGTAGTAAATGAGCCATTTTTGGTACCCCTAGTTTGATAAGCCACCATATTCAGCGGTTGTGCACAACTTGTGACCCACGATGGTGTCCCAACTGGGTCGTTCACGGAGAGGTCCCGAGTTCAGTGACCATCCGGTGATACGAGCCATGCCTACAGATACACCTGCCATCACCAGCCTAGATGGATCTCCGATGACCCATCATCTCCCTGTTCGCTGGCCCTGCAGGATCAAGTGCCGCGGCTGGAGGCTTCGGAGGGCCAAGCCTTTGACACACCGGCCGGGGCCTCGGAGGGACCTTTGGATGGTCGAGATCCAGGATGCTATACTATATCAGATATATCATGCTATCTTATGCTCTATCCAAGTTAAGGACTTTACATCCACAGGTATCTCATGGGTTGCATCATATGAAATAGATTGATGTATCCATACAGGATGGTCGTTTGAATGGTGAAATCCTGCGCAAAAGCTGGGCCATTTGTTGGGTGTAAACAATGTCTAGAATTGTCTAGATCCATGAATGGTGGTACCCAAAAAGATAGTCATTGTTACTGGGCGGATAGTACAAATTGTGAATATAGGACGCACTATTGAGCTTGGCTCATTTCACTCATATCATATCCATCAATGTTGGTGCCCAAGTTGACCAATGTAGGCCAATCCACTCGGTATCACCACTTCTGCATTTATCCATGCAACGCTACACAATTGGCATATTCCAACTATAGTTGGTCATTATCCCCTATGAACGCTTTATGATCATTCTTCGCCACTGGTAATTATGTAGTTGCATATGTAATTATTTTCATTTACGGTTCTTCCCTGCATAGGCAATGGTTGTTATCCGCTGGTCATGTCAGTCATGACCATGGGCCCAAAGGTGGCACAGAAGTCATGAGAAGTTGTCACCGCGAAGTAGGACATGATGGTTACCCCTAAAGATGATGAATCGATATCAGCCATCACTAGCGATGAAGGTCGCTTAGTAGCTGGAGGTTGCTCCCAAATCATCCAACCTTTATCATCTCTAGAAACTAGCAACCCATCCAATTTTTGGGTTCCCAATTTTGAGAACCCACGAAATTGCCATTAACAGTTGATCAACCATAAAATGGTTAGCCGAGCCATCATCAGCCATCATTAGCCATGGCTGATGATTAACATTGGAACATAGTTCTTTTGGATTTATCATCACTAATCCACCAACCATCATAAGACATTATCAAGCAACAACATTTTCATGAATCAATCCGAAACACCCAATTCTTCATCATTCGCATTCAATGAGCGATTAATGAACAACTGTGAATCAGCTCCAAGCACCATTAGCCATTATTACTACTCATAAGTACTATTTTCCATAAATGATGACACCCCAAACATGCAACGGCGATGACCTTCCCTAGAAAAACCGATGATTTATATAGTGGTGCAGCGTGTATGGACGTTTCCCATTGGTTCTCAGGTTGGTAAAATCTTGGATTTTTGCCAGAATCATTTGGTGATTCCTTCAGCGGGCTATATTCAACCGGTTCACAAGGGCAGAGCGAACTTAAGGGACGGGGGTGAGTGGCAGTGATTGTGTTTTTTATCCGTATGTTTATTCGCAGATATCCCATGTTATGTATAATTGGCGGTATATCTATTCAGTGTTGTCGGTTCGGATTTGTTCAGAAGCCACAGCAACAAATGAGATATAGGGTCAAGGATGGTGGAAGCGGCAATTTTCAGCCAAGAAAATGATACTTTGGCATTAACGAATAAAGGTGGATGGACCCACAGAACCTTTCTAATTGCAATTGACACCATGGGCTTTCCAGAATTCCCATTGGATGTCATATCCATCAATATCTTGGTAGCGAATTGGAACATCCGCCTTAAGTGGCGATGGAATCAGATGTGCTGATCGTTGCAGAGGTAGACGTTGATGTTGCCATGTTGACCGATCAGAGGGCGCATCCCAAATTGCTCCCCCCGAGTTGCCTTGCAGCCTTCACCTACCATGCAGTGCGCTGGCCCCTGTGATGGTAGAGTACCATGGCTGACGTTTTGGCGAGCCTGCCCCCTGATGAGCATCCGGTGCCCCTTGGTTACCCACAGAATTTTCGGAATGCACCAAGGGTGCTGTCAGAGAACTTCAAGGTTATACCGCCCCAAATCATCCTTCATGAGCCATTCATAATAATGAACCACCCATTGAGATGGGGTTCCCTATGGCTTGAGAAACCACCATATAGTTGGTATATCCTCCGTTTTTGTTGGTTAGTATCCCCTATTAATCCCTATGATTAACCAACATAATCCCATAGCTATTGTTGGTTTGTTAACCATGTGAAACTCACCAAAAAATGCAGGGCTGAAGCCATGGCGCTGGATCTCCACCCGCGCCACAGGGAAGCCCAGTGGCTCCTTCAGGAGAGGAAACCCCCCCGCCATTCAGCTGCGTTACAAATGGCTGCGGGTCAACTGATTATTACCATTAACCAACCAACTAATGGTGATTATTACCCAACCAATAATAGGGAACACAATGGTTAATGATAGGGGCTTTTTTTTTGACCCGTCATTCCATTCAGTCTATTTGTTTGGTGCTGCCAATGTGCGGGCACCCTACAGCGCGAGACTTGTCCGCAGAAGAGGAACCAGGGGTACAGGATTTTGACCCACAGCCATATGATGCAATCGTTGCTACTGCCATTCAGCTGCGTTACAAAATCACTAGTGTTCCTACTATTGCTGATTCTATAGTTACTGCAGTTGCTGTTACTTGCCGGTTGCCGGTGTGTAGCTACTGCTGTCATTACTTGTTATTCAATGGTTGCTTCTGTTAGTTGTATATAACAACAACATTCTGTCATGTCACTTTGATAGTTGTACAATGTTGTACATATATATTTCATTTTTTCAACAATGATATACTTATTGCTACTTGTTGGTTCTTGCTACTACTGCCGGTGGTTGGAGATGCGTCGCATCTTCACAGCGGTGATCAGATCCTTCCAACCAAAACACGAATTCATTCACTACCCTCTAGTGATTTGGCAGCGGGTCTCATCTATAAACCCACAAGTGGGTCTCATTGTTGGTTATTTCCCCTGATTATTATATTTTATCATCCCTTATGAACATCTGGCAGTGGGTCAAAACCCTTAGTCCCCCTGGTTCCCCCATCATTAACCGTTGTTTTTCCTGTCATTGTTGGTGGCTATCACCCATGAAATTGGTTGGTTAACTGCTTGACCCATAGCCATTTGGTTGTGGGTCTTCTGTAGTTTCCAGCTGTTCACATTCTGCCCAATGAGCACTTCCTAGTCAAACTGTTGGGATGTTACCCATTTCTTGGGGTTGGTGAATGTTGACCCATACTGCTTGCTGGCGGCCGCTGGCCCTGTTAAAGGATTACCGGTCACATGTTGAACCTGATATCCCCAGCCAACCAACTCTGCTCACCTCACCTGGAGATTCAAAATCAGCCAATTTCCAATGAAAACCCCTGAAAAAGCAGCATTTCTATGGAATGAAATCTGCCAGGTGACTTTTCCAGAAAATCTGACCAACTAGCCTCGCAACGGAACATCGCGCAACCCCATTTTTGCAGGGAAAATCCTGAGATTTCTCAGCGATTAGCAGAGATCCAGGCTGCCACATTTGACTTTTCACTGATTTTATAATTCACCATAGTTAACCATATAGTTAATTCACCATATATCATATATCAATATATATCATATATAGTTCGAACCACTGGGTGAAACGCGTCGCAGCTCCACAGCGCTCGTGCAGGCGCAACGAATGCGGATCTTTCGATGTCCCTTCGCGGAGGTTCGGAGCCACTGTGCCATGGTGGGTAGCAGTGATAGCAGTGGCGATAGGTCAGTGATGGTGGTTGTAGGACTGGCTCATGGTGGTGAATAAGGGTGAGGTTATCCTGTTGAGGCCATTCAAGTGTCAGGGTGAATGAATTTGAGGAAGAAATAGTGGTCAGTAATGATTCGTAAGAGTTGATAATGATAATCTATCAGTTTGCAACAGGCACTCACCATACTTGTTTTTCTCGGAAAACCCCTGGAAAGCATTTGATGGATTTTCCACTTATTGGTTCCTTCCAATGTTTGGTATGATGTTTGATTACGAGAGAACATGCCTAGCAATTATGATTGAGACTATTTGGCATTCTTCCTGTTTAGTGAGGGAAGCCAAAGAATGATCAACATGGTACTCATGAGGAACATGGTGAGAGTTCACAGCAGGTTGGGCCACGAGTCAACGTTTCCTTGCACGAATCAGCACAGGGTCGTGACAGGTGGCCGACGCGCAGCCTTTTTTTCGAGGGCTTGATCCCGACCGCGAACTTTACATATAACCTGAGTCTGGTGGTTCCATTCGCTGGGAAACACCGAGTCTGCTCGTCGTTTCCACTTAGGTTTAGTGTTTAGCACAGCAAAGTCTGTGGTGATGGCAGTGATGGCGCTCTTGTTGCTCGCGTACTTGTCGGTCATTGGAGCTGCTTTCAGTGATGAGGATCTCAGCTGCTCGGCGACGAGTTCCACTGGTTATGTGTGCCAAATGCCAGCATTTTCCTGCATTGATACTAAGTGATTTACATATTAAAAACGATCCTTTTCCAATACTGAGGCAAAAAAAATCTCGGAAACCGTGAATGAGAGATGGCCAAGACACCATGTCATCCGGTCACGTGCAGGGATTGTGGCGAGGTATGACAGCCCCGGTCTCCCATTCTGGGAATTCATGGTCTTTTTACCTTTTCTATAAGTGAGGATTCCCAAAACAACCTCAAACAACCTGACCTCCCAATGGTAAATTCCATCCACAACACGTTTCTTAAAGAAGGAATAGTCAATGAACTTCGAAACATGAAGAAGAGTCATTTCATGGTGCGAATAGTTGATAGTTGCTATGAAACATGAACTTCTACCAATAGTCATGATGTCGATGACATATGATGACATATCTTTTTACAGTAGAATCATCATATGAACCATTCTCTTCTTACCATGAATCACTCATATGAACCATCAACCATTTTGCTCACCATTGTGAACTCGCTGAAAAAACTACCCAGAAGCCATGACTGATTACAATACTGTATGTATACCTTATGGGTCAATACTAAACATCCCAACAGTTGGACTAATTGGTCATTTATGGGCTGTTCATTGTGGGTGCAGGGTTTTGACATAATGTTCTGACCCACAGTCATGTGTATGTATACATATATATATATATACACATGCAGCATGAATATCAAGGGACAAAACAAGAATCGGAGATGACCAGTAACCACTATTTACCATCATGTTGAGCATCATTACAAGTAGTGCCCGGGCAACGGAAGTTTCAAAGGGTGCGGTAGCGCTAGCGAACAACGAGTGCGACCGAAGCCGGTCGCAGAGCAGCTGTTGTTCTTTGCTGGTATTTTTGTTTGCCGTGTGTGCTGGTGTGTTGTAACTGTGCTGGTGCTTTTGTTTCCTGCTGTGTTTGTGGGCTGGTGTTTTTGATTGCTTGTGTGCTTGGTGGCCGGTGTTTCTTTTTTTTATTGCTGTTTGTTTTTCGGTGCCGGTGTTTTGCTGTGTTGGTGGTTTTGTTTGCTGGTGGTTTTTGGGTTTGGTTTTCTTATGGGCTAGATTTTCTCGTGCTGGTGTCTTGTGGGACGGCGTGTTTGCATTGCTAATAACATTGGTTAGTTGCCGTCAACCAGTTGGATCACCAGTTGGATGCTGCTCACATGAAGCTGTGGCAAGGTTGCATCTTACAACCTCGAAAACCTCGCTACGTTGACTACATCGACCATGCAAATGCCCCTTTGGGTTGTGGGTGCAGCCATTGCTGGCGTGAGTTTTTACATTCCCTATTTTTGCTGCTGGTGTGGCGGAGTGAGAAGAGTGAGGCATCACCAAAATGGGGAAACTCGTGTCATCGGAGCTCCATATCGATAAACCAGCCACATTTTTTGCACTAAACCAGCAACCATGTATGGTCATATTGAGACATCATATTTTGCCTATGCACCTACTTGTTCGAAAAATCCATGGGTTGCTTTCTCTACCCACAAAATGTTTGTTTTTTGTCCCCAGTACATTTTCACACTCGGAGAGCATGCCTCCCCCGGCAATAATCATCATCTAACCGAACCTGGATTGTTGAGGTGGGTGTTTCTCAAAATAGGGGACACCCCAAATCATCCAATAGTAACCATTTATAGTAATGAACCATCCATAACTTTGGGGATCCCATACGACTTGAGAAACCCCCATATAGTTGGTATATCCTCCATTTTTGTTGGTTAGTATCCCCTATTAATCCCTATGATTAACCAACATAATCCCATGGTATCCCCTATTAATCCCTACAAAGTGCAGGGCTTGTCCTTTCCCAAAATCGATAGTAGTCGTACATCCCGGGCATTCACGAGGCTACTTGATCAGCACGCTGCTTAGCACGCTGTCACCGTGCGTGCAGCTTCACGCCCAGAACTGGTCCTAGGGACTGGTGAACCCACGCAATCCACTGTGCTGGCGGATTTTGGATCAGGGGACAGGCTGAGTCCCTCAACTGATCCAAAACTGTGCTCAGGTTTTTTAATTTGGCCATGGGTCATATATTAACCAACCAACCAATGGTTAACTAGCTGGTTTGATGGTTAATAATAGGGGATAACAACTAGCAACTATAGGGGATATACCAGCTGTATATGGCCATGGGTCAAGGCTTTCATCAACCAACTAATGGGGGATTTCCACCAACAAGTTTAGAGGGAAAACAATGGTTAATGGTGGGGAACCAGGGGTACGGGGTGAACTGACCCACTGCCATTTCAGTTTTGGATCAGTTGATGAGCAGGGACCTATGACGTCAGGCGTAAAGGTTCCCCCTGCACCGGAGGCACTCAGCGACAATGGGAGTTCCCCATGAAGCAAAGGTTGGGTCAACAACAGAGCCATCACCAAATCCATCCCCGACGGGTACTGTAGTAGTTGTGAACATCCTAACGGTTTCACTACTGTGCTTGCCTAGACTCAACATTTGCCATGCAGGAAACCCGATGAAACGTTCTCAAATGAGTCACAAATCATAGTAAAATGTAAATATAGATAAACAAATACATAAATAAATAATGAACATGACGGGGCAGTGGCTCCATGACCAGGGGGGTCATCCCACATTGGATCACTGCTTCCCCAGAGATCCGATCACTGGATGGACGCCTGAGGCCAAGGTCTCGAAAGTCATGAGTTCTCATCATCGTTCCGGAGCAGAAACTGAGGCGAGGGCAGGTCACCACAGGTCACTGTTTTCTGTGGTTCAGTTGCTCCGGGCTTCGAGATGTGTGTTTAGCTCTCCTGTGTAAGAGATGGTTGTGCTTAGAGTTTATTCATCTTTGTTTCTCATGGTGAGCTACTATATTAACCATCCAATGGCCAGAATAGGTTTCGGATGGGATCGCTTTGGTTGTAGGGAGTACGATGGGACAGTCCACTTACAAGCTCACGTGCAACCGGGGCTCCCGTGACTGTCCCGTCTGAAGTCACCAAGTCCTTGTTCTCTTCGCATCGCTACCAACGTCGCCTCACAAGGGGTCGGGCGGCTGATCCGACCCTCCAGTAGAACCCCCGGCAGGTCTCCACAATGACAAACAGCTCTTCTTTTAAGGCCGATCAAGCTAAAGTCAGTGGAAATACGTCTGGTGGGTTTATGTTTCCGAGTCTAAGTGTTGGAGCGGTTGATTGTCAGCGGTTAGCAGTTCAATTGTTTGGGTATGTAATTGTTGATTGAGTTTTAGTTGCATTATGGTCGATGATGACTAGTAATTGTGAACCATGAGGATATGTTTGAGTGATTAGATCGGGCGGTGGTTATCTATGGTTGCATGTGTATTACGTAATTATCTATGATTGTCATCAATGGTAAATATCATCATTGAACATATCATTTCTAACAATTTAAGGTTTAATTGTTTGGGTCAATGATTTATGGTTGTCATTTTTGTCAATAATTAGAACATGTCATGCGGCGATTATCAGTCATCGTTAGCCAGTACATTTCCTTTTCCCGGTTGGTTCTTCATTGTCCCTTGTAGAGAACTCAACCAGCCCTTAACCAACCAGGGAAGCATCGACAGCTTCTGCTGTCAATTTGAATAGTCAGTCGTTTACCGCAAGAGCCAACGGATCGCTCTGAGTCTCCGCCAGTTCACGCCATTGGATAGTTGATCGGCTCACAAAAACCGCTGATAGTTTGTTGATTGGTGAATAGCCAATGAGCTAGCTGATGGTTCATGACTAACCAGCAAATCAGCTAACCACGCATTAATTAATTAAGTTTAACTAATTAATCAGCTAACCAGGCATTCATCAGCTAACCAGAATTGGTTGGTGAATAGCCTTTAATGAATTGGTTAAATCACCAGGCAATAATCAAGTTTAACAATGCTTGGTTAAATCAGCTGGTTAATCAGCGAACCAGTTGGTTACATCAGCTAATTCATCAATGCTAACCAGTTGGTGAAATCAGCTGATAGTTTGCTGATTGGTTGGTGAATAGCCTTTAACTAATTGGTTAAATCAGCTGAGGTTGGTAACTAATTGGTTATTCAGCTGAGATTGGTTAAATCACTAGTTTAACTAATTGGTTAAATCAGCCGCTTCATCAGTGCTTCAAAGCAACTAGTTCCTACTGAGGTTGTCAGCTGAGGTGCAGGTGGTGGTAGCCTCCGCCTCGGGAGGTCATCCAAAAGTCGCAAAGCAACGAGGATTCGGTCCAGTCATGGAATCAGGCAGGACCCTGCTGGCGATGAGGACCTGTAACTACTGGGACCACCCAAACATTTCGGAACTTTCCGTGATTTTTCATGAGTTTTCTCTCGTTTTTTTCTGGTTTTCCTGGGTTTTTCGAATCGGCAACCTCGATTCGGCCATTTTGAAGTCTTGATTTGGCGGTGCCACGACTGGAATCCTGGGCGCAGAAGAGTAACAGATCCAGCTTTTGATAAACTCTGCGATGTTGGATGGTTTACCGATTGACTTATTCACCAATAGTAGTAGGGTAGTTTATTACCCAATAGGGATTACCGATGATTACCTAGTGTTCATCCTACTGTTCATCCTACTATTAATGTTTGATGCTAAACCGCAACCTATTTGCTTTCAAACTGAGACTGGTTCATTCGAGGCTGGATCTCCGAGCATTTTGGGTTTTAAGGGATCGATGGAGTAGAAACAGAGTGGACCCCAGAATATATCCTGTAAGTTGGGATATATATCATATATCTATAAATATATATATATATATATATGTATATCATGATACGTCCGAAGAACCCTAAGAACCCTAGAGTTAGGTGGGTCATACGAATAGTTCCAAACCAATTTATAGGGGCTATCACTCTGCATCAATAGAGCTACAACCAACCATGAGCTTGATAGATGCTGAGCGTGGGCAGCAGCCCGGAGAATCCGAATGAATTGGGGTACCCCTAGGACCGGATGTACCATTTGATTCTCCGCATGTTTGACTGTTGTTTCTTCGTTGGTGATTCTTGTTAGCCACTACCATTTGCCGTCATTGCACATCCTGAACCGTCCCTAAACATAAACATTTGCAAATGGCCATGTGGTGAGCATTGTTACAATGGATCGCCATCAAATGTATGCATTAACTCTCAGTTATTATCTAGATCACAAGCATCACGAATCAACAGTATAATCCAACGACCCTGTGGCAGATTAGTCGGCAGGAGAATCACCCATCTGCAGATAGTTTCGCAAAGTTTCCCGATGATGTTCCATATCCAGCTTGATTTGCCATGGACCACTGCTATCAATAACCATTCCTAACTAAATGAGTCATGAATACTGAAATCCTTTTTTAGGCATCATTCATCGCAAACCAGCTTAGTTTGGTAACATCACATGATTAGCGCAACCAGGTGGTGATTCGCACCATGTACGGTCAGAAATTCATCCTCAATGGTAGACGTAACCAGGTTACCAGACTGAACAGTCCCCACTCCTGCGGTCACGCAGACGCGCAGGGTGGTAAGGCCATGGTGTCCTCCATCTTTCCATCCAGGGTCCAGTACTTCGACGGAACGCTGCGTGAGTTTCATGACTACGAAGGCATGGCATTCGCAAGGGATGATTGGTGAGTTAGGGTTTCTCAAGCCATAGGGAGCCCAAAAACTGGTTGGTTTATTACTATAAATGACTACTATTGGATGATTTGGAGGTACCCCTGTTTTGAGAAACTACCAGTTGGTGAAAGGATTTGACCAACAATCAGGGTGGAATGCTGCTTTCTTGCAATGCTTAAGTGATCACAATTGCTTGATGGTAAAGTGACGTTGACTTCAATGGCTACAGTTTCTGGTTGGTGGTTTCAAACATTTTTTATTAGTTGGTATGTCGGTCATTATTGCTTCTAATACCTCGATTCTCAACCATTCTTAGCCATTTATCAACCAACCAGTTCTGGGGATCAACCCCATGACTTGAAAAACCGGGCTGTCTTTGGCTTACCAGCCGCAAGAATGGCAATGTGGTGACCTTCTCCTCAGGCCCCAGTTGTTCTCAGGGCTGTGGCTCCCCATGCACTCAGCTAGCCATGCTTTGCCGCAAGGTGGTTGCACCCTTATGTTTTGTCAGTTCATACACCACATGCTAACAAGCATCCTTCATCTATTTGCTGGTTTCAAACCTTTGTTATTCTCCTAACCGTTTGAGATGGTGGGGTTACGCCTTTTTTTCGGGGGGGTTCAGCCACCAGCGTGTTTCTTAGAATAGGATACCCCTAAATCATCCAAAATTGTGAAAGTAGTAACCCCACCATACCTTGGAGGGTTCCCTAAACCACCAATATAGCTAGTATATCCCTATTTTTGTTGCTCATTTTTGTTAGTAACTAGTTGGCTGTAGGTCAAAACCCTGTACCCCTGGTTCCCCCATCATTAACCGTTGGTTTCCCTATGAAATTGTTGGTTATTACCTCCCACAATTGTTGGTTAATATTGACCCATAGCCATATCATTGACCATCATTGGCGCAGGAATAACAACTATCTCCCATCATTTCTAGTTTATACCACATTACTAGTTATATACCAAGTTTATACCCATCATTTCTGGCATATAGCCAATTACCAGATTTCTAGTTACTAGTTATATATTTCTGGTTTATACCCATCATTTCTAGTTATATGGCAGTGGGTCAAAACCCTGTACCCCTGGTTCCCCTACTATTAGCCATTGTTTCCCCTTATTATTGTTGGTCATTTTCCCCCATTAGTGGTTGGTTAACTGCTTGACCCATAGCCATATACCTAGTAATTGGTGGTTACTCCAGGAAACCGCCACCAGTTTTGTAACCAGATCTTTTGGGTGAGACCGCAGCCCTGCCGCAGGTGACCACTTAGATGGCCCAGCCGCTTGATCCGCGTGTGGCAGCGGTGCCGGCACGATCTATGAAGGAGGACCATTCTTTTGGCATGTTTTTTTTTCGTAGGTGGTTGTTTCATTATAGAGAGATTCTATTGTATAATTACAAGCTATTTAGAATTTTTGCAACTTATAAGGATTGTTTCATTATAGAGGATTTCATTATATACAAGCGATTATAGGGGATTTTATTACATTGTAGGGGATTTCATTATAGAAGATTCTATTACGAGCTATTTGAATTTTTACAATAATACGGATAGCCAAAAACCTATTATATTATTTTTCTGGTTGCTGGCTGATTCTTCACGTGCGTATTTTTGGGATGGTTTATCCAGATTACTGCTTTTTGTCGGGAAACGATTTCCCGTGTTTTGTAAGTTTGCAATGAGCCTTATCATGGCACAGACCGGGAGATGAGGGTCACTATGATCCATAAAAACAATTAGGTTGATGGGTACCCCCAAGCCATTGAGGCTTTCCAGCTTTCCTTATTGGTGATTTAATCACAAACTATGATATGATGTGATTGTAAGTTGCGGTGCTTGAGGGTAATGTCACGGCTATCGACATCCCGTGGAGGTCTGCAATTTCAAGCCATACACATCTCACACATCCTGGAGTACGGCATCCCCGGCATCCCCTGTCAACTTTATTTTCAGATCGCTGCGATGTGTCACTTTGATAGGTGCTCCATGATGATTACATATACGTATTTCTGAAAATAGGGGTCCCGCAATCATCCTTTATATTAATCATTTGCAGTAATAAACCAACCATTTTCGTTGGTATATCCCTCATTATTGCAGATGATCCCCCTATTTTTAAGCATTGTTGGCTATTAACAAACCAACCATTTTTTGGGGTTCCCTATGGCTTCAGAAACCACCAGGGCGGAAAGTTCCTCGGAAGGCCAGCTATACCCAGAGTTTGAATGGTTGGATTTACATCGATATATCGGCGCGGTGAGTTCCGTGTGATCAACTCGTGGGTGCAAAGACATAGGCTTGCGAGATTGAAAAGCCTGGAAGTGCTGGTCTCTGGGAGGTAGACTACTGTACCTGGTGCAAATGATCGTTGTTTGGTGGGAATGCCTATCAACCGTTAGGTGAAGTATTCATCAGCACCCCCGGGATTCAGCAACATGATTGCACGTTACGCGCCTTGCAACAATGGTCACAACCCATGAGCTCAAAATCCATTGCGAGTTGCAATCACCACAATTTCTGGTTTGTGGTTTCAAACAGTTTCTATTTTCCATATAGTAATTATTAACAATTGTTTGGTTGACTCATATTGTTCAGAGGGGTTGAAACCACCGACCAGATGTGGTGGGATGATCATACAAGATATTACCTTTGGAATCCTTTCGCAGATGGCGACCCCAATTCGGAAGCTGATTGCAGGGCGCTTCATAGAAGGCACAACTCGATTCTCAAGGAACACGACTGTCAAGAGCATGGGAGGGAAGCTTACCCATTGCTGGGGGCTTTTGGTGTGCAGTGAATTCCTTTGTAATTGAATATGCATCACATTGTTTTTTCATCACTAGTTTAATTAATTTCATCATGCTTCAACAGATCGTATTTGTTTTTGCGCTGCTTCAATGCTGATAATGCACAGGCACTTGTCTTACCTACACGTTTGCATGCATGTCACTGTAAGTTTGATTGATATTCCAGTGATATCCCCAGTTGTCACATGATTGATTACTCGTCAGCCACGTGGCCTGTTGCCGTAAAACCGTTTGTTTTGACAGGGTTTGTAAATTCAGGGCTTGCAGATCATTGCCATCATTCACATGATCAGATTGGTGATTATGATGACGACATCAACATGGTAATTAATTGATTAATTCAATCATGATAATGATGATGATGACGACGACAATGATTTGCCTTTGGACGAACAACCCAAAAAAGATACATTCAAGCTTTATTCAAACAAATCACAGATCTTTTCGAATAAATCACAGACTTCCTGGTATGTTTAAGGATTAATAGGGTTAATAGGTTTAATGATACATAGTTTTACTAGGGATTCATAGGTTTTAATAGTTTTAATAGGGGGATTATACTAATGTTAATAGTAATCCATTATATTAATGTTAACCATTATCCTATGCTAAGCAACCTCGTCAATTACTATAGATGGTTGTTAACTATTAAAGATATAGTTTTAATAGGGGGATTATAAGGCTATGGGTCAAAACCCCGTACCCCTGGTTCCCCATCATTAGCCATTGGTTTCCCTATGAAATTGTTGGTGATTATCCCCATTATTGGTTAGGTAATATTGGCCCACAGCCATATGTTGTCAATGTTAGGCCTGTCTTTCGCTCAGCTGTCCGAGCTGCTCAGCTGTCCGCTCAGCAGATTCGCTCAGGTCAGGGCTTTTGGGAGCTCCGATTTTGTGAAGGATCCGCCTCTGAGCGTTGGGAGCAATTGAGACCCCTCTCGAGAGGCCCTCCACTGAGGAGTCAGGGTAGTGACTTCGTTGTGAACCCGCTCTGAACATTAATATGGGTGTTTCTCAAAATAGGGGTACCCCCAAAACATCCATTAGTAGTCATTTATAGTAATAAACCAACCATTTTCGGGATACCCCCATTTTGAGAAACCACCATATGAATCTAATCTAGTGATATATAGTGATATCATGTAATTGAATTAGCATATCTATATGTACTATCATATTTTTTCATCCGTATAAAATGATATGAAATACTGTAGATGATGCAGTTTTTTGAAATAGCATATCTATAATCATTTTTTCATCCGTATAAAATGATATGAAATACTGTAGATGATGCAGTTTTTTGAAATAGCATATCTATAATCATTTTTTCATCCGTATAAAATGATATGAAATACTGTAGATGATGCAGTTTTTTGAAATAGCATATCTATAATCATTTTTTCATCCGTATAAAATGATATGAAATACTGTAGATGATGCAGTTTGTTGAATTGGCATATCTACATGTACTATCATTTTTTTTATCCGTGTATAATGATATGAAATAATCTAGATGATGCAGTATATTCTAATGGAGTGATATCATGTAATTGAATATGTATTATCATGTTTTTAATCCCGTATGTTATGATATGAAATAATATAGATGATGCAGTAAATGTATATGTATACATACATATACATTTACATATACATATATTTGTTATACAATATGTGCTATACATATATGCGATGTAGAAAAAGATACATTTGTATGTATATCGTATATTCATGTGTTTAACCAACAGACATTTAACAAAGACTATTCATGGTGGGGACAAAAAGGAAGAGAGTGTGCAGAATGCTGTAAACACCCAGGATCAGTGCGTTCGTCAATCCTGAACCAATTTTCACAAAGCTGCATTGCCAGAGTTTTTGGGAAATTGTCTCGGGACATCTCATGTTCGGCTTACTGTTTTTCCATTTTTTCAAGAGGCTTCTAGCTGGAGCTTGATGTTTCCAACTGGCAAAATTCCTGGCCTCCAGCCTTCGATGTTGGAAGAGCCTTGCAAAACAGTCGAGGGCCTTTGAAACGAAGGTTTCAAACGTAGCAGTTTTGGCGATAGCTCCAATGTTATCCAAAATATGATGGGGTCAAGGCACCTTTTCAAAAGACCTCTGCAAAAGTTTTGGTGAAAGCATGATTTTCCCAAAAAGTGTTGATCCACCTCGTCGCTCCTCTTTAAACTCTTTATGGTTTGTGGGTGTGCATATGCCTATTCACGTATATATATATATATATATTTATATTTATATATGTACACATATATGAATATATATATATATATTTATATATATGTACACATATATGAATATATATATATATGTATATATATATATATCTATATGCATTGTCATATCTATTTGCATTGAAGTCTCAAGCCGAAGAGATTTTGGGGTTGTCCATCTGTGAGGGCAGCCATGCCCAATGTAACCACACTGCAATGACCCATCGAGAAAAGTATACGATGCTAAAACTCAGGTTCGTGATCACAAGCTCCTTCGAATTGATTACAGTCTTTTGTTTCGTTCAACATCCAAAGTTGTGGGTTTTCCAAAGTTTTTTGGTTGTGTGTTTTCCAAAGTTCAGCATCAAGGATCCTGACCCAGGAGAAGGTCACTACCCAAGAAATTCCAACGGCTTTAGGTGGCTGCCAGCAACTAGGTGCCTCACTTGATGTACCTTGGCACCCAGTCGGTTGACCAGAGTCTTCCGGAGCCAGAGAATTTTGGGTTTGGCTCATGACCCAAAAATCGACGCCCTGGCAACAACGAGTAGGGTACATTCATACAGATGTTCCCATGTACGATAATGCATATGCATACAAACATGCAAATACACACATATGTTTACTTGTACATGTAATTTTATCATTTGTTTGTACACATGTATACGCACATTGATCAAAGGAGATACATCTATGTCAGGTTACCTCTCTATGTACCTACAGTCATAAAATGCAATATAATTTATGGAATGGGTTTATGTATTGTATGTACTGTATGCAACACATTTAGTTTAATCAAGTTCTAGATATACTGTGTGTACTGTATGCAATCTACGTGATGTACGTATGTTTGTATGTACTCAATGTAGACAGTTAATGTCATGTCGTGTAGCCTAGTGTAATTTACTGCATTCTATATGCGTATTGTACTGCATGGACTGTGTGTATTGCGTGTATGTATGGTATGGTATGGCATGGGATGGCATGGCATGGCATGGCATGGCATGGCGTGGCGTGGCGTGGCGTGGCATGGTATGGGATGGTATGGTATGTAATGTAATGTACTGTACTGTAATGTAATGTAATGTAATGTTTGTATGTACGTATGTATTTACGCATGCATGTAAACACCCACAGAATGTATATGAATTCATAGGATGTATATGATATATGCGACAGAGGTGATGTTTGTTTTTTGTGTGTGATGTATAAGATGTATGTGATGTATGTGATTTATGTGTTCTATGTGATGTGTGTGTGATGTACGTGATGTATGTATTGTATGCTATATTTTGTTATGTTTGCTGTTTGTTCTCTATATGTATTTACACATGCATGTACGCATGTACGCATTGATGCATGGATGCCTGGATGCCTGGATGCATGCATGCACGGATGGATGGATGGGTGGATTAATTGATGTAGTCTTATTGGATCTTATCGATGCTACGCTGAGCTTTGTCGCCTTAGTCAAATTTATGCACTCATATAGGTTTTTTTGGACGTTTTTGATCCAGTCAGAATGTAATTAACTGTCCGGTAATATGATGCATCTCAGCATCTGTATACGAAGTGTGTATGAACATACGGGTCCCACCAAACCTCCATGCACCTTCTATTCAAAACAACAATTATGTTGCCGTCCTTGCTAACCCCGCAGGTCTCAAGATAGATCATCGTGGGACTGGATCCACCACCCTCCAACCCATCTTGCCTTTGGATTTCACGGTCAACGCTCTTGGGAATAGATTTGGGCGCTTAACGGTTGCTAGTGCTTAACCCCTTCGTTTTGCAGGACTGTTGGGGCTGGGGTGGCTGACCGACCAGGATGGTAATCCAGACAGTACACCATGTTTCCAATTCGTAGGTATCCTTCTTAACAATGGCTTGTCGATCGCATGGTGTCCCCATGTCATGGCTCATGGGAGCGCCAAATGTTTTTCACTTCCACGGACGTGGCATCGATTTGATGGGCCGCGTCTGTTGAGCCAAACCTAGCGGCGAACTCCGATTGGCAACTCCACTCGGCTGTCTGCGTGGCATCAGTGCTTTGTTAGACACGACTCGGGACATGAGCAATTTCCAACCCTAGGCATATGGGTGTTTCTTAGGGACCCCCCAAAAATGCTTGGTTTATTACTGGTTAATAAACTGGATGACTTGGGGGTAACACCGTTTTAGGAAACCAAAACTGATGAACCATTATTGTTGGTGATTATCTTGTTGAAACCCCTTACAAACCAATGGCCAATGGTTACAACCATGTGACCAAACAATTTCACCCGCCGATCTTTCCGCGATGGTGTCTCAACCAGCAGCGGTGTAGGAAGTCCAAGCCAAGGCTGGACAGCAGTGGACCGACCTTTCGAGAGCGGACGTTTCCGCCACTTGTAAGCCACAGGGCGTCAAATTTCTAGCCTGCCATGATCCATCCGTGGTCAGGACTGGCTTCCTACGGTTTGCCTAGATCTCCCATATGTAGAGTCGTTATATATCAGTTGTGTCCAGCAAAAAATGGGGTGCCGGATTGATTCTCCAAGTCGCAGCTGCAAAAATGCTTCGTAGTCTTATTAACAGTGAACCAAATGATGAGATCATGAATTATGCCATAAAGATGGTTGAATCGTCATGTTATCTCATCATAAGTCACCACGTCATGGTTTTCGTTGTGATGAGATCTGATCTGGCTGGTGGTTTTTAACAATTAGTTGGTTGACAAGTTGACGAGCGCATATTTTTCATAGGGGTGGTTCAACCACCAACCAGTTAATCCTCATTATTTAGCCATGATTACATTAGCCATTATTAGCCATTAATATAACCATCATAAAACACTATACTTAACGATTATTAGCCATTATTAGCCATATAAAACCCATTATTAGCCATTAATATAACCATCATTAAACACTACTTAACTCCATGGGTTGTTCAACCTACTTAACCAATCTTAACTCCATGGCTTGTTCAACCGCCAACCCGTGATGCGCAACTGTCTCCGGGCTCCCAGCTGGACCACAACGGAGACCTCGAAACCAATCGATCTCTGCGCAGAGCTGTTGCTGAAAACTGCAGCAGGCGCTGCTCAGATCCAGTGGAAAACACGGCTCCGTGGCGCGTGGCGTTGATCCGTTGGGGATGGCTATGGGTCAAGCAGTTAACCAACCAATAATGGGGGTTAATAACCAACAATAACAAGGAAACCAATGGTTAATGATGGGGAACCGGAGATCGGGTGGGGGGAGATCCGGGTCACATCGGAAGA
>VSDK01018343.1:638564-643834 GCA_009767595.1 Symbiodinium kawagutii | reverse complement strand
AACAAAACAAAGGAAAACAGCCTGGTTAATGATAGGGGAACCAGGGGGACGGGATTTTGACCCACTGCCTAATAATATGGTCCCCCATAACCCTTTAATAACCCACAGAGAAATGGTCATTGATGTGCACAGCCAAGCAGCCAGGGTTTTCAAGGGTTTTTGACTAAGCATTTTTTGCTTGTGCCATATCCGGGAATCCTCCCATGAGTCTGGTGAAAAGTGGGCTGACTTCCCAAGCTCTGAGGGAAGTGAGTACACTAGCGAATTCCGAGGGAGGAAGAGTTGTGACCGGCTTCGGGGAATGTCTTTCCTAGGCATCATTCCACCGATCAAACAATGACATTTCACTGATCCAACACCAATTTGGGATTGCTTGGGATGTTTTGAATAGAACGATAGGAAGCCTATACTCATATAGTCCAGTTTGATACAGGACCCAAATCCCAAAAATGGTATATCCCCAAGTCACTGTTGTGGTTCCCTATTGATATACTGGTCATCACTGGTTGGTTAAGTGACTTGAGTGGAACCACCATTGTGAACTGGACAAACCTGTCTGCGCCATGGCTGGGGTAACTTTGGAAAGCTGAAAGTCGTGCTGCAGTTTGTCGCCTTGGCATGGGATGAAATATCAATTAGATATCACAATATATATATATATATGTAATTTATGTGAGATTAGTTATACAGATAACTATCATCTCATGAAATGCCAACAATGATATATCTATATACTGTGGTTGTTGGATACCATGGTTGTTACATAAATGCCTCGGTTGTTAGACAAATGCTATACCATTTATCTCATGAAATGCCAACAATGATATGGCAGTGGGTCAGTTCACCCTGTACCCCTGGTTCCTCTATCATTAACCAGGCTGTTTTCCCTATGATTTTTGGTCATTATTTTCCATGAAATTGGTTGGTTAACTGCTTGACCCATAGCCATATACAGGTAGATATAGCTGGTATATCCCCTATAGTTGCTAGTTGTTATCCCCTATTATTAACCATTAACCATTAACCATTAACAATGATATATAGCCATATACAGCTGGTATATCCTTTATAGTTGCTAGTTGTTATCCCCCATTATTATGGTTTAACCAGCTAGTTATTGTTGGTGGTCATCATTAATATTGACCCATAGCCATATACAGGTAGATATAGCTGGTATATCCCCTATAGTTGCTAGTTGTTATCCCCTATTATTAACCATTAGCCATTAACCATTAACAATGATATATAGCCATATACAGCTGGTATATCCTTTATAGTTGCTAGTTGTTATCCCCCATTATTATCCATTAAACCAGCTAGTTATTGTTGGTGGTCATCATTAATATTGACCCATAGCCACATATCGCTGGTATATCCCCTATAATTGCTGGTTATCATCCCCTATTATTAACCATTAACCATTAACCATTAACAATGATATATCTACCACGGTTGTTAGATTGAAAAAATGTATCCAAAAGTGGGGTTGGCATATCCAACAGTCGCCAGCGCTAAGGCCCCACCTGGTTGAAGTGGGGTGGTGGGCGGGGTGACGACAGGCCTTACACCGAAGAACGAACGCACGGGTCAACCTGGGTGAACCAGCCCGGTTGCGCCAAATCATGAGTTTTGATAGGTAAACCCAGATAAAGGAACCTGGGTGAAGCTAAAAAACCAGCAGTTTTGGTAGGAAAACCCAGCCACAGATGGTTTTCAGGTTCGTAAACGGATCCGTTCTCGCTCAGGGGGTTGACCTCACCTACGTGAAACGAGATCGGTTCGGGGTCCCCAGAAATCCGCGGAGTCTGTGACCATGGTCTAAGGGCATGCGGGTCTTGAGTAGGCTTAGGTTCTATTGCAAGGCCTTATCACTTGGATGTGCAGCTCGGGCTTAGTTCCCTCGGATATGCCCATGGCAATTAGCATTATAACGCAGGCTTAACCGACCCAATCCAACCATGGTTAGTAACCAGTGACGAGACGTGTGGGTGCACATCCAAGTACGTATTAGCTATAGTTACAGTCGATTGTCCAATTCGTCATTAGTTTTGTCGATTGGCCTCACTTGATTACCTGGTAAGTCAAATAATTACTGGGCCATGGTTGATTATCCACTTCTGTATGAATGTGTTAATTGTAGTTATAGTAAGTACAAACTAATAAGCTTGTTGGCTAAAGCTATTTATCATTGTTAGTCTTTATAACCGATTATCCAATAACGACAATGGTAGTGAATGTTTGTTTAATAGTTACAACCACAAAGTGGTAATAACATAAATTAAGATAATTGAATATAATTTGTAGTTGATGATCCAATGAGTCAACCAAGTGGTTCGCAGCAGAATACCAGGAAACCACTGGAAATGAATATTTTCCTGGCTATTTTCAATGTAACATATTTGGAAAATAGAGGGAAACCGCTACAAAATACTATGAAAACTATACGAAGAAGCAAGTTTTCTGGACATTTTCCGATATTTTCCTGTAGTTGGATGACGATTGATAGCACATTTTTCTATATGGCAGTGGGTCAGTTCACCCTTAGTCCCCCGGGTTCCCCTATCATTAACCAGGCTGTTTTCCCTATTGGTTATTAACCACCATAAACTTGGTTGGTGAACTGCTTGACCCATAGCCATAGATAGCTGGTATATGCCCTATAGTTGCTGGTTGTTATCCCCTATTATTAATCATTGAACCAGCTAGTTATGGTTGGTTAACTGCTTTTCCTGTCACCAAATCCTATGAATAAATGCGCACCAGGCATAGCGAGCTTTGGCTGCCAGAGCTGCTCCGAACCAAGATGAACCATGATGAACCGGGGTTGTTAACCTATCTTTGTTAACCCAGGAACTAGGTAAGTAAGATAAGTTGACTATATATATATATATATAGCTGGTTAACCAAGTATACGACTACAAGTAGTACCGCACAAGGCGGTGGCGGAAGTTTCCAAGATAGGAGCACTATAGGAGTGTGCAGTTGTGGTTGCGACAATGTGAGCATCGATCTGGCCACTTGACTGGCAGCGCATCAGTTTTCTTTCTGTCTGTCTGACTGTCTATCTATCTATCTATCTGATGATCTATTCGTTTATCTATCTGCCTATGTACTTGTCTTTCTATCTACCTCACTATCTATCTCGTCATCTTTGTGTCTATGTATCTATCTATCTACCTGTCCATCTATCTATTTATCTATTTGCCTATCTATCTATCTGTCTATCTATCTACCGAATTATTTGTTTGATCATCTATGTGTCCATCTGTCTATCTTTCTGTCTATCTACCTGACTATCTATCTACTTTTCTATCTGACTCTCGTTTCGTCTACCTATCTGTCTATCTATCGACCCACCTAGCCATCTGAATCTGGCTATCCAATCGTCTGTCTATTCCATCTATCTATTCTAGTTATTCTATCTATCTATCTATCTATCCATCTATCTATCCATCTATTCATCCATCGATGCATCTATGTATCTGACTATCCATCTAGCCACCCATCGATCTGACTATCGACTTGTCGATCTATCTGGCTACCTCTTTGTCTAGCCATCTTTCGTCTATCTATTCATTTACCTTCCAAATGTGCTTCGATCATGAAGTGTTTTGCATCTAGGTGTTTGGCCACTTTTGATAATTGGACCTTGCAAAGGTGTTCCGATCATCAAGTGTTTTGCTACTTTTGACCTGCAAATGTGCTTGGCGCGCAAGCGTTGTGCACATTTTGGCCACATAAATCACGAAAAGTGACGCGAAACGCAAGTGTTTTCCTACTTTTGTCTCCTGTGTTCAAAAAGTGTCAAAACGTGCTGTGTTTTGACACATTTGCTTCAAAATGTGCTTCTCGCCCTGGCCGCGTGCACTTTTTCGGACATGCAACTTTCAAAACTTGTTAAAAACCACGAGTTTTTGCGACTTCGGACGTGAGAATGTGCTTCGCGCGCAGGCGGCGTGCCAATTTTCATGATCATATGACATCTCCGAAAAGTGGCCCGAAACGCTAGTAAAATTGCAGTTTTTATTTTGGTACAAGATTTTATCTTAAAAATTTGCTTCGCGCGCAGGCAGCGTGCCAGTTTTGAGAATCATGAGTCATCAAAAGTGCTCCGAGCATGTAGTGTTTTTACGATTTTGAAGGTGTTTTTACGATTTTGACTTCCGAATGTGCTTCGCGCCTAGGTTTTTTAACGATTTTGCGAGTTGCAACTTCCAAAAGTGCTCCGAGACCCAGGTGTTTTTACGATTTTGACTTCCAAATGTGCTTCGCGCCTAGGTTTTTTCACGATTTTGGCACACACCTTCCGCCACAGTGCTCCGCACCCGCCGCTTTAGCGAGATACCCTTCTGGCCCCTCATGGTGCACGAAACCTTGCAAAACACAGCATTTCGCGACTTTCCTAACATTTTGGCGCGATCGCATTCTCATTTTTCGCACATCTCCTCTTTGACGCATCTCATCTTTCGCACATCTCTTCTTTCACACATCTGCTGAGACGATCTGCCCTAGCTGAGTTGTCCATATTGTCGGAAGTTAGACTTCTAAACTTCCTTCGATTACATATATATATATATATATAGTCAACTTATCTATATACATATATATATATATATATACTGTATAGCTGCTGGTTGACCAGGTATACAACTATATAGATTTCCTTGTGAACAGATCTTTCTCAACCAGGTAACTGAGATTTCCCAGCATATGTTTCCCAGGTAAGTGAGATTGACCAGTAGTAGTTGTTACAAGTAACAGATCTTTCTTTGTGAACTAGGTATATGCTGGCTGGTGGATGGGAGGTGGGCCAGGAGCCAGGGGTTTCCCGTTCTGGCCTTTTCAAAGGGGAGCGATTTGGAGCTACCACCCAAATGCTAGTATAACGATGTACTTAAGATTGCCCAGGAACCAGGTAACAATGATAAGTTCACCACATTTAACGACCAGGGCACCCAAGATCAAGCAGTTCTTAACGAATCAGTTGTCAATCTATCCTAGTCATCAGCTCCAGTTCGACCAAGGCAATTTCCGTACAGCAACATGGAAGATCCAGAGGACAACAAACGACTTGGACGGAGGAGCCGCACCGGAGATCGGAACTGCAGTGGCCCAGGGGGCCAAAGGCATGTTCTTGGAGATGGATACTGTAAACAACGGTTAATAAGCATCTCTGTTCTAAGAATCTTTTCTGTTCTCTTCTCTGTTCTTAATAAGCATCATGGGCCTGGTTCTAAAGAAAATGGTTAGATACAGCATCATGAACAAAA
>VSDK01018343.1:601064-636064 GCA_009767595.1 Symbiodinium kawagutii | reverse complement strand
GCAAGTGTTTGTGGTGGACCTCATTTGTTCCTTGGACTTCATGTTCCAGCAGTTTGAGCTGCATATTGTTTTGGAATGGTGCTTCAGATCGTAGTTTAAATGATAATTTCTCAAAATAGGGACCCCCAAAAGTGATTGATATTGGATGATTTTGGGGTACCACCACTGTAAGAAACAACCAAATAGTGTAATTCAAAAGAGTATTCACCCTGTCTGGAATGAACTTGGCATACTTTGAGGGAAACATTGCACAACGAAAAGCCGGTTGAATGGCAGAAAGACAAAGACAACAACCAAATCATCTTGAATGACATCGTTTTCCAGCATGCCTCGGACAGCGCGAAATCAGAGCACATGAATTGGCCACTCTAGCAGCTTTCCCTAAGTCTTAGCATGTCTTTGGCATGCCATGAGCAGCGTCCCTTTTCAAAGTTTATGAAGCAGCACGAGTATTTGGAATGTGCACCCCCATCTAGGAACTGATTCCATTTGCCATGGTTGGTTCGGGTTATTGTATAAACCTGCAAGGTGGGGCCCCTTAGTTTGCTAGGTTGGTGAGCAAGGGCAACTACGAGTTATATATGGATATCTTATGGTAGATACAACCAGCTTATTAAATGGCGAGTCTTCACCAACTTCTAATGTAGCTGGCGGCCCCGGTCCCTTGTACCTTGTAAGGTGACTCATCACTGGTTGCTATCCACGGTTAGTTCGGGGTTAATTCACCTGCCTTGTAAGGTGCTTTCTCAAAATAGGGAGCCCCAAAAATGGTTGGTTTATGACTGTAAACGGTTAAAAACTAGATGATTTGGGGGTACCCCATCATAAACCATTGTTAAGAACCATTTTTGGGGCAGTCCCAAGCAACTTACTGGTTTATGAGCCCCAAATCAATGGTTTTGGGGCGGTCCCCTATGTTAAGAAACCCCCGGTGAATCTCGTGGTGAGCTCAGTGAGTTTCGACGCAGAATGACCGGCGCCGGGCCAACGAGCCGGCCGTTTCGAGGTCTCGAAGATCGCCGAAGGGACAAGGTCACGCAGCCTCGACGCTTGATGCATTTCATTATGCAGGCCGGGTGCCCTTGTGTTTCCGGGGCGCGCTGAGCATGGAGGTCCTGGGGAGGAGGATTCTTGATAGGATTTTTCTTCTTTATAGTTTTTTTTGATTTAAAATGATTTTAGAGGTTTTTTAAGAGGATTTAGTACTTCTAATAGTTGATTTGATAGGATTTTTTTTTGGGACTATTATATTGGATGCTATTTCTTTTTAAGCTTGATCATGGTTAGTTCTGCCTGATGATGGTGTGTTGTAATTCTAGGGTTGATCAGCCAACACGAAGTAACAACATGGTTTTAAAGCTGGTTAGAGAGCTAGCTAAGTTTTGTTAAGCATTCAACCCTGAAATCAGATGAATGATTCAATGGAGGCATTTATTAGCTCTAAGATCCTGCACAACAAATGATAACAACCAACCACAACTCTGCTTGGACTGGTGCAATGTGGCTTGTCCGTCAAGAGACCTACTGGATCGCATCCCTTGGCGAAGCAAAGCTCCTGGAACACGAAATCAACCAAAAACCAGTTGAGCAACACCAGCCAAGCATCCAACAACATCACCAACCATCCAGCACCAACCATCCAACATCACCACATAGTCACCATCACCAACCAACCAACCAGCCAACCAATCCCTCCAACCAACCATCCAAGCAAAGAGTCCACCTTTGGTCCAGGAGATGTTGCGACGGCAGCATGGGGTCAAGAGCTTGGTCCACCAACGATCCTGGCAGCGCCTCGGTGCTTGTGGACGGAGGATCCTGGGGCTTTGGATCGGGGGATGTGATTGGTTGGGGGATTACAGTGGTGGGGATTATAGTGGTTTAATGAGGGATTATAGTGGTTTAGGGGGGGATTATAGTGGTGGTGGGATAATAGTAGTTGGAGGATTTTTGTGGCTTTGTAGGGCACTTGGTATGATTAGGTGGTTTATAGAGGATATAGTAGTTAGTAGTAGGGTGAACATGACCAACAATAAGACACGTTTTTTGACAAAATCTCCAAACACACTCCCCTCACGGAATTCATCAAAATTTGTTTCAATGAGAATCAAGGTAGGACATGGCTCAAACATTGGTTTGCATTCACTTTTTGTCCACGTTTAGTGGGCCACAACTTTTGACGGGCACCATCTTGAGAAGGGGGCACCAAGAGAGATGGGTACAAGAGACATGTATTGACAATCATCTATCATTTATTTCAGACATCATTAACCATCATTGAAGGGTCAACTATTACCAACCTCTTAGCAAGGACCACAAGTCTTCTTAACAGGTTTAATTTGTCATCGATCGATGAAGTGTGGGCACCACTTCATGACAATTCACAGATGGACTTGTGGATATGTTAGTGTGCTATCCAGAAATAATTGGTAGCTATCAAGTAAGAGAGATGATTTTTAGTTTGCGCAACTTACTGTAGCCTTTAATTGGCTGCAATGAAACCAATTGTAACAAAGGAGGCTCCATTTTTACCATCAATCTTATGTTAAACAACCTGTATTTACCATCTATCTGTAGAGGTCTTCAGATCTTTGTTACCAAATCTTTTCACGGGGGGCAGGGATAGCTGCTGTATGTAGGGTTCATTCACAGGTGGATCTCCCATAGCAGGATTGGAAGATGGTATTGCAAGAGGGCGTTTCGTGGCGACAGGTTGTTGCACTACGACAAGCTGGATCTACCCTCTGGTTGACTCGTAGATGAAGCTGGCAAGGGAACGGCCAGCATGCGTTGATGTTTCACCTAATAACGCTTGGTGTTTTTTAGCGATCTACTGGGATCATTCGTTACGGTAAACCTCGGAGCTCGTGGCATTTGTTGTGTTGTCCGCCATTTGCCAGTGTGATCGACTCTTTCTAAATAGAGATCATCGATTGTCATCGATGATGTTCAGGACTTGATGTTGTTGTCAAACACAGCAAGAATGATTCACGCATGAAAAATAATGATTCAAAGTAATTAGATGTAACTAGCACCTTTTTTCAGATCTCTAGTCATCCTGATTAGATCCATTCGATCAATCGACCAGCCGCCTCAATTGACAAAGCTTGCACCATTGAAGAGCTTGGCTGGGGTATTTATAGCTGGATCTTCTAACCATGACTGATGAATCATATTCTGGCTGGTGGTTTTAACCATGGTTAATACTAGTCAATAGTAGGGGATAATAAGCAACAATAGTGGTTAAGTTCAACTACTGGTTGATGGTTTACAACCTAGGCTGGTGGTTTCAAACTAAGCGTGTAGGCCTCTCCCCGCCGGATCGGCGTGACCCTATTAAGGATCGGCAAAAGGATTGGCTGGGGGGTTTTAAAAATTTTTTATTTTCCCTAGTAATCATTAACAATTGGTTGGTTGACTAACTTTTTCATAGGGGTTGAAACCACCAACCAGGATTGAAAATATCATTGTTGGTTTGCATCTCTTATTAATAGTCATCAGTGGCAGGTATGTATTTACTGTATTGACCATCATTCCTCATCCTTCTAACTGTTGGTATATTATTCACCTTTTTTGATGTTGGCAATTCGCCACCACAAACCACCCAGTGCCTGCCACTGCCATGCTTATTGTTGGCGCATCATGGCACATCTTCCGTTATTCTTGTTGCTTGTTAACCACCAGGTTCACAATCACTGGTGCCATCTGGATCTTCCACTGCCTTTCACCCATCGGGTCTATTGGAATAGCAGCAACAAGATGCAACAAGCATCATCAGATCTCCCACGACCAAAAACTGTTCGGGCTTTGAAGTCACACTGCGGGGAGCCTGAGGCTACTGGAGGCTGTGGCCGAACACGCCTCCTCTGTTGGGTCCCCGGGCGATGGGCTTGGCTTGACGAGCACCTGGTGAACATTGGCTGGTGAATGACTGGATGGTTGATAGAGGTTATGGTTTGAATATGTTTAGACCTTCAATATGGTTGGTTGGATTATGTTCAGTCGCCATTTTTTGCTGGTTTAGCTGAGATGGGTCCAATGGTTTGAGATTGATGTCTATTTACCCATGGTTGACAACCATGATTCACCAGCGTTACTTCCCTCGATGAGAACCTGGAGTGGAAAACCAGCAGTTGGTACATTCTGAAGGTGCCATGGAGACCTCCTGGTGCGATGGCCGGAATACCAAGAGTCACCAAGCATTCTATGCTTGGAAGCGGATAGCTGGCTGTTCACATTCCAAGCTCGGAATAGTATCTCAACGTGCCATGGAATGGTCTCAACGTGCCATGGCATGGTCGATGGATGGTAGTGAATTTATCAAAGTAAGATGGGTGTGTTTAGCTATTTGGGTGTTTCTCAAAATTGGGAACCCCAAAAATGGGTGCTTTATTCCTTTGAATGCTTAATAGTGGGGGGTCCCGTATTTTGAGAAACCATTTGATCTTAATTGCCTGGCAGATCATAACTCCGATTTGACATGCCAAGCCATGGATCCACTGGTGTCAAGGAGGGCGGTTTGCGAGAGTCCTGTAGGTTGATATGCCATTCAATGGCGATTTGGAGATACTATCCATTTGGAGATACTATCCCACTGGGGACTATCACAACCGCGGCCCTCCTTGTTGGTTATCAACCGGACTACCAGTAGGTCTTTGCCGTAACGGGTACCCTGTAAGTCATCCTGGCTACGTTCGCCACCTGGGAGCACTGCTACTTGGAGTGACATCCATTGGGTGAGTTACACCCCCAGAATGATGGGGTGTTCCTATTGAGGTGTCACCGAAATGATGATTGAGGTGTTCCCAATATAGATAAATAGGGGAAGTTACAGCTCATCGTTTTCGGGACACAATTACACCTCTGCTGGTAGGGACCACGTGTGACCATGCTTTGTTGCAGCTAGTGGCCCGCTGCGAAATTGTCGGCTGAAACTCTGGCGCTAAGAAAGGGCAGGGCGGGCGAAAAGTTGATATTTTTGGTGGTTTTTGTTGCTGTTGTTGCTGTTCTTGCTGCTTGTTCTTGTTGGTCGTTGTTGTTCTCGTTGTTGGTTCTTGTTGCTACTGCTCTTGTTGGTCGTTGTTGTTGTCGTTGTTGGTTGTTGTTGCTACTGCTGTTGTTGTCGTTGTCATCATTGTCGTTGTGGTTGTGGCTGTTGTCATTCAGCAACATCCAGCCAGCACAAGAACTGGCTGAGGATGTGGCAGTTGGTCTCTTCGCCGACTTCTTGGATGGTGCTCGAGATTTGGATGAGCCTGAGCCTTAGGGGTTAGCAAAGAAGCAGAAAGAAATGGTGGACTATGGTACTAGGCGGCATGACCTCCATCATGGTACAACATACTTGGGGCAGTATAATAACCCCGTGCTTTCCGTTTTGGCTGACGGAAACGCAGGAGAGGGAAATGGAGCTGAGAGCCGAAAAAACGATAAAAGGAAAAAAAAAAACGATAACATGATTTGGCGCACAAGAAAAAGACACGGGGTTTTTATACAACCCCACTTAAACATTGTTGGCAACCAAAAATAGTACCTAGAGTGGTTTAGTAGTGAATCCTGGAACCATGTGGCACATTGACAATAACCAACGTTAGATATACCACCAGGCGGATTTTTTTTGGATGGTTGACACAGCCAGTTTCCTCTTTCTGGAATTTCTTCTGGATCTAGTCAATTTTGTTGAAACCTTTGTATCATTTTCATCCTACAGGTACATCAGGTACGGTGAGCCATACATACATATTATCATATATCTTACAACTTTTCTGGGTTAGCAGTTTCTGTGGGAAACTGGTTCATTTCAGGGTCAGTGCTTACATCAACTGCAGTGTTGAACAGTTGCTCTGGCTCTGTCATAGATTCCACGTTGAAGAGAGCACTTCAGACAGAGAATATGGTTTTGTCCAAACGTGGTGTGCCCCCGAAACTCCTGGTTTCCCTACTCATAAGTTACTATTGGATGGTTAAGAGGTACCACCATTCATGATCATTTATGGACATTATGGACAAACCCACAAGATGTTTCCGGTTGGCCAACGATCATCTCCTTGCTGCGCTTGGACCATTGGTTTCTTCAGGCTTTCCTTCTATCTCTACTGCTCGCAGCTGATCGCAAGCATTCCTGAGGAACCCCAGGCGAACTCCTGAGCCGCTGGATGAGAGCCCTGATCAAGATATCAACCAGTATGAGATCACTGCAACTCATAGGTTTTGCATCAAAATTGGGAACACTCAAAATGGTTGGTTTATTACTATCAGCCACTAAGAGTGGATGATTTTGGGGGTCCCCTATGACTTGAGAACCCGCCATACGTTTGGGACCATGGTGACATTGGGCACAGGGGTGACACAAGCCATGAGTTTCTCGCCTACTCATCGCTTGGCTCCATTCTGTGCATCTGCTTGGCTGCTTGGCTGCTCGGTCTCTTCAAGACCGATCCCCCATAGCCATCATTTACCAACCATCAGTATGAACCGGATGACTGTAATTACCTATTCAAAAACAGGACACTGCAATCAGTAAATATGAATTTGAAAACCAGTAGTCGTTCGTATTGAACCATATAGCAAAACCAGAAATTGCCAATCATGAAACCTGTACTTATAGTTTTAATACCAATGACAAACCATACCAATGGACAGTACCAATTTACCAATTCATTGCCAAAAAAAGTAATTCACCATCAATCAACCAACAATAAGCAGTAATTCATCAGTATTAACCAGTACCTGGCAATTACAATCTCTAACAAGTAATAAACTAGTCAACCAGCGACTTCAACCACATCGTAGTCTTACCGCAGTAGTACCAGTACAGAGTGGTAACTCCCCAGGGTCATAAGGTGGTTTATAACCCACCTAAGTATAGTTATTTCCACCCTAACTGGTACCCTAGTTATAAATTAAGAACATTAAGATAACAAACTGGGAGCTGAACCTCCGGGATGGCGATGGAAAAAAGACAAAACACTGGGAGATACCGCACTGTTGTAACATGGTACTTAAATATCTATCTGCCCACCTGCCCATGCTGCTGCAGGGATTGCCACCTTCCAGGTTGCCACTTGGGTACGTTCGAAGCCCAGGAGGGTCCAGCTGGTTCAGGGAGCTGGGTAGGGATTGATCGCTGGTGATGAACAAAGAATCAGCAGCAATATTGTAATCAAAAACCAAAGTTGGTCAACATGATTGATGAATATTTGATGATACCAACATTATTTGATGATGTTTGATGGTCAGGTGATGTTCATGAGATTTAACATAAGACAATCAATCATCAACCTTCACCAGAGGGAGCCGGACCACCAAGGGTTGGCATAGCTCACAGTGTAACGACTGATGGTCATGGTGACTGATGGTGACCGATCATTGAGATTGATGAAGATGATTGGTCATACTGATGATGCCTGACGATGGTGATCATGTTGCGATTGCTACCCTCTGGTAGTCCCTAACCCGGCAATAGAAGATCCCCCATTCATCTGTTTTCCCTGACCATCCATTGCAGTGTGAGACTACCAGATGGTATCTTGTCATCTGCTGGTTGGGTCTGAGCCACATGATCAGCCCGCAGTGAATCATTGATGATCGTCCCTGGTTTCTTGTCATCGCCTCTGAACCATTAGTAATCACAAATGGTTGGGAGGTCCATAGGTTTCTTGAAACTGCGAACCTGGAGAATGGTTAGTTTATTACTACAAATGATCAACCAATGATGATACGGGGGCATCCCTATTTTCAGAAACCACCATATCAATTAAACCCATCCTATATTTGATGGTAAATCACCAGCCAACGTGATTTTTATCATAAACAGTACAGGATAACCCTGGAAGTAGTTTATCCCAAATTGCCTGAGTTTTATCATAAACAGCACCTGATTGTAAATATCCCAGCTGGTGATTTGTTTATCCTGAAATGTTGACCCAGGATTAATAAACCCCTGGTTGATTAATAGGGGGTACCCCCAAGTTTGCCTTGGGCTCCCATTGAAATGGTAACCCCCCTCAATTAATCAACCTAGGGTTTAGCTTCATCCTGGGTTAACATCAACCATGGTGAATAGTGGCTGGTGATGATGGTTGCTGATGCTTAGTCACTATTCACCACTATTGACCAGCTTGGTAGCTATTAACCAGCTGGGTAGCCATTGTTTTTTTAACTATTGACCACCATTATTAACTATCAATCAGCTGTTGCTGATGGTTGCCAGGCTTTACATCATCACCACCAGCCACTTTTCACCATGGTTACGGATCACTTTACTACTCCTGGGTTCACATCACAGCATGGTTAGTACTGAGCATTATCACCAACCACTATTCACCATGGTTGATGATGGTTTTCTACTCCTGGGTTTCACATCACCTTTCGCGTTTTTCCCATGAACTTCGGCCTCGGCCACCGCGACTTGTCAGCTTCGAGGTGAGCGAAAGTCGGTGCCTGCGACTGGTGGATCTTCTCTTTGCAGATTTGCCCAAGGTGCAGCTGGTGGATTTGTTGATGGGTTGACATGATTGATATGGGAGGTTCTCAAGCCACAGGGAGCTCCAAAATGGTTGGTTTACTAGTAATGGTCAATAACTAGATAATTTGGAGGGTACATATCCCCTATGACTTGAGCAACACCTTTGTGGGGTTGATGGATTGTTCAACGGGAAGATTTATTTCTGGTAGATAGTTTTCAACAGGAAGATTGGTTGATGGGAAGATGGGAAGATTGTTCGACTTTGCTTTGAAATTTGAACCTGGTTGGTGGTTCGATTCACATTTTCTATTTTCCCAAACGTAATCACTAAAAAATGGTTGGTTGACAAGCATATTTTCAACAGGGGGGTGGTTCAACCACCAACCAGGAACATTAGGGTGTATCCATAAATGTCGGTACCTCCCAACATCAGAGGACAACCACTGGCAGCGGGGGGGGGCAGATCCAGCAACTTGTTGGTGACTGAGAATTTCTGAACTTGATGAGGTCACAGCTTTTTGGTGCAATCATTTATCATCCATCATTCAAATCATTTATCATCCGCATTCTCATTCAAATCATTTGCCATCCGCATTCTCAGTCAAATCATTTCTCATCCATCATTTATCATCAGCCAACATAGCCAGAGATTGATCATTGTTATGCATATGACTCACCAACGTTTAGTAATTACAGTGGCCATGGCAAATCGACTATCACTGGCCATGATGATTAAGGCACCTTTTATTCACTATATTACCCACTATTATCATCTATCGTCGGTTGTTGTCAATCACACATATTAAGCCATTATTATCCCGCCATGCGTACGCAAAGTCATCGCCATATCATTGACATTCATCAATCATATGGTTGACCATATCCTCAACCACATCATTCAGCATATTCTCACCTCAGCCATATTCTAAACTCTAAACCAAGGCATTGATCAACCATATGAGCATCCGACAAAAGTAGGTAAAAAGGGACAAGTATTCGAGCAATCATGGATTTCTGAAACATAGCAAAAACCTCGAAAAGCGAGCTGGTCCTACCCAAAAGCGAGCCAGGGTAATAACATAGAATTTGTTGTATTCAATCATAAGCCACCAAAGACTTAAAGAGATCATCTACTTGGCTGGTTGGTGAGTGAGTGGTTTGGTAAGTTGTTTGGTTTAGTTGTTTTAGTTGGTTTGATTGGTTTAGTTGGCTTTGTTGGTTTAGTTGGCTTATGTTCGTTGACTCTAAGAACAGTCAAGCGCCGCCGCTGCTCAGCAGCTGATGCTAAAGAGCGCCCGTGGTTTGTGAACCCAGGTCCAGCCCCTGGCCTGTAGCGAGCCCCAAAGCGAGCCCAAAGCGAGCCCCAAAGTAGCACGTCAGCAGCATTTGGAAGAAGACCAACGTCCAAGTCTAAGTTCCAAGCTATACCTGTGGAGTTGATTGTGTAAGCCTGTTTCATCCTGTTTCCTGAATTGGGTGCGACTGTTTAGGGCCTGCTCCCAGATGAGGTTTATGTACCAGCCTGGTTTTGGTGAGTACCTTGGTGAGTACCTGCTTTGTAGGGTTTGGTGCCAAGCTACAGAGGGGAGCGGTCACACCTGTAAGAGCTTAGTGGCTGCCACCCTGACAGCAATGGAGTTCTGACATCCACCGCTTGGCAGGCACTGTATTTTCTAAGCAAGCAACAAGGAATAAGCAAAAACACCGAAAAGCGAGCTGGTCCTACCCAGAAGCGAGCCCCCTCCCAAATGATGGTAAACTTAATACCAAGTTTCGTCCGTTGCTCATATCCTGAACCTCAAGCATATTCTCACCTCAACCATATCCTCAATCATCCTCAATCAAGTTTCAAACATATCTATCCCCCTTGGGATAAACCCAAAAGAATGTATGAGCCAATGCCTCCTATAAATCTCGATACATATTATCTTATTTTGCTTCCCCAGATCTTGTTGAAACTTGCTTGGCTAGGCGAGATCAGTGGTCCAGGAGGAGATTGAGAAACAGGCGCTGGAGCGCTCGTGGCGCAATGGCCTGTAGTTGATGATGCTTAGTGATGCGAAATGATGATACGGGATCATGACAAGAATTGCTACTTGATGGTAAAGTATAGCATCATTATATCTATCATGGAATCTCCATCTTTAAAAAGCCATCAATATAACCATTATTGGATAACCAGCAATGACCAACCATTATTATCATTGTTAAGTACAAATGCTTAATGATGCTTATAATGATTGATAAAGGCGCAAAGGCGGTTGTTAATTCGATGATGTCTCGATGATTGATAAAATAATTATTCGTCACGTTTGGTGAATGTTAACAATAGAAACTAACAGTTGTGAATTATGACAATAGTTAACAATTAACCATTGTAAGTATTGTTTACCATGAACTATTCAATCAACCATTATAACAATATTGTCAAAACGTCAGTTGATTGACGAATAGTGTAGGCTATGTAATCGTTAATGGGAAACATCTATGAGTTAGTGGTAAATAGTCATGGTCATGTTGCACTCTTGAAAGCAAATGCTGATGGTTTGTCGTGAAGATCCATGCTTCAGACCAACAGCTAAGTGTTATCTGGTTTGATGTTCCATTATACCCTAGATTAATGAAACCAGTAACGATTGATGATGATAAACCATTACTGTATACCGGCCGTAGATTATATCCTATTTTTTTCATTACATGGTTGTGTGTCCCTGATGTTCACCTACCGATGGTTGGTATTGACACATTACTACTGAAACAGCGATTGTTCACAGGGGGCTCCGGCAATATCGTGGAGGCAAATATACATCATGCATTGTGACAATGGGGCAATTCATGCTATTCACTAGACACTGAAGGGTGCTGCAATAGTCAGCCAACTGCGTGCTCAGCTGTGTTCTTTATAGTTACGACACTTGAGCACTGGCGAATACAAAGCACCACAAAACACTGGCAGCATCACTACGAGGAGTCATATGTTTAAGGACTAAGGGTTGTTGATGACAGCCTTGTTTGGGAGCAGGCCAAGAAAGGTTTCCGTCATTGGGTGGTTGTTGGCAGGGATCCGATTGTCCACCACAATGCTGTTGGAATTGTTTGCTGATGATCCCTATCAATAGCTAATTGGTGTCTCATTGGGATATGGCCACGACTGATAAGTACCAGGATGAGCTTGATTTTAGCTGGGTTCATCCCAACTGACATGATTGCTGATTTTATGACATAATTGCGATGACACAAGGCAACTTCCATGGCGCCCAACCACTGTACCCCACCATTCTGTTTACAGTACTGCAAATGTTATACCCATCCGTCTTGCCACAGCAGTTATATCAAATTATTATGTCTGTACAATATATATATATATATATGTATGTATATATGGTGGTTTCTGAAAATAGGGTAACCCCAAATCATCCAACAGTATTCAGTTATTAGTAATATAAACCAATCATTGTTTGGAGTTCCCTCTTTCAATATATATATACATATAGACTGTTTTTTTATCAATATATATATATATACATATATATAAATGGATTTATATTTGAATATATTTACATACTTAGGCGTATGTTTATTTTCAACAAGGCACACATATATATATATATACATAGATATATAGATATAAAGATATTTATGCATATATACATTTATTTTTTATTTACATACTGACAATGCGGACAAGAATTTTCAGCACAGCGATTGGGCTAGTAAATATGTTAAGCATCCACCATCGATTGGACACTATCAGGCACTATTTAAACATTAATTGGCCACAATTAATCATGAGTGAGCATTTATTAGGCATGATTAGCAATGACTAGTAAATCATTCAGCATCAATCAACCAGTAATGGACAGTTCTTATCCATCAATTCAGCATTCTTAACCATTCATTGACCACCAATCAACGTTTATTAGCCATAAATTCACCATCATCTACCACGAAAGGACCATTCTTAGGCATCAATTCACCATTAACTCAAAAAAAGGGTAACCCTAAATCATCTAGTCTTAACCATTTACGATCATAAACCAATCAATTTTCGGGCTCCCCATTCTAAGAAACTACCATTCAGATGTTTCTGAAATCAATAAGCCCGAAACATGGCTGGTTTATTTTCATAGATGATTCATAAACTGGATTGTTTGAGAGTGCCCTTATTCGGAGAAACCACCAGTTTAGCAATCAATAAACTGTCTTTTTGTATAATGGCAAACCAATTACTTTTTGGGTCCCTTTTTGGGTCCCTTGTCTTAAGAACTCCCCCCTAAGAAACCACTGAAGACCCCTTAAAAAACAATTGGTTATAACCAAGTGTCGTAGTTTAGCAATCAACAAACTGTTTTTGAATATAGCGATAAACTAACCATTGTTTTTCCTATCATTGGTTGGTGCTTATCCCCCATAATTGGTTGAAACCTTGATCCACAGCCCTTTCTCGTTACTTATTCTGAAGACACAGCGCACAGGTTTCAGGTGGCGCTTGGACCAGCAGCCGGCGTGAGTTGGTTTCGCTGGAGGCGGAGGGCGAAGGGAAGCTGCTTGTTTCTTGGAGATTTCTGTTGGAATTTCTTGGAGAATTCTTGAGGAATTTCCTGGAGATTTATTGGTTTCTTGGTTTGTTGGAAATTTCTTTGGAATTTCTTGGTTTGTTGGAAATTTCTTTGGAATTTCTTGGCTTGTTGATAATTTCTTTGGAATTTCTTGGTTTGTTGGACATTTCTTGAACATTTCTTGAGTACTTCATAGTACTTCGTGGCTGTTTCTCGCATATTTTGTGGTTTAAACACTCAAACGGTCCCCTCTAAGCTGGCTTGATCATCCCAGCCATTGATGATTTGCCGATACCATTTCCGATTATGAAGCTGGTTCCATTTATGTCGCCATTGATGGCCGTAGAATCAGAATCAGTACCATGTTTGACCGTCACACATATATCGATTGGTTGTAATGGTTGATACGGACAAGACTACAACAGATTGCGATGGTCGATGCACTAGTTCTATACTGGTGGTTAAAATGATCATGAATTGCTAATATATGTGGTTCTCAAAATTGGGAAGCCATAAAAAATCATTGTTTATTGCTAGATCAACATTGCATGATTTGGCGGTAGCCCTATTTTGAGAAACCACCGCGTGTTGATAAGATACATTGCTATGGTTGGTTGATTGCAACCACAATCACAGCGATATGAACAGGCAACGTTTAGTGGATTGTAACAAACAATAGGTCCAGAGCTAATCGGTTGTTGCACCGGGCTGTAATTGCTCGAACATTCGGGGCTGTCACAATACTAAGAATGTACCTGATCCATGGTCTATGATATGTCATGATGAGTCCCATACAGTCTTTTTAGATTGCGGTTTCGCAAAAATAGGGGTACCCCCAAAGTGGATGGTTTATTACTATAAATCATTAATAGACTGAATGATTCGGGGGTACCCCTATTTTGAGAAACCACCAGTTTAGCAAGCTTGGTCAACCAAGACAAAGGGATGACAACTGCGGATTTGACCAGTGCTTATAGGGGTTCACGAGCGGCCGGAGAAATTTCTAAGAACTTAGACATCGCCATGTTTGGAGGTAAGGCTTTTGCAAATGATGACTTCGAAAAAAGTTACTCCTGCTTTTGTAGAGTTCGAAGGCATGTGCAGGTCACGCCAGTGTGTACGGATATCCCCGAAATTGATCCAATGGATGTGCTCAGACGTCTGTTCTCTCCAGTTGGGGCGGTTTGGACCGGCAAAACAAGAACTTTGCCAATGGCACAATTCTTTTGCCTCCTGGCATTTGAGATGAACTGGTGACCATTCCTTAAAGAAAACCGAGAACCATCCAAGTTCCCAAATGCGTGCTCAAAGAGCCATGCAGTAGTGAAGCAATTGAACTCTGCAAAAAGGCAAGCAATAAGAAAGTTGCATGTGGCTATAGGTCAATATTAACCAACAATAATGGGGGTTCATAATCAACAATAATGGGCAAAACACTGGCTAATGATGGGGAACTAGGGGTACAGGGTTTTGACTCACAGCCATGTGTGAGAAACTAGCGTAACACTCAAACAGGACAATTAACGACTTGCGAGGAAATTGGTGGTGCTGGATATTATATAATTCATAATTGCTAATCTATGAGTCCTATTCAACACCACTGCCCATAAACCATCCCGCGATCGGCCATGATCAACACCTTGTTCATCTATGGCCGATCATTTCAACTTTGGGATTGAATCCATGGCCGTCTCCCAAGATTCCAGCTGAACAACCAATATTAATCATTCATGTTTTTAGTAATAAACCATTCACTATAGCTGGTATATCCCTATTACTGCTTATTATCCCATTGTCAATAGGCATTCTTAACTATTGCTAACCATGAATAAAACGAATCAATCACTAATAACCACACAATCACCACTGGTTACCAGTTCTAACCACTAATTATATACCACTACGAACCGCTAGTAAACCCTCCATCACCCGGGGGTTCCCAATGGCTTAGTCGAAGCTACCAGGACTTCAGTCTTGACGAGAGCTGCCTTGACACACCCTGCCTCGAAGTGGATGCGTTGCGGGGGGACCCAGGATGGCCCGATGTGGTGCCAGATCCCAAGTGTTGGGATAGCTCGGTGGGGGAAAACGGCAGGAAAGCAGGAGTAGCAGTTTCATCCGGTTTCATGGTTGATATACATACATACATACATGCATGCATGCATGCATACATGCATACATGCATACATGCATACATGCATACATGCATACATGCATGCATACACACATACACACATACACACATACACACATACATACATACATACATACATACATACATACATACATACATACATACATACATACATACATACATGCATGCATGCATACAATCATACATACAATCATACATACATACATAGATACATAGATACATAGATACATAGATACATAGATACATAGATACATAGATACATAGATACATAGATACATAGATACATAGATACATAGATACATAGATACATAGATACATAGATACATAGATACATAGATACATAGATACATAGATACATAGATACATAGATACATAGATACATAGATACATAGATACATAGATACATAGATACATAGATACATAGATACATAGATACATAGATACATAGATACATAGATACATAGATACATAGATACATAGATACATAGATACATAGATACATAGATACATAGATACATAGATAGATAGAAAGATAGATAGATAGATAGATACATACATACATACATACATACATACATACATACATACATACATACAGACAGATTGTGACATGTTGATATATAGACAATTCTATGGGTATGCTTGTAGTTTCCTTGTACTCAGATTTTTCAAGATTTTGACGGTGTATGTAGAACAAGTGGGGACAGATACAGATAGATACATAAATAGATACATAGACAGACAGACAGATAGACAGACAGATAGATAGATAGGTAGATAGATAGGTAGATAGATAGACAGATAGATAGATAAATGCATATGCTTAATGACATCTACGCACACATATACATATAACTAGCTTGTCCAATGCCTTGGCACCCACCTGATAAGTGGGAGATGCCACTCTGTGGCTGATCTGGACCCAGGAACTTGCTGCCAATTCATTAAGCTTGCGATTGGCTGATCAACGGCACCATGCAGCCTATGCTGGTAGATACCCCAACCCAGCAACCGATTGAGCTTCGCCAGATCACTGAGAGTTGTAGATCACGGATGGAACTACTTGAGATCACTGCTTTTACGGACACCTGATGAGGTGTCAGCACTGCCAGCAGTGGAAAATCCTCCAGAAGATCAGTTGCAAAGGTATCCAACATGACAGCAGCTATCCCGGATTTTGATTGCCTATCTAATATGCCTTGCTATTTGTGATTGCCTATGGCCACCGGCACAGCCATCGCCCTCATGAAACCTTGGAATTCCACGGGGTCTCCAGGGAGGACTCGACAGTCCCGAGGTGCCGCGCACTGCTTGAGGGCTGGAGAGTGCACCTGGGCAGCACCATGGCGGGGAAGACGTGATGCGACCAAGGATATGCCAAGAAAATTTCCAGATGAGACTACAGATATCCCAGAGCCCTATGCCAAGGATATGCCACATCCAAAATGATTTCAGATGAGACATGATGAGACTACCAAGATGAGCAGTACATGTTCATGAAGTTTTTTTGGTACCAGGTATAGAGTCGGCAAATATCAGGCAGTCTTTCGTGTGCAAGCATTCTATGCGAGAGTCAATGGCTCTGAGCCACAAATTCAAAAAAATAAATCATTTGTGGGAAGATGATTGACCATCATTAACTCGTATCAATTCACAAGATTGGTTAGGTTATATAATGCTAAATCATTATCAATTAATTACTTAATTGATTACTAAATGAGCTTTGAGATGCTCCTTTCCCGACTTTTTCGCTGGAACCCCGTTCTTTTCCTACCCCAAGCCACCAAGTTCGCAGCAGGAGTTTTGGTGAAACCGGAGAATTTCAGGAAACAGTTCCTCATGAGCCCCAGTTTTTCGCAGTGTTCCTGAGGTGTTGCTTGCTGCTGAGCAAAAGCATGCCGCATTTTAGCTGGCCGGGAAGCCCCAGGGCATTGGAAGCTGGGTCTTGGCGCTATCGGAATAGTTGGCGTCTGGCACTTCTGCTTCATCATCCGAGTTCGTAGGTATACCTTTGAAGCCTAGTTCTACAAATCCGTAAGCTATAGCAGGAGAGTCCATGACAGATGTTGTGGCATTTTTGATCCGCAAGCTGACTGTGCCACCAAAGTGCTCAAAGTAGGATCATGTCCAACATTCCCACCATTATAGGAGTGCATCACCACCTGATTGCGATTGCTGAAATCTTCTGGTACATGAAGCCAGGATAATGTAGGGTGATACATCCAGAAAGCGTCAAGCTAGCTTTGAAATCTCTCCAAAGTTGCAGAAATTGATTGGAGTCAATAGCCATGACAGGCATAAGTGGAGCGCAATGTTGGGTGCACTACATGAATAGGGACAGGGATTCTTATGACGATCCTAGGCTGGTACGTTCTAGGTTACGTAGTTTGGGAATAGGTTCAGCGACTTCCGATTGACTGCAACTTCCAAATGTCCCCAAGGTTGAATGATATTAAATGTCCCCAAATCTTATGTGACTTTGATTGATGTCTTCAAACGCTCTTTGTTGTGGATTCATGAAAACCTTGCCATCTTGTGGCTGCAGCTTGCATGAACGTAATTGTGAGCTCTGCCTTTGCAACTATTGTCAAGCCCTCAAGAAGCCCTTTTTTACGCAGGGCCTCAGCTCCCAGAAGGGCTTGATCTGGGATACCACTCTGAAATCCATGCCAGCTCAGCTTTCCAAGTAGGAATTCAGGGAACCCTGGTCCCTGGTCCTGATTTTCCACTCGACGTCGAGGCGTGACACTGTGATGGCCTTCATCCAAGCAGATGTCCATGGTCGTGGTTGGCTTGATCCGCACGAGGCACTGATCCGTGGCGGCTCCCCCCCAAGCAGGTAATGTCTGCCGAAGATGCCCAGGAAATCCAAGGAATAGCGGCCTTGCGAATTCCGTGAGGGTACCCGTGTAGCACCGTGGTAGCCAAACTAACAGAGGCCTCCGCTCCATATTTTCTAGATTTTGGTCAGAGCCATGGGTTCCTCTTCTCCAAGGATATTATATCCTGGTTGGATTGCAGCCGCTCCCTTGGCTTTTTAGGCTTTATGGGACATGATTGATTTACCATACAGCCTCGAACAGTTAGACTTTTAGCAAGGGATCAACAGCAGCCACCAAGACTAGTGATCCTATTCCAGTTGTTGTTTCACTTGGACCACTTCTAGTACTATCACTATAGTATTACTAGCGGGATCAACAGCAGCCACCAAGTATCGCCTAGGTATATCTTGGTTTTTCGCCTTCCTCCAGGCTCAGCGTGCCGACCTGCAGCTGTCTGCAAGACGTGCCTGGACAGCCATGCAGCCAGCGGAGCTCTGTGGCGACGCGGGAAGGTTTGAAAGATGATCTAAGGCCATACCCTCTGGTAAACTAACATGGCAATGGAAAATCCACCATTTATAGCTCATTTCCTAGGGTTTCCCTAACAAAACGGTGGATTTTCCATTGCCATGTTAGTTTACCAGAGGGTAACCAATTGCTCAATGGTTCAGTTCATGAAGCTGATTCAGCGGATGGATATTTAAGTGGTTCAGACTGGTAGTGTGCAATCAGCCTTGGCATTTGCTTGGGGAATCAAGTTCCTTGCGGTAGCAAAACCTTGGCAACGGCTGGATCAGGACAAACAAGTGGTGAAGAAACCGACTTCTGAACTTTTGTATCCGTTAGATCCGGGCTGGTTATCGCAGAGCAGAGCAGTGTTCGCAGGAGATGTAAATCACGTGGACTTTGTTTCTTCACATGCAACGCTGATTAGTTATGCAAAGTGGGAGTTTAACGTCGGTCACTTACCGTCATAGTCACTTGACTTCCAATTGCATATTGCGTAGAAGTGCAAGGTCTGAGCGTTGGACAGCGCATTCCAATGGTTGACCAAACCATCTGATCCGAGATTCTGCTAAAGATCCAAAACTCAGCAGCAGTTGGATACTGAACAAGGTCTGATTTGGAAGTTGTAGCATCAGCTTTGGGTTGGTGGTTGGAGGAAAGAACCACAGCGCTTTGACTGCAAACTGTTGAGAGCTCCCTCTAGACCACACCCCAGAGCTTACGAGAAAACGCTGGTGATGTACCATCCATATCTCCCTCCTCGTCAAGCGTCGACCAAGGTAGCCGAGAAAACCCGCCGTTGACGGATCAAACTTCGTTGCTTGGCGACATAGCAGGGCGGTGTTTGCATGTGCCGTGGTGCGTCAAGATGATCCCAACAATCTGGCGATTGGGAGCCAAGGAGCTAACCAACTGGTAGTAATCAGAAAGGATCAAAACAAGCCCCTGAGATGTTCAACAAGCCACTGACTTTTGATTTGTGGAGATGAGGTGTTGCGAGTGGAATGGCCTTACATAAGCGGCGAGTTGGGTCAAGCAGTTAACCAACCAATTTCATGGGGGATAACAACCAACAATCATAAGGAAAACAATGGTTAATGATGGGGGAACCAGGGGTACAGGGTTTTGATCCACAGCCATTTGGCTTCAATTCCAGGTGAAAATCCATCTTGCCCCTTGCCAAGCCAACCATGTGCCTCAAAATCGTGACTGAGGGGCCGATGGGAATGTCTATGAACCAACCTGTGTACGATTATAGTCTCTTGGTCATACCCCGTGTACCCTGTATTATGAATGTGGGTCCTTGTCGATCATTTATCACCCTTGACCAAGCATCGTTCGTCATTCATTATCGTATTGCGCACTTGTCGGTGGTGTTTCTGGTTCGGCTTGTGGTTGCTGCTGTTTTTATCGTTGTTTTTTCCTGTTGAATCTGTTGATTCCTGTAATTACTAAGGATGGTACTAGTTCTTGTTTTTGTGACTCCATGGTAATTATAGTTCATGACCCATTATGCAACCTTCATCTGACAATTGGTGTATTGGCATGGGAAAATGGATTTGAACCTCGATGATTTTCTCATCAGCGTGTGTCCTATCTACTATTCTCTGGTATAAATTCCAGAAAGTCTTTCATAGGTAGTAGTCATTAACCATCCAATATTGGCACAGTATTGCTCATGCCCCCTTATGTCAGTCCCTGTGTGGGGTTAACCTAATGTCCCTCAACTGGATTTTTTTGATTACGTCCTTGTTTGTACCACTTCTAATTGACTGAGCACTGGACACCTCAAATCCCTTCTGTATCCGCTACTATTATCCCTGATAAATTGCCTATGGCAATTAGCGGCCGCAGAGTGGTCCCCCAAGTGGGCTAAGTTGGTGAACATAAGCGGGCAAGGTGTACCTAGAAATAACTGATGGTACTTGTAGATATAACGAGCATGTCGTGTCAGGTATACAAACCATGAACCACCATCAACCATTATGATTATGATACTCCACCATGTATTTTGCTTCAGAAAACACCATCAACTTAACTTCCAAGGGCGTCGTTTCCGAGAGGGTCTCCATCACTACCAGCCAGTATCAACCAAATTCTTCCCCATCATTAACCAACATGATTCATCCCAGTTTGCGAGCGGACAAGCAGTACTACAACCATGATATCCTAACTAAATCCATGAAATCCCACGAAATCCCATGAAAAACTCGTAAATATATCTCGACCAAACCCATGAAATCCGATGATTTTCGGACCGCTTCAAGCGGCCCGGTGGGGTGCCACGGGCTGCACCAGCTGTGGGGTCGCAGGCTGGGTGCCTTCGTCTTTCGCACCGCGCAGCAGCTGGGTGGTCTCACGGAGGTGGGGGTACAAGCACGAAGGAACTCAGAAGCCAAGCCAAGCAGAGATGGTTAACAGCATTAATGTACTTAGATTATTAAGTTGTTAAGCATCTGATGATGGTAATGCATCCTTATCACGCAACTGGGAACGATGACAAGCATGATACGGATGGTTAACAAGTTAATCATCTAGTAGGGATGGTTAATGAGGATACTTAATAATCTAATCAGGATGGTTGACGAGGATATTTAATTAATGATTTTTTTTTTCGGTTTAAAGATTTTATAAGAAGGATATTGATAATCTAATGTTGATGGTGAATAATCTAAGAAGGATGGTTTAGAATGATGGTCAACGAAGATCAATCTAATGATAATGGTTGATAATCACGGCAAATTATCTAGGAAGGATGGTTGAAAATGATGGTCAATGAAGATCAATCTAATGAGAATGGTTGATACTGATGGGCAATGATCTAATAAGGATGGTCAATGAAGATAGTTAATAGTCTACGAAGGATGGTTGATTATGATGGTCAACTATCTAAGAAGGATGGTGGATAATGATGCTAAATGAGGATGGTTAATAAGGATATTTAATGATGGTCAAGAGCCACAAGGCGGATAGTTGTGAACCACAGCGAAGGGCTAAGTACTGAATCTGTGCTGTGCGAATTGATGGTTACCACTATATAATAACGGTTAACCAGATTGTTGTCATGGCCAGTCATAGACATACCCTTGCCAAAAGTGCTTTATCAGCAACAAGGGGTATACAAGCAATCATCATAATGCCACCAGCAGAAACCAACAATCACAAGGTAGTCAATGAACAAGCGTGAAGAATGGGTCAGACAGCCCTATGTGAATGGCTGGGATGTAGTTGGAGTATTATAAACCATATATCTGTGCTAACCATTGTCCAGATTCCCCCCAACAGATTCTGGATTGTGGCTGGTTTTCTAAGTTTGGCAGACTGTGTATTTTCCAGTACACATCAGCATCAGCCCTTCCAAAATTGAAACACTTCAGACACTTGGCCACCGGTGTCCGGCAATAAACATCTACCTGGCTCCCGGTGTTGGACAAGCATCACAGTTCATGTCGCAAGGGTGCCACAGCTCACATGAAACCACTGCCAGCCTACCACCAGGCATCCCTTAGAGAAGATGCGGTGGCGGAGTCGGCTGCCCAGCAGAAGTCTGGAGCAACCAGCAAAGGCGTTGCTTTTCGTGTGTTCAAATGGTGGTTTCTCAGAATCGGGGGTACCCCCAGTTATCATCCAATATTCACCATTTATCGCAATAAAATGTAGGGGAAAAACATGTTTTTGGGGTTTCAAACGTTGAGAAAGCATCAAACACACACCACTTTTGGTGCAGTGTCACGCAGTCAGGACGGCCTTGGCAGTGGACTACTCGGGCGTGGCGCAGGAAGATCAGATCTGCTTTCAGCTATGCATGGGAGCCTGGCCCGTGCCAAACGACAAACGATAGGTGGCGTTTCATGGTGGGGTGACCTCTTGGTAGAGTTCATGGCTGGTTTTTGTCATTTATGGCCCATCCTTGTAGTTTCTAGTAATTAGCATCATCCCAAAACTGAGCATCTTTTGGCTATGATGGTTTGGCACATAAGCAACTGTTGATCGTGTTGGTGGGATTCAACTAAAAGCTGACTTTGGCTGGGGATTGTGATAATCTATGAGTCTATGAGAATATCAATCCAAACCAGCAACAGTGGTTAAACCAGCAAACAATAGGTACACTACAGTTGGCAGTAGTTTTAATTTGGGTCATTGTCACACCTACCTCTACAAATCTCGTGCCTCTCAATTGCCCGACCCAGCATGAACCGATTTTGCTGCAACCACAGAATAGAAGCTTTGTTCATCATTGGACCATTGCCCTGTGAATGGAGGTTCCCTGGAAATCTGAGTGGGGACCGGACGCCCTCCGAAACTTCCCCCTTGGACAGCAGTATCATTGGGGCTGACCGACAAGGTGGGCCCACAACCACTTCGGTAAGTTGGTTTATAACTAACTTAACTAGGGGTAGCAACCATGTATAGGGGGTTATAACACAACGAATGACTACTGGGGGCCCACCTTGTATAGAAAGCTTTTGAAATGTCCTGCCTCGAATGACGGTTCAGTTTCCAAATTCATTCTGTTGTCGGTGGTTGGTTTCACCCCTTTTAACGGACAGTCTTCATCTCTCAGTATACCCTTTGTCAGGATGGCAATTCGTTTGCATTTGGAAGGCCTTTTGAAGACAGTGTATACTTCATATGGTACCCATCATCAAAATATTGGTAGCAGTAGGATATGGAACCATCCCCAAACATGGTGTGTATGAAAACATTTTCACCCATCATTGTAGTCAAATCGTCGTAATGGAATATTACAGAATCATCTGCAATACAATAATTTGATTATCATGGGTTCACTACAGTTTACTTTGATTAGAACAACAAAATCAATTCGATTATACTATTATTGTCTTTAATCTGTCTCCGACCAATATCTATCTATCATTAGATACCAATTATTCATCACGATGCTTTCGCGTCATGCTTGGAGAACGAAGCGCTGCAAGGTCTGACGGCCTTCCGATCGCTGGAGCGAAGCTTGGGGGTTGGGGAGCTCAGCGGAACCTGGAGTTCAGGTTGGTCGAAATGGCGATCGCTGCATCGGAAGCGGTACAGATCAACCAACAGGCCATTGGATGTGGTATGAATGTGGTAAATCAATCAAATGACCAATATAATTTGGGCAAACCATGATCAAATGAGTCGGAAACAAAAATGTAGTAAACAACAAGAAACGGGTAAACAGCCAATCAAATCACCAAAGGGTAAACAACCAATCATAGGGCTAACCCTTGTGTTTCAACCCATTGCGAATAGCAACCAGACAAAAAGGAATCGCGACTGCTCTGCCTAACAGGTACTCTTAAGGCTATGACTCTAGGATATCGATAGTGACGAGATAAATCTGTTCCTGTCTCTCTCTCTCTCTCACTCTTTCTGGATATGTGTGTAGACATTTCCATTTGTAGAAACTAGTGAGATTACACTTCTCAAAATTCAGTGGGTGGAGTTCTGAGCCTGCCATTTTTTTTTAAAGGGGGGATCATCATCATCATCATCATCATCATCATCATCATCATCATCATCAAACATGATCATCATCATCATCACCACCATCATCATCATCACCATCATCATCATCATCATCATCATCATCATCATCATCATCATCATCACCACCACCATCATCATCATCAACATCATCATCATCATCATCATCATCATCATCATCATCATCAACATCATCATCAAACATGATCATCAGCATCATTGTCATCATCATCATCAACATCATCATCATCATCATCATCATCATCATCATCATCATCATCAACATCAACATCATCATCATTATCATCATCATCATCATCATCATCATCATCATCATCATGATCATCATCATCATTGTCATGTTCCGTCGAATCTAACGAGCAATTTGATCAATTTCCTGTGTAATTCCTTGCATTGCTTTGGCTTACCCTTGTTATTTACACAGACACATTTTCTGATAGTTGCTAATTTGACGGATTCACCGATACCAATAAGTTTGGCTGATATTGCAAAGGAGCAAAAATAAGCATACTGAGCTTTTGTTTACTGGTCCACTCATTTCTGGCCTTCAAACCACTATGGGTTTATTTCTAAAGATGATTATTCTGGCCCAGTGACTACCCATATAAGATCTTTAGAAACAAAACCCACGGTATGCCCGTAATGCTGGTTCACCATGGCTCATACTGGTTCATTGAATTTGTTCATGATCATGTCAGTTGCTCATTACCTGGTTGGTGGTTTTAGACATTTTCTATTTTCCCTAGTAATGATTAACGAATGGTTGGTTGACTAATATTTTCATAGGAGTTGAAACCACCAACCAGCTTGTTATCATTCTTAACCACTATAATCATTAGCCATTATTAACCACTATTAACCACTATTGACCATTGGTTAACCATTCTATTTTTGGTCCCCCTTGGCCCAATTAAAAACTGCTAATGCTCTGGTGCCGAGGTCTACCTGAAATGGCTGTTGCACAGCGAAGAACCGCGAGATCGTGCAGTGTGAGCCGTGCAGCCATAGCTGAATACTATCGTTTTCCCTTGGGACCTGATTTTTGATGGTTATAGATGGTTATTGATTATTCACACCTGGATTTTTTGATGGTTATAGATGGTTATTGATGGTTCTTGATGGTTATTGGTGGTTATGATGGTCATTGGTGGTTATGATGGTTCTGGATTTTCTGAGGATTATTGATGGTTCTTGATTTTCTGATGGTTATCGATGGTTATTGATGTTTAGTGATTGATTATTGATGGTGTTCAATAATTATCAAAAATGATGGTTAATGATTGATTGATAGCCATCAGCTGGTTATTGATGGTTCTGGATTTTCTGATGGTGATTGATGGTTATTGATGGTTAATGATTGAGAACCTGATTGACTGAGGGTAAGTTGTTGATTGTTGATTACACTTTGGTGATCCAACATGGCCATGGAAATTCACTGTTTCCAATAGGTATGTAATCTACAAATGGTGGATTATCCACTGCTATGTTAGATCACCAGAGGGCAATGTCGGTTGATGATGCTGGATTCTTGGTTATACGCGTGAGGCAGGCAGCAACATGTCACAGAACGAGTGGCTTGTTTGATGACCAGTAACCCTGGCTCCCCTATCATTAACCATTGGTTTCCCTATAGTTTTGTTGGTGAACTTTTCCCCCATGAAATTGGTTGGTTAACTGCTTGACCCAACTCGCCGCTTATGTAAGGCCACTCCACTCGCAACTGGCTTCATCTCCACAAATCAAAAGTCAATGGCCTGGACAGAGCCACCCCTCCCTGAGTTGTCAATTGGGATTAAGCGCTGTCAAGCACCTCAGAGGGCAGGTTGCGAGCACCAATCTTCCCCTAAGTAAGTACAGGTTGGTGAGAAATCGTCACCAATCATTGTCATCATGGACTTTCATCAAGCCTTGTTTAACCATTACCATTCATCAACATCAGCCATTCTGGATCGTTATCATGTATCATTGACTATCACAAAGGGGAGGAACCCCCTCCATGAGGGCGATTGAGTGTGAGCAGCTGAAGCCACGTAGCTTCAACAAATAGAGGTGGTCATCATGACCCTACAGGCCTCGTGGAGGTGGTTGTCCTGAAGCTTCTGGAGGTGGTTGTCCTTGATGGAGGTGATGGACCCTACAGGCCTCTGAAGTCAAGAAGACAACCACCTCCAGAAGGTTCAGGAGTTGGGCCCTGTGCAGCACTTGAGCCAAATCCCATGCTGAAAAACCTGCGACGGGTTTGACAGGTACAGATCTGTGACGGGTCGCATTTTTGCCGTGAGGCCAAGCGGGGTTGGTGTGATGGGTGGGTGACCTGTCACTACGACCTGGGGTGATCGGATGATGATCCGACATAAACAGCTGCCGGGTGGCTCCTGGTGCTAGACAATCGGTTGAAAACTAGTGGTTCACAGATGAAACAACCATAGCTGGCTGGTGGTTTCAAACATTTTTCATTTTCCCTAGTAATTGCAAACTAATGGTTGGTTGACTAATATTTTTCATCGGGGTTGAAAGTACCAACCAGATAGCTATTGCATAGTAATAGTTAATCATAAGTTACATAGCTATGAATTGTTTCGTATCAATTCATCTGTAAGTTGTTTAGTTGTGAACGATCAAGTGAGAAGACTTGGAGGGGTCCCCACGTGCAGCTCGGGGAATGAAGTTATCACTAAGCTGCCAGTCGAACCAGTAGCAAGGGATACTAAAATGCTCTTCCATTCTTGCATCGATCAAATCGATACATCGTAAATCTGCCAAAGCCAAATCACTGCAGGTTGTATTTTTCCGACGTCTTCAACAGATTGCCAGGGCACAACTTCGTCCATAACTACCGAAGTCTCTTTCGGTGGAGGATGGAGTCTGTCCGTAAATTGCTATATCCAAAAAAGAAGCTCAGTTGGGGTCCCAATCAAACATCCTTTACCTTTTCACCATGGCCATTTTTGATTTCATGTGATTAGTTTTGCACCTGCAATGGTGGCCCGCAGTGTGCGCAGGCGTGCCATCAGCTTGCGCAAAGCTTGGCCATTGATGCACAATTTGAGGTGGGAGGAATCTGATTTGGCGGAGATTGGACAGCAACGAAGATGTCACTGTTGAGAATAAGGGGATGTACATGGGCAACCGGTGGTATCATCACATAACTGAGAAATGTGCACAACTATTAACCAAGATGCCCGGTTATGTGGTTAAGTTATCGATAATTAATTAATGACTATGGTTATAAATGGTGATTTACCATGGGCTAGGGTTTTTAAAGATAACTGGTGATATTAGACAGTAACTATGGTTATATGGTTATTGACTATGGTTATTAATTAACTACAACTGGTGATATAACCACATAACCCCGATGTCATCCTCAGGTTGCTGGAGCGGAGCCAGGTGTTTGCTCGTTCTGTTGCTGAACCACCAGTTCGACCTGCAACTCACCAGGGAAGAGGCAGGCCGTGGGACGGGCCAGGCGGCCAGTCCCATGGTGATATGGGGCTGTCTCAAGGCAGTTCGGGAACCCTATAAAGTGGTTGGATTATCAATGGTTATAGTAGGGGATAAGAACCAACATTAATGGTTAAACAACTACTAGTTGGTTTATCACTGGTTCGCAATTGTCAATATTAGGGGGATTATAAGCAATAATGAGGGATATACCAAGTATAGCGGTTGCAGTATTACCATAAATGGTTAAGATGGGATGATTTGGGGTACCCCTATGACTTGAGAAACCACCACATGATGGATAAAATGATCATTCTTGCGCAATTCATTTCAACCATAATTGTCAATGACAATGACGACTAATCACGACGAATTGATCCATATTGATGAGGCTTACCTTTTCGTTGACATTGGTTAAGGATTCTTGATCATGCTTCCTTTGGGTCCAGCTGGGAAATTCCAGGAATCCCAAAAGATCCCAAGCTGAAACGAGGAAGATGGTAGATCTGGGTGTTTTTCAAGTCGTAGGGACCCCTTAGCTATTATCCAGTTTCTTGACCATTTATAGCAGCAAGATGTGATAAACCAGCCATACCTTTGGGTTCCTACACGGTCGCGAAAGCTCAAGCTGATTGTTGTCGCATCGATGCTGGCATTGCTCGGCAAAAACCTTCGTCCAGCTGGTGTGGATGGTGTATCAAGTTGTGTATTAGCGGAAGTAGTATTGTTTGGAGGTCAAAATTGGTGGTTTCTTAAAAATCCGGGTACCCCCACATAATCCCCAGTCATAGTCGGTTTTCGATGATCAATGGTTGATTTTAGGGTTTCCCCAGTTTGAGAAACCACCATTTGTTGTTGCAAAGCATTGTTCCCTTGCTATACAAGAGAGCTTTTCTACCATAGCAGTTGGAGAGGTACCGTTAGTGCCGTGCCCTTTGGTAAGCTGACCATTTGGATATTGGCAGGACCAAGGGAGCCAGGGATACGATTTCCCAATTACCATCGATTACCGTCGTTACTGGGAAGTAAGTCTGTAGGACCATGATTCTCATGGAGGTTTGCAACCTGCATCGATACTTTTGACATCAACACATCATTCTTGGCACCGGTGTGCCATCGGGATTTGCAATTGGGATAAGATGTTTGAGTTTTGGGGTAAGATGTGTGCCATGCGGATCCTTGTGGATTGGGGTAAGATCTTGTTTTTGGGGTAAAATACTGCGCGGACCCAGTATAGACAGGGAGCCAATGGTTTATCTTTGCAGGGTACTAATGGCTCACCGAGAGCAATCGCAAAAGATGGTGATCAATTGCTTCTTATTCTTGCCAAGCAAATACTTTTTAAATCATCATTGTCCTCAAATACTTGCTAATCTGGCTGTTGGTAAGGAGGAGCTGCGGCTGACATGCAACGCCGTAGGCACAGCCTGAGCATGTCGGCTGGGAATTGACGGCGCCTTGGCCGCTGGTGGGCCTGTGGAGTGCGTTTCAGAGATGGTGGTTGCTCAAGGCATAGGGTGGCCCCGAAGTTATCATCCTTTACATTAATCATTTATGGGAATAAACCAATCATTTTTACGCGTTTCCTATTTTGAGAAACGCCTGAATCTGCCACTGCACCACCATGTTCCACCATGTTCCACTATGACCCAGCACAGGACTTTCGGATGTTTTCTGTCGCTCAGCAGTTTGGCAAACTGAACCAACTTGGTTGCGTGGAACCTTACCATTTGAAAGCTGGTTTACCTATGACTTCAATGGTTGTAGATTGAAAGGCTTCCAGTTTGGGACTTCGGGTAGAAAGGTTTGGGGCATCCCTGAAGTGGATCCCATTGCTGTCCAGCCACCATCTTCATTGATTGAAGTTGCTTTCTGAATCGGAGGGCTGGACAGCACTGGGATCTATCATTATACTAGTACTAAACTCAGTACTACTTGGTTTGTTGAGATTGCTACTTTGTGTTGATTTTCGTAGATTTCTCGAAGTTTGATTCTGCACTTGATGATCCTTCTCTACCTAAATGATTTTTGTTGATAGTTGCAATCTCCTGGCATTGTAGTTTGAGTGGTAGAGTGGATTGATCTCCGGTGGGTGGTGTAAAGGTGGAGCTTTCAAAGTAGATCGCCACCACATGGACTTGCTTGCAGCGGCCCAGCAAGGCTCACCAACGTCATTTCCTCCAGTCTTGTTCGCTTGGTTGCTGTCCAACTTGTGTGCTGGTTGCCGCTGTTCACGCTGCCAGTCAACTAAATACTGCAACTGTGTAATTGCCTGTTGAACCATTGCATTCGATGATAGTCGTCCAATTTCAGGGAATCGCGGTTTACGTTTGCCTCTACCACATTGACGTAAACCTCATCCACCAGTAATATCATGGGTAACCACCCATGCCATACTATAAACCTGTTCATGGACCCAGACTGGATTGGGAACATAGCCAATCACCCTCAACCCCGCAACATTCCCCCAGAAACCGTGGTTTTGAATATCTGGCGTTGCGAAAGGATACACCTGCTTGTGCCCCTCAAAGTCGTTGAATCCACAGCGCAGCTGGTTGTGTGATGCCAGCTGTGGATCAGTTTGATCATAGTGGGTTTATAATTAACTATGGTAACTACCAGCAATGGTAGGTATCATGAGATTCATTAGATATAGTGAAATGGCTTCCTTCTCAACCTATATATCTCGGGGGCCCCACCTGGTAGTTAAGCATAATTGTGGATACATATGCTTACCCATAAACGGCCCATTTCGAACCTGTATGGTTACCACTGGTTGTCCATCAACGGCTTATTTCAAACCTATCAACTGGCTCACTTTGATCCATCCTGAGAAGGTAACACAGCACCCATCCTCCAGCGGCGCCCGTTGATTCAAGGCACTTCTGCACGTACTTCGTGAGAGTTGGAGGAGCACTTGGTCACACGCCAACCCTGACAAGACGGTGGGCGCCCAATCATTAGCGATTCGTTGGTGAACATTGACAGGGGGAACTACGAGCTATGGTAGAGACAACTATAAGTTCAATGGCGAATCTTCACCAATTTCTAATCTTTAAACTTTAAACCATCATTGTAACCCCTATGAACCATAGACATGGCTTCTAGACCGACCCGTACCTGGCGCGCACCTTGATTGGTCAAAGAATCACCACCCTTGACTTGTGAGACGAAGTTGCAGGTCATCTGGCTGATGATTTCTCTACTTGGATGTGCCTGCTGGTAACTGGTGACTCAGCCTGGTTGTAGGGGTTACAACCCACCCTCGAAGGTGATGAATTCCAATGGTTATATCTTAACCAAGCCTGTGCGCTGCACATCCTAGTATGTCAAAGTCATGATCTTTGTGCTGAAGAGCGAACGGGAAGCCACAAATCGAGATTTCGTGTCTCAAGCCATAGGGAACTCCGAAAGTTATGGTTGGTTTAGTCCGATAGATGACAAAGATTGGATGTGATAATTGTGGGTATCCCCTTTGCAAGAAACCACCATATTGTGAACCATGGTTCATAACAACAGTTCATAACAATGGTTCATAACAATGGTTCATAACAATGGTTCATAACAATGGGTCACAATTACTATTCACCTATATTTGTTGGTGATTGACCTCTATGTTGGTACTCTTTGACTTAAGAAACCACAATATCCTTAAGCACTATGAAGCATACTTAATCATGGGTTTACCCCCCTAGTTAACCATCATTTTTGATTGACCTCTATAATAGTCAACCATGAGTTGACAAACTATAGTAGTGAGCCATAGATCCATCCCCTATTATCAACCGGTTGGTGGTTGTAATCAATTCTTATTTCCCCTAGTAATTGTTAACAAATGGTTGGTTGACAAGCATATTTTTCACACAGGAATGGTTCAACCACCACCCAGTTAAGCATAATTAACCACCACATAGGTCAAGCACCAACCCCATCCTTCGGGCTCTTGGATCCCACGGCGCCGGAGGAGAGGTGCCAGCAACGCTGTGCATAGTGGTCCCGAGTTCGGCCCGGAGCTTGAGGAGGCTGGATGAGTTGTTGGTTTGGTGTTTTGGTCGGTTGATGATTGGCAAATGGGAAGAATAAATATAGAATGATAGTAGAATATAATAGTAATAGTCAAATAGTAAGAAGGATAGTAGTAGTATATCAAAGCAAAAATGGTAATGATATTAATAGTATGTAGTAGTAGTAGTAGTAGTAGTAGTAGTAGTAGTAGTAGTAGTAGTAGTAGTAGTAGTAGTAGTAGTAGTGTAGTAGTGGTAGTGGTAGTGGTAGTGGTAGTGGTAGTAGTAGTAGTAGTAGTAGCAGTAGTAGTAGTAGGAGTAGTAGTAGTAGTAGTACTTCTAGTACTAGTACTTCTAGTACTAGTACTAGTACTAGTAGTAGTAGTAGTAGTAGTACTACTAGTACTAGTACTAGTAGTAGTAGTAGTAGTAGTAGTCGTCGTGGTAGTAGTAGTAGTAGTAGTAGTAGCAGTAGTAGTAGTAGTGGTAGTGTAGTAGTAGTAGTAGTAGTAGTAGTCGTCGTCGTCGTCGTCGTCGTCGTCGTCGTCGTCGGCGTCGTCGTCGTCGTCGTCGTGGTGGTAGTAGTAGTAGTAGTAGTAGAAGCAGTAGTAATAGTCGTCGTGGTGGTAGTAGCAGTAGTAGGAGTAGGAGTAGTAGTAGTAGTCGTTGTAGTAGTAGTAGTAGTAGTAGTAGGAATAGGAGTAGTAGTAGTAGTCGTCGTAGTAGTAGTAATAGTAGTAGTAGTAGTTGTTGTTGTTGTTGATGAATGTTGATGATTTGTCGCCATCCTGAGTGATCAAGCTGGCTGCTTGATCATCAGGGGCTGCCACTAAGCAGCCTCTCATGGAATCAAGCAATGAGCATCACACACTGTGGGAATACAAACATTCTGATGACTCAGCGCAGGTGGACAACGTAAGGACGGGTATCAAGGGTTTCCATTGGAACAATGTGATTCTCAGAAGAGTTGAGTTCAGTTCTCCTATTCCTGGAGTGACTGCAGAAGTATAGAACATGAACATGTCTCTGCATAGAATAGGATGCACACTGAATGCATTTGTGTATGTGCGTGTATGCATGCATATGTCCATATATGTACAATTACAGATATATATATATGACATGTAGGTTTACATATATATACATATATATTTATTTACACTTGTGTATGTGTATGGCTTATTGTTGAGCAATTGGCATGTCATGTATATAAATGCATTAAATATATATATGTATATATTTAAATACATATGTATATATGTGTATACAACCAGTTCTGTTTCAAAGGATACTTCAAACGTTGGGTATTCATTCACAGGGAGCGTTGATTTTCCACAATCGGACATGTCGAGGAGGTTTTGACCAACGCAATCAGATTTTGAATTATCACACTACATTCTATACACTGTTGCTTCTACTCATACTCACACATCCTATCATGTACTTGAGCAAATGCATGGGCGCTTTTGTAACTTTCCGTTCCCAACAAATCAGTGCAACCAGATGCAGCACCATATGCGTGGGCTTACCACTGCCTTGACCCATCCTGGTTGGGGGGGGAGCCAAGATGTATATCCACCGATGATTGCTGGCCTGTGATAGGAGAAGTGGTGATGATAAACCACCAATAGTCGATGCGATGATAACCACCAACAGTCAATCGTCCCTATATTATCAACCCCTATCAACCATTATCAGCCATGATTTTGCTTAATTAACGATGGTTTATGATCACATGTTAGTCATGGTTAGGCCACCGTCGTCCACCACTCAGCATATCTCGCTCCAGCAGGTGGGCGAGACCGACGACCACCTCACATCTCTGGATGAGGGGAGTCACCCGGAGCCACCAAGCCGGCAACGACCTGCCATGGGACATTCCGTGAGTTTCACCGTGGGCAAAAAATCGGCCTGTGATTAGATCATGACTCGGTGAATCAGACGCCGAGAGCTTTGGAGAAAAGCCCCCCGGAATCGAGGTGCCCGCAGTGCGGTGTTTCGTTGTTGTGGTTGCTGCCGCTATTCGGAACTAGATATAACCATGATCAGCCATGATTCACCAGGAATCCATACTGTCGACCTTTCAGTTCACCATTCACGGACCATTCTTAACCATCAATCATGTCATTGGAATTCTTCTAGTGCGGGTACCCCAGTTATGGTTGTTTTATTAGTCACAATCACTCCCATATGCACTCATTTGTGGTACCGGAGTAGTGTTCTATTCCGCCAGCATGCAGCAGCTTTTGGAATGATCATGCAGCAGCAAGTCGCAAGCATCGGTCACAGCACGGTCGTGATCTCCCCGCTGCAAGGTCAGTCCAACTCACAAAAACGTGGACCTCAGAAGTCAAGCCTAGTGAAGCATCGCAAACAAGGGCAAAGGAGCATCTGGTACGTGGCTATGGGTCATAACCAACCATCAAAAAGATGGGTAGGTGAACATCTCATCAAAGACGAGTTCGGTGTTTTATAGTATGTTCACCGGGAGTACAGGGTATTGATCCACACACACACACACATACAGCAACGCAGTTGTGTACTTACGGGTATCAACTGATCAACAACACAGCGATATCCAATTTACTCATGAATTGTATCATTTGGTTTTCTAGCGGAAGAGTACCATCCAACCACTGGTATGTGTAGTCACAGCTAACCGGCGTGTTTCCTACTGTAGCCATGCGCCATTTTTGGATTTATGGATGCTTATTGATACACCGCTTCACCCGAACTGGCTCGCACCAGAATCACACCATTTTCGAGTCAGGAACATCCAGAATCACACCCGGGGAAAGTGACCTGGAGGCTAGGAATCACATTTTTTTTGGAGGTGCAGTAGATGGCGAGCTGGGTCAAGCAGTTCACCAACCACTAATGGGGGATAATGACCAACCAAAAATAAAGAAAACAATGGTTAATGATGGGGGAACCAGGGGTACGGAGTTTTGACCCACTGCCAGATCATTAAGAAAATGTCAGATTCTCCACTTCGAGATTAGTTTCTCAGAGGGCTAATCCACAATCACCTGGTAGATGGTTTTAAACTCATTTTGTCTCCCCTAGTAATTGTTAACACATGGTTGACTGACAACAACAATTTCATAGGGGTGGTTCAAACACTAACCAGTCACCTAATCATCATCATTTCAACCAGAAAGCCGAGTAGTTTGTGGGATGCACACTTCGTGGATGCATGGAACCAGATCATCTGTCTCTAGTCAGCCAATTTCCCGGAAATGAAGAGGTAGAGGATCCTATCCTGCAACATCGCTGTTCAAGCGATGCGCAATTTCGCAGGTTTGTTGCTTTCGCTGCTGTCAACAGCACACAATTTGGCAATAACACAGTCAAGACTAAATCACATTCGTGAAAAGAAGCAGAAACTCTGCTTCAGGCATGACTACCAATCACTCACAATCATTGCCACTTCCAGATTGAACTCGAGCAAGCAAATCACCACTGGTTCACTGCTATGAATTCATTTTTCGTGGTGGGTCACGTGACAATTCCCATGGGGATATCCCCTACCTGAACCGC
>VSDK01018343.1:582809-599223 GCA_009767595.1 Symbiodinium kawagutii | reverse complement strand
TGAGGGTTAATTCCCCTTAAAGGTTCCCTGATCTAACACCGTAAGATCTGGTCCCAAACACACTGCAGGCGACGGCTGAGACAGTTGTTTTCCAGAGCGCAGGCTACGCTAAATCTTGAGCCATACCGACAAGGTATGAACAGTCCATGAACAAGTGACAACAGAAGCTACGAAGACATGTTGAACTAACTATGAACATTGCGTAGGGGACTAGCTACAAAAGAATCACATGGGGAGGGGGGGGAGGGGGGCCAGCAGGGCTGGAGCATATATATATACATATATATATATATATATATCGCTACTGAAGCTCAACAACTCCCCAAACCAGCCGCAACAAGAACTTCTAATGGTCAACCGACCCCCGGCCTTGGTCCCAAGGCTGCTGTTGCTGGTGCAGGGCTCAGCTGGTGCTTGGCGGTGGCGGACGCATCCGGAGCTTCCTTCAGCCTTCCCACTTCAGATCGAAACTCACGTTTTCCAAGCATAGTTGGCTGTGGGTCAAGCAGTTAACCAACCAAGTTTATGGTGGATAAGTTCACCAACAAACTATAGGGAAACTCATGGTTAGTGATAGGGGAACCAGGGGGACTCAGGGTTTTGACCCACAGCCAGTTAAATGTAGTAGTTAGCTAAACTTAGTGTAGGTCATAGTTTTCCAAACCATAGTTGAGTAGTTTGGTCATTGTTCCTTTATTGTTGCTAGCCATCATATTCCGTCACATTAACCATCCATCCTTGCCGGTGAGAACTTTGACCCAGTAGTTAGCTATAGTACTTGACCAAGCTCAAGCTCCGCTAAGAACAAGAAATCCTCGGAGCAGGTGCACCTGCTCCACGTCCACCGGCGAACGACCATGAAGTGATGGTTTCCGATGGTTTCTGTACTGACCTGGCCGGTGGTTCGATTCACATTTTTATTTTCCCAAGTAGTTATTAACAAATGGTTGGTTGACTTGCGCGTATTTTTCATAGGGGTGGTTCAACCACCAACCAGTAGCTTATGAATAGTAGATCCATCAAACCGCATCAATTCACGCCAGTTTGATCATCTCCAATTTAGTTTTGGGATCATCAAATCTCAGCCTTTTGTTAACAACTGGATCTCCAACCATTATTCTTTTCGAACTATGATTGTTGATGATTATCCCTTATGATCAAACATCAATAATTAAGTTAACGAGATTTCGTTATCCCCTATTGTTAGCATTGGTGATTACCATTCCTCCTATGATATACTCGTTGGTGATTATCAACCCTTCTTGTTGACAATTGTGATCAACCACTAAATTCATCGAAGATAACTTACAGTAGATAAACCATTGCCCATGCTTGTTGTTCCACCTTGTTCTTGTCAACCATCATGAACCGCTAAAACAAGGGTGGAACATCATCAAAGATGAACCATTATCTTGTCCCACAGGGTGCTTATTAACCGCTGAAAAGATCATCGAAGATGTAGCACCCTGTCGGACAAGACCGATTCCCAGCTGCTCAAAAAGCAGCTGCTACCGCTCTGCCCAGGCAGGGTGGACAGCGGCCAAGGAAGTGAAGTGCCGCAGCACCGGTTGGGTTGGACCCTGTGGTTGGCTGGTTGGCTCCTTGGGGTGGTGGCTTGGACCGGTTGCTTGGGGTGGTTGGCACCTCTAAGGTGCTGCTGGAAGATCTTGAGGTGTCATGCAGCAATAAGCAACTACATGGGGGGTCGATCATGGGAATCTTTGGTGGACAACTATGGCTGCGTGATGTTTATTGAGGGTTATATGATGGTTCACGATAATGATAACTGTTGTAGTTGTCAGTGATTGATGTTGATCATAGCTATTGTGTTCAGCTATAGGTATGAATCAGCAGTATTCGACAGCGCTGAGTATAGCTATAGTTGATCATGGTTAGAGCTTTTCAGAGCTATCAGCAAAATCGGGAAATGGCCATATCGTACTATCTCACGATTGATTGTGTACATTGTGACTACTTACATAAGCAATTCTTGCGAATCACAATTTTCTATTCATCATTCTTACTTGTATTAGATCATACAATTGAGCTATCAACAAGTTGCAATATAAAGTTAAATAGCCAAGATAGTCAACATCGTGATAACCACAGGATTTGTGATAGCCACAGTATTAAACATCATGTTACACTGGCAAATTCACCTGCAAGTTGAAAATCCGCAATGTTCATCCGATTTATCGATAACAAATGTGATTTTAAGCTCCCAATTGTTTTTGCCTGTAATCGTGACGATATAGCTAGAACTTGCTACATATCATGATGGTTTCCACGGATCAGCTGGAATGCTTGACATTGTGGCATCCCTTTCTGAAGTGTGTTCACCACAAAGACGATGTGGTTCATGGTGGACAATTGTGGTTAAATCATCAGGAATGGTAAATGATAGGGTATAATAAGCGGCAACAGTAGCTATTTAGTGGCTGTATAAAGGCTACTATAGTGGTTGAGAATGATGTGTAGTAGGTGATAACAGCCAACAATAACCACTATATAGAAATCTTTGTGTAGTGGCTTACTACCCGCACAAAGACTCTCTTTTTCCGGAAAGGGGGTTTGGACGTTTCTAAAAATTGGTAACCCTCCAAATAATCCATGAACAATCATTTTCAGTAATAGACCAACCATTTTTGGGGTACCCCGATGACTTTTTCGAAGCCAGCATGTCATTGTGCTTGATGAACCTCACCGTTGGAGCCAAGGATCTGGGTGCGGAACCGTGAGTTGATGATGGTCATGGCTAGTGGTTGGTGATTGATCATGTCAGTGACCATCATCATTGTCGTGGCTAGTCGCAGGTCAGACCTGGCACCATCGTTGATGATGATCATGACCTGCTTGATGATGGCAAGTCAGGGCCAGACCTCATCAGCAGAACCAGCGATAAGTTGAGCGCGACCTGTGATAACCATTTGCTCAAGCCGGCGACCAAAGAAAGGCCACCAGAGCGAATCACAGGCGCTGTAATGTCACCGTTGTAACGGTACGCACTCCAACAGCAATCGGCATCCGAAATTTATGGCACCTTCCTGAGTGAAGATCAATAATACATCCAGCTCAGCCAATGGTACGTCAACAGCTATGGCGTCTAAGTGCCCAACAGTTTTGGAGTTGGTGGAGTTTCAAGTCATGTACCTAGCGCAAACCATTTGCACAGAGCAACCAGCCAGTAGCATTGTTTCATAGCAAGCAACGTGGCCTAGTCCCGGCAACGAAGAACTCGCTCCATGGCTCCTCAGCAAGGCTTGGTTGCACGGGATGGTCAGGGGGCAAGCATCCCGAAATGCTAGCCCCTGGCAGATTGATTTTCGATGACTTCCCAGGGTTTCTCTATATGAAATGTTTTTTTTTCCATTTCCAGGCGAATTTGAGGGGTCACCTGGTGCATCGATGGTCTCACTCATGGCTAACAAATGGGATGGTGACCATGCAAGATGTCACCTCACATGGTGAAACAAAGTTCGGCAATTTTTGCGTCTTGTTTTAGACCGTAGTCTCGTTTGAAAATCAATACATTTGGATCATAGGGTTTCCTCTCACAAAGATTGTGGTCTGTACGGTAGAAGCCAAGTCCGAAATTCTTACAGTCGATGTCGAAAGGTGTTCAGGTAAAGTTCTGATGCTGGAAGAAGAAAACCAACCAACCCATCAAGAAAAAGCTTTTTGAAAGCTGCCGAACCATCAAGAAAAAACGTCTTTCAGCTGCCCGATGCGCAAGTATTCGATGGGATCGAGCAGTGCTCACCTGTGAATGTCACGCAACAGACCCTCGGGGGACACGATCGCTCAGTAGGCTCTCAAGGCCCTTGGCCCATCTGCCAACCATCGTTGTGATCTCCTGGGACGACACCTGGGAACCCCCCATGTCTTAAGCAAGGGGCACATCACCGAGTGTCCACCATGGCCGGCCGTTGAGGCTCACCATCTTGATTGGCGCTGTTTGATGTGTAGGTACCCTGTACCTGTAGCTGTGAACCAATCCTCAAAATACCAAATGGATACCAAATGAATCCAAATGAGTCGTTGTTGGGATGTTCACCTACTTTTGTGTTGTTTTGATCGTTGATCCGTAGCCATATCTATTTGGGAATCCATCTGTGTTGGTCAGAAAGTTTGGATACACATATACACAAGGTATCCGCATGTGCCACTGTTCTTCTCTGTGCTGGCTCTACCTTTGAATCATCTTACCCGGGATCAAAAGAAGCGAAAAATCATGTGAACATTGATTCAAGGGTGCTAATTAATCATTAGATTAGCCCATACTTGTTGGCTATGATTTGTTTGGCTAATCAGTCATACTGTTTTAAATCCAAACATATGCTACCACTACGTACCACTGCAAAAATAGATAGAGAGGAGAGGGAGCACGATTAGTCGATCAAGTTCATAATCTTCTGAACAACTGACAAGGGTGGCTGACTAGAACTCCCTATCACTACCGATCTGACTCATTGGACCCTGTATTGCTTTCTTACATCTCCGTCATTGATCACTGTTAAGCATGAATCCTAAACCCCCTGGCTGCTGCTTCCATCTGCTTAAGTGGCATCAGAAAAGGCTGCCACCCTTGCTTGGGAAAACTGATCAGGTTTTCACCATTGAAAATTACGCTTTCGCAGATTAATCTTCATATTTCAATGATGAATCTGGATTCCCTGTTCCTGACCGGTAGCACAATCGTTTTTGATTTGTCTGGGTATCTTGCCCCTGGTAGAAAGGGATAGGTCCGCTACACGTGTCCAGCCCCTGATGCTGCCTCTGGGGCAGATTTGAGCGGAACATGACGGAGCAGAGTGAGCGTGATGAGGCAAATCTGCTGATGGCAGGGTTGCTGTGTTGCTATCCTTTGTCAGCGGTGGTGCCACCTAGCCCCCAAAATACAAAGGGGTCCTCGCAGGAGAACCGAAACCATTGACTTTGGTGATAACTTCTGAACAGATCGGAGGTTTCCTCGCTGCTGAAAGCCTTTTGATGCACAGATATGCACAGATGGTGGTTTCTCAAAATAGGGGGGCCCCAAATCATCCACTGTCAACCATGTACGGTAATTAATAAACCAGCCATTTTCGGGGCTCCCTATTTTGAGAACCCCCCAGATGAGACACTGAACTTCCTCTCAAGACGCTCAAAGCCTTGGTGAAAGTCAGCTGTGCGCTGTGCTCCTATGAAGCCGCCTGTATGGCACCACCACGGGAATTGTTATGGCTAGAAATCCACGCAAAAGACATACGCACGCCTTGCCCAACACTGCCATGAGCAAAAGGTTACCCATACCTGGTCGCCCATGTTTGCTTTTGATACTCACATATAGTCACAAGGATTTTTCTGAAAATAGGGGTAGCCCCAAATCATCCAGGTTATTATCCATTTATAGTAAAATACCATTCCTTTTGGGGTCCCCCATACCATTTATAGCAATATACCGACCTTTCTCAAGCATTTATAGTAGTAACATGTAGTAACCACCACATATGCTTGTGCGGATGGATTTTCTTGTCGTGACACCTTGATACCTTCGCCCGGATGTGGAGCTTCAGCTAAGGAGATGATGAGCAACAGCGCCTGCTCATTACAGCACCTTGGCGGAACTTCAGCTTGGTCACCATCATCGCGATGGCTAGCCATTGAACACATCACAAGCCTGGTATCCCGTTGGCCCTCCCGGATTATTGTGAATAGTTCTCCAATGTTATCCACGTAATGGGGCGACTAGTATCATTGTTATTATGTCAGGAGTGCTGCATGAGTTGTGACTCCCTGTAATCATGAATTGTTGCCATGTAATTAACAATACGTGATAATGATTACCGAATTATAGTACTTGATAATTGTGAATTATGGTTGAGAGCAAACCTCTTGTGAATGACAATGAACCCATTCGAAAAAGTTTTTGCTCACAACCATCCGGTAGCTAAGTCATTGAGGATCTATGACAGGCGTGCTCCTGTGCAGCCGCAATGCTTCGCCACCCATGGTTCAACGGGCTGCCGGGTTGCCTGTTCAACCACCGAACCGCTCGGCGTTCAGGTCCACGGGCTGGTTAAGTTTGGGTCGCAGCGGGGATGCAGAACACCAAGATGGATCATCTAATCCCTAATTGGTGGTTTCTCAAAATAGGGGGACCCCTAAATCATCCAATAATAGTCATTTATATTAATAAACCAGCTATTTTTTCGGTACCCCTATTCTGAGAAACCACCATATCATATTAACCATGATCATCATTGACTGATATGGGTGTTTCTCAAATATCATCCAATATTAATCATGTGCACTGTGTAGTTAGAAACTCAGCCATTTTTGGGGGTTTTCCCTATGACTTGAGAAGCACCCATATGGGTCTTGTTGTTTGTTATTTTCACCTATTGATAGACACTTTAATCTCCTACAAATACCATAGAAAACTTGTTTAATGCCACATAACACCACTATAGTCCCCTATTAGTTAATGATGCAATCCCCTATAAAACCACTCCTAGTTACTTGCTCCCTCATAGTTAACCCTACTGATGACCCATCATCCACCACCGAGTCTCCTTGGGAACCGAGGCATTGCTTCGTTTGTTGTGAAGGCTCCTCGAACCCTGGGGAACTTGATGGCTTGGCCATGGCTCAAATGTAGCATGTTGTAGAATATGTGTGTAGTCTGTATGTGTACAACTATATAGCGATACTTATGTATTAACCAATTGCATTTATACTTCACATGAATAAATATCTATATGTACATATACCAACATATACACACATATGTATATCATTATTTACATGTCTACATTGACATGTACCACCTGCTATGTTCAAATTTCCAAGCACAGGCCCATAGGGAAATTCAGATCAAGTGCGGCCCTGGGCATCTCAGTGCGGGGGAAGACGGCACCACAGAGCGGCTGGAGGCCTAATTGTGAAGGTGTTTTAGGTGCTTGAGGCCAAAATGATTGGATGACTTAACCCTTGAACTTGGGTAGTGGCTCTATGAACCTAAGTGCCTAATCTCCAAGAAAGTATGATCCAAGGCCATTATGATGCTCAGTGGATTTTTTTGTCGCCAAGTATCCACCACTCGATCCACTCTATGAAATATCACCCTAATTCAAGCTATATCCACCTATACCAACATATATATATCTGAGTGGCCTGTTGCTGTCCTCCTTTCCATTGGAGGCCACCCGGGAAAGGACTCGCAAGAGAGGCTGAGCCATGGGTCACAAGCGGGGACAGGGAGCGGAGGCTGCTTGAAGTCCACAGTGCGAATCATGGGGAAAAGCAATTGGACCAGATTTTAATTTTACAGTGTTTTTTAGTGGTTGAATCACACACCATGACTCCCATCTTTTTACCGTCCAGGTGAATCAGCAATTAGACCACTCCAAGTGGTGCAGTTGATGAAGCAATAGTCCTTCCTTGGTTGAAGAGTTTCAAGCCAGGCTTGATGGTTGGTATGAAGCGAACTGTCCCTATTGCCATCCTCATTTCCTGGTGGATATATCCTCATCCTCCAAGCGTGGTAATCCCACAAGACAAGATTTGAGATAACAAAGCTCAAGGGAATTCGGGAATCCATGAAATTCGCATGACAAGAAACACTCATCATCAGCGAATATCCCATCTCCATCTTCCTTTCTGGTGTGATCTCTGAGTTGCTTGGCACACGGGGTCGCTAGGTTTGAGGGGCTTGAGGCAGTGGGCTGCCAGGCACGATGATGGTTTGGATGAGACGATCATCAAAGCCGAACACAGTTCTTCTCTGGGTCTGGAACTTATGCTGATCTGGCTTTGGGTCAGGCAGTCAACCAACCAAGTTTATGGGGGAAAATAACCAACAAAGCTATAGGGAAGATAATGCTTAATGATGGGGGAACCAGGGGTACAGGGTGAACTGATCCACTGCCATTTGGGACTGCACCATGGCGTCAATGACGCTAATGACGCCAATGACATCCACCTTTTGTTGCGGAGATTTGACCAATCAACAGGAGTACCTGGAAATTCAATCAACCCATTTTGGTGGACAATCATCAGACACGAACGAGCAACTGATGATTTCTATCTAGGGGTTCGAATCAAAAAGCAGAGAATACCCAACAGACCTTTACATATCAATCGCTACTGCAGTGGCCAACCGACCGCGATGTAAAAAAGCAACGTCATGTAATCAGCCGTTGTTCAGTTTATGCGGATTGTAGTCGGATATGACAACACCCAAAGTAAGAGCCTTTGTAGATGTAACCAACAGCAACCATTCTAAGATGTTACAGGCACAACTGTAATGATGGTAATGTAAGCAGCCACGCAAAAGAGTCATAAACCTACTTTGTCGATCTTCGTTGATCTTTGTTGATTTTCGTTGACAAATGGAGTTGTCACTATCAACAACTGTATTGGTTGGGATGATGTGAGTTTTTTTTGATGATGCAGTTGTTTATTGAGAAATTGAGGTTTAACCAGATTGGCACCCTCAATTCACTGTGCTCATGAATTCTGCGGGATATCATGATATCATCGTCAAATGAGCGTTCTACTTAGTGCAGGTTACATTCGGAGTTGAATTGTCCCTTTTTGGGGGCCGAACCGAAATACTACCCTCCGGTAAACTAACCTGGCCATCGAAAATCCACCATTAATTGATGTTTTCCTTGGGTTTCACTTTAAAATATGGTGAAAATCCATTGCCAGGTTAGTGTACCGGAGGCTATGACATACTGCTACTCCTGTGGCTACAAAACTTCAGTAGCGATCAAGGCCGCAGCGCTGATCCGTACTATTACACCGATGTTCATGCCCGAGGCCAAAGAACATAAAGTGCCTTAACTTACATCCCATGATGATGGTGATGATGGTGATGATGGTGATGCTACATGAAAGTGCACAGAGACGGGCACACACACACATATGCATATATGACACATGTCATAATTCATGGTGCCACTTGGTTCCACTGATGTGCTGATGAATGGGAGGCCAGCAGAATAGACAAGGACACTTGGGGTTGATGAAAAGCATCGGTTGCTGCTCATATTTCGGGGTACGTGTCAATCTCAAATATGCCCGTTTCTTAAAATAGGGTATCCCGCCCACATCATCGACTATGAATCATTTTCAGAATAAAGGTACCAACTCACTGAATAATAATCATTTTCATAATTTTCATAATGATTTTCATAATCAACCAGGTTTTGGGTTCTCGAGTTTGAGAACCCTCCTCACTGAAAACACTCTGGGGAACAACGAATCATTGGGATGTTCACCTGGCTCGCAGACAAGACATCAAAAATATGCTGCGACTCCTGGGATGTTGCGAAGTTCCTAACATTGCCGGGGCTCCCTGTCGATAGGTACAAGCAATCACCCACTGCCGCTCCAAGGTTTCATAAATTCCGAAGGAGAGCAGGATCCCGATAGGTGCAACGGTTCTGCTGGTTGGGAGATGTTTGCTAGACAGGTCTCGGCTTTCTTTGTTGGAGGCATATGGGATCGTATGGGGGGGCTTTATTTGCTTAAAGAATCGTTGGATGTTTACTTCCTCTAGGGCTCATCCCGCCTATCGAGCGTATCCTCAAGTGATGGCCTTCCTATTGGACATGATCATTGGCCGATAACTCAGGGTCATGGTTCCACCGGGCATCACTCGCATGAAACTTGTTTTGCACAACTCTGTGTCAAATTGTTATCACAAGTCATTCCAATCAGAGAAGAACCAACCAAGTCATTTGGGTTCGATGGAAGAAACGGTTGGTAGATCCTGCATCACTTTACCTTTCGACAGGGGTTCAATGTCCCAAATTTCTTGTTGTAGATTTGTTGAAGCGGCCCTGAAATCTCTCATGTTTTACGCCTTATGCTGCGAATCAAAACCTGTTCTGAAGAACTGAACACGGATTGGAATATGGCACTCGAAATACATGAAGATGTGTTGCTTAATTAGTATTCTAACCATTGGGAACTAGATGGGGAAGGGGCAAAGGAAAGAACAGCACCAACGTATTGCTTTCCCATTTTAGCCATGTTTATCTACCTCATACCCAGGTTGCAAATCATCGCTTTCAAAGCTTGTATTACCCCCTCACCCCAGAAACCAGGGTTTAATGAGCCTCCTTCCCAGGGGGTCTGACATGTGAAGACGGGGCAGCCACATGTGAAGATGGGGTAGCTCGGTGTGGGTGGACTTGACCTCTCAAACTCGCAATGTCCTTTCGGAAATCTGTGACTGAGAGAAGGTCCAAGCAGCAACTGTTGCATCGAGTCGAGACAAATCAGCTTCAAAGCAGCATCACAGGGGTTGAAACTGCAGAAACCACCAACCAGCTATGGGTCAATATGAACCAAGCAGCATCTTCACGAAAAACAACGGGATGCAGCTTAGTCCCAAGGGAGTCCCTGCTTGAAGAGCTCATGTTGGGGATCCTCGCCGCACGTCGTTTCAAGACGAACACCGGCGAAGCTTTGGGCGATTTGTCATGGCTTGGCGTAGCCAAGGAGCAGATGCCTGGCTGTTATACCATGGGTTTTATACGATGGTTGTTATGCCATGGTTGTTGTATGTTGTTATGCCATGGTTGTTGTATGTTGTTATGCCATGGTTGTTGTATGTTGTTATGCCATGGTTGTTGTATGTTGTTATGCCATGGTTGTTGTATGTTGTTATGCCATGGTTGTTGTATGTTGTTATGCCATGGTTGTTGTATGTTGTTATGCCATGGTTGTTATACCATGGTTGTATACCAAATAGATGGGATACCTGGTTGCTATGGTTATATTCCCGGACAGCGTGGCTAATCATCACAAATGGTATAGTCAACGCCCTGCAGTTGTTGTGGTGACCATTCATGACATTCGCCCTTGGAGGGCGACTCAACGCGATACTCAGCCTTTTTCGTTTGGGACAGCTTATGAGTCAGGGGCTTAGGATGCCGACTACCACACTGTAGATTTGTCACAAAAGCCAACTAATATGGCAAACACGCATGAATGGTGCCCCAAAACCTTGATTTCTTGTTGCAAATAGATCTTTGTCTGAAATAGATCAGCTATCTTAGTTCCAATCTCGTCTAATGATCCAATGAGATTCTAATATATATATATAGATAGATCTCATTTTGAAGGTTGTACAATTGAATACTCGATACCTCAGCCAGTAGAACAACTGAAAACTGCTTGAAATTGCTCGCTGACCCCTGAGCTGCAAGTCGCGAACGTAGCCGTTGACCACTTTGCAGTGGTCAGGAATCCTGGTCGGGTTTGTTGTTTAGCCACTGTTAGAATCATTTTGGAGGAGATATGATTAAAAAAACTTCCGCTTCCCCAACTCCGATTGATCATCTTGAACATGGGTCACAGGGCACTATCTACTCCAGGTTGGTCCAGAATGGGTGTTCGTTTTTGAAATATGTTCTTACAAAAGCACATTGCACTTGTGGATGTTTTTCAAGTCATAGGGGACCCCCCAAGTCATCCGTTATATTCACCGTTTGTAAACAGCCATGTAGAGAGGGTATTGCACAAACACCGCAGAGAAGCCAGGGCCAACCAGTGTCGCTGATGGTCAGTCGTGAGATTCTCTGGACTCTATAAGGGATCCTCGGTATTGTCCAAGAACATGAAAACAATGACTAAGACTGATACTGAAACACTTCTTAGGATATTTTCCAAGAACAGGAAACCTTTCTGTTGGAAGAAGTGTTGGTTATATCTTAAGACAATTCCTTTCATCCAAGATTTCTCTATCTTAAGATCTTCCCAGAACCAAGTGTTGGGTATATCCTAAGTTCTGTGAGCTTTCTGGTGATTGTACTATCACCCTTCGGCATCAATACTCAGCATATCCAGATAGATCACAACTAACCACAATGAATGTTGTAAATCCAAATACATGCAACAGCAATACTCATCGTACATACATACACTGTATTCATATTTACATATATTTACTTATCTCTTTATCCATATGTATAGCCTTGATATTGCAGTCTTAGAACCAGCAACAATACTAAGATACAACATGTCCTGCTCAGTTGATGTGTTGCTTTATCCCAGCAACGCTATGACCAGCAACAGGATGGAAACACCCGCCGCTAGGAGAGTGAGATGCTGGGGCACAGCGGGCAAAGTGCTCGGAGCAGTGTACAGGCGCCGGGGGGAGCCCGAGCCACGTCGTCATCAGTAGCCATTTTGCGATCTTTTTTTTGATTAGCCAGCAGTATTCTAACCATGAAGACTAGCATGGTTAATGATATTAACAAATAACTAGTATTCTAACGTTTTGCTAACCATAATATGAACAATGATGATACACCATCTCTTTTGGTGTTTTTTTTGTGATAAGCCACTAGTCAGTATGGACTTTCAGCCATCAATATCAGCAATTATTCTGAACCATGATTAGCATGATTTCATGTCACTGATCAGAGCCGGACTTGCTGATGTTATTCGGTACGGATGTTTTCGGCTACATCTATACACATATATGTATATAACTACATGGACATAGCTTTCTGTCACCCCAATGAAGAACCTAATCGCTCTAAAGGGTAGTCCATTTTGCCAAAGGCTTTTGAGCAACTGACATATTGCGCTCTTTGTCAATCAAGCCGGTAGAACGGCATGGTCATCCATTGGCAGAATCAATAACAAGGTATATTATTGTATGTATCAGTTTTTGAATGTTGATGACTAACACACATCATATGTATCTGTTTCAAAAACACACATATATGTGTGTATATATATACGGCGTATACATACATACATATCTTATATATATATATAAGTATGCATGCTATCATTTCTGTAATGCTTCAAAACTGGCGTGCCCTTGTTCATCAAGTCCAGCGGGTGCGGAACCAGGTTGCAGCTGAGAGGGACGGAACAGTGGCAGCCTCGGCGGACTGATTTTTTTCACACGAGAACTGCAGTAACTTTCACAAGGCAACAGGTTGCTGTCTTATTTGTTGATTAGATATGAGTTTTGTTTTTTCATTTTTTCGTATGTTGTTGGAATGTTTCATAGTTTGTTTGAACAGATTCATGGATTTGTTTAATAGATTTTAGATGCAAGACGAGGGAAGGAACAGAAAGAAACTGCAGTAAGGAATGTGCAACCACAGTATAGAGAAAGGACAGTAGGTCGAGTAACACGAAACTACAGTGTGAGAAACCATGAAGTATGATAGAGGATATGATGATCAATTACATAAGTGAACAATATTATGTAATGATATAAAAAAAATCAGTTCAGAGTAGCTTATGATGAGTAAACTATATGCAACTATGTCGAGAAAGTAGAGCAAGAAAATCAGTCGAAACCACACAGTCACCTAGTTTGGAACTTTGTGGAGGGGTGATGACAACAGCATCACCAACGACTATTTAAAAAACAACAGCAATGAACAACTCACAGTTGAAATGCTATTGATCAATAACATCAACATTTACTCCAACTAGTTGACAGTTGATGTTCGCAAGATAGTCAAATTATGGTTTTCACATATTATCAGCCACTACTACATCACTAAAACCATGATTTATCCATTTTATACCCACTATTCAGCACTATGAATCATTACTAGTTGCCACCATGAACCAGTACCATAATTGATCCATTCTACCCCATTACCTAATCATTCCGGGACATTCGAGGCGGTGGCTAATTCATTATGGTTGTTTGGTTTATTACCAAAACCATTCTCAATCATGCTTAATTACAATAGTTCCCACTATGAACCCATTATACACATTTACAAAATATTGAATTATATATCTATTCACCATTACTAGTTACCACTATGAACCATTATCAACCATGATTAATTCATGCTACCACCTTAAGTATTACTAAAACCATTATGAAACCATCATTAAACTAATTCTAACATTTAGCAACCACTGTTGACCGCTATTCAGCACCATCAACCATCACGCACTGTTGACCGTTATTACAGGTTTCAATAACATTCTAAAGCACTATGAACCACCATTAACAACTATTTAAGACTATTAACCACTACAAGCCACCAATAGCTACTATTAACCACAATTAAACATTATTAATCATTATGAACTATTTTAAACCGCTATTGAACATGATTAAGCACCCTTAACCATTGTTAACCTTTGTGAACTATTAAATCGTTATCAACCATTATTAACCATTATTAACCATCATCAACCAGCATTAAGCATTATGAACCACAATTAGCCACTGCGAACCATTTTAAAGCATTAGTAGCCACTATTGACCATGATTTAGCATTATTAAGCATTGCAAACCATTACTTACCATTATTTACCAAACGTAACCATTGTTTACCTTATTTCAGCACTCTTAACCATTATTAAGCATTATATGTCACCCATTATTACCCATTATGAACCATCATTAGCTACCATTGTGACCATCATTACATAACCATTATCAACCGTTACTAAGCACTATGAAACATTACTAGTTACCACTATGAACCATTGTTCCACCCCATTGACCGTTACTAAAACCATGATTAACCATTGTCAACCATGATAGAACATGATCAACCACTAAGCACTATTAACCACTATTAAGCATTATCTATTACCCATCACCCATTATGAACCATCATTAAGCACCATTATAACCATCATTAACCGTTATTAACCATCATTATTAACCATCATTGACCATTATTAACCATCATTATTAACCATCACGAACGAGTATTAATCATTAGTAACCATTACAAGCCATTACTAAGCATTATGAACCATTACCAAACACTATTAGCCACTATGAAGCATTATATGTTACCCATTATTACCCATGTTGTACCATTATCATTGACCAGTACCAAGCACTATTAACCATTGTAGTCATTAATTATCATTAACCAGTTGTTACCATTAATTATCATTAACCAGTTGTTACCATTAATTATCATTAACCAGTTGTTAACCATTTGATAATAGTACCCACTTTTAATGATATTGGTACTAGTCATTATCATTAACCTCTGTGAATCGCACAACTCACTGCCACCAGCACCGCAAGGGGCGCCTCCACCGGCGCAGGTCTCCTACTCCACGATGAGTTACCTCTCGGTGCCCGCGACCAACACCACCCGACGCCAGTCCCTGGTGGAGGTGCCGGGTTGGTACCGCGGCGCGCCACGCGGGCCGCGTTGCGGGCCGCGAAATGGAGAGAGGTTTGCCATGGCAGGATGAGCCGCCAGGAATTTTAACCAACCCGCGTTTGTTGGGAAAACAGGTTAATGCTGGGGAAAGCAGGGAGAATAACCAACAAGTTCCATCAGTTGGTTTAAGGTAAAAATAACCAACAGTTTGTAGGGAATAACCTCCCTGTTTCAGGGGGGAGAATAACCAACAAGTTTGTAGGGAAAACAGCCTGGTTAATGCTGGGGAAAGCAGGGGGACTAGCCGGGTGAACTGACCCTTAGGCAATCATAAGCAATAATAGGCAATAATGAATAACAAGGGATGATCACCAGCCACTATAGGGGATATACCAGCTATATATGGCGAGCTGGGTCAATATCAATCAACCAAATAATGGAGGATAATCATTGGCAATAATAGGGAAAACAATGAACAATGATAGATATGTGTGTTTCTCAAAAAAGGGGACCCCCAAAATGGTTGCTTCTTACCTGCAAATGGTTTGTAGAGGATGATTTGGGGGGTCCCTATTTTGAGAAACAGCCAAATGGTGGATTTTCCGCTGAAATTGGTGACCTAAGATTTAACCACTGTTAATCGCTTTATTAACGATGATTAATCACAAACCACCATATGACTATAAACCAAGATGACTATAAAATGTTCAGTCGTTGAATAGTAAGATATAGTAAGATTGACCACTATAAACCAAAATTTGTCATGGCAAAGTCTTTGCTGACGAAATTCCGCGCAGATCTGGCGATTCGACCAAGGCACTAGTTGCGATCCCCTGGTCAACACAGAGGTTGGGTGACCCGACAACGTTCTCTCCTGCAGGGAGTGTCCATCTATCCCTCCACAGTAGCGAAATCGTTTAACCAAATTGAGCCTATAGAGGTTGGTGGTTTGATTGACACGTGTTTTTTTCCCTTCGAATAAGCTAATAGTGATAGAGGTTGGTGGCCCATTCATTCATTCATTCATAAATGCTTGGTTGGTTGGTTGGTTGGTTGGTTGGTTGGTTGGTTGGTTGGTTGGTTGGTTGGTTGGTTGGTTGGTTGGTTGGTTGGTTGGTTGGTTGGTTGGTTGGTTGGTTGGTTGGTTGGTTGGTTGGTTGGTTGGTTGGTTGGTTGGTTGGTTGGTTGGTTGGTTGGTTGGTTGGTTGGTTGGTTGGTTGGTTGGTTGGTTGGTTGGTTGGTTGGTTGGTTGGTTGGTTGGTTGGTTGGTTGGTTGGTTGGTTGGTGTTGAGACA
>VSDK01018343.1:515515-575766 GCA_009767595.1 Symbiodinium kawagutii | reverse complement strand
GAAAGATCCATAATCTTCGCAGTTGGTTGGTTGGTTGGTTGGTTGGGTGGTTGGTTGGTTGGTTGGTTGGTTGGTTGGTTGGTTGGTTGGTTGACAAACGCGCGTTCGAATGACGGGGTGGTGACCACCAAGCAGTCCAGAGATGCGTGGCTTCAGGTCACAGGAAGAACGTCGGTGCAATCCCCCAATCGTTCATCGATCACGGAGGCGCGGAGGGACCCCAAACAGTTGCTACTTGTGGTAGATGATAAAAAATGGCTATGGGTCATTATGGGTCAATATCAACCAACAATAATGGGGGTCTGATAACCAACAATAGTAATGGGAAACAATGGTTAATGATGGGGAACCAGGGGTACAGGGTTTTGACCCACAGCCACATGATGATTTGCGAAGTGGGCATATGGTGGTTACTCAAAATAGGGAAGCCCAGAAATGGTTTGTTTGTTACCTAGAAATGGTTGAGATTGGATGGTTGGGGGTCCTCTATTTTGAGAAACCACCATCTCTTTAAATGAACCCCCAGAAAGGTTTGTTTAGTATTACAAGAAAATATTGATATAAAGGATCATTTGGGGTTACCCCTATTTTGCAAAACACCCAGGTTGTACATTATGGCTATGGATAAACAATGTGAAGAGCCGATGTTTCGTGATTCTTATGCTCGTTGGTTGGTGTCAAACATTTCTTGCTTTCCCCAGTATTACCAAACCGTTAGGCGTTGCGGCTGAGAAACCCTCCGTCCCTTGTGGTTCTGGTACGCCTGTTGCGGGGGGGGACCGCTTCGCACGTGCCTAACCAAACGGTTGGTTGTTTGAAACCATCAACCAGTTCTACGGCTTTGCCAGGAGCTTATGGAGCGCCATGAAACGAAAGTAACTTGCGCGGTGGCCTCCTACCTTTGGTTATGAACTGGCCCATGATCAACACGACCATTCACTACTCAACAATCAACGGTTGTAAGCCAGTATGGCGAGTTATGTGTGTGTGTGTATTGATTCCTGATCCATCAGTAAGCATTACCATGTTGCTTTGCAATTTGCAAAGCACTCTGATGAAGGGGGTACAATTTTTTGCTCTGAGAGTAAAGCAAAGCGATTAATAAGACCATCCCCGTATGGATGTTTTCTAAAATGGGGTGCCCCCTATTGCCAAGTTTTGCACGAAACATTATCATTTTGGGTAGAAGCTGGTACTCCAATTTCAGGTCTGGAAATATGATATTGCTACAGATTTACATATTCCATTTCAGAAATACACACTAGAAGATACACATGTACTATGTAAGCACCATATGATGTTGACAACACTATATCTGTATTTATGATGTGGTTTTGATGAGAACATATTTGTATCCACGACCTGCTACCAAGGCAGAACCGCTACTCAATACATGTTCATGAATACACATGTTCATATACATATAGATTTATCGATGTATACACATATCTTTTATATGTAGTTTTTTTTTTTACAGATCTAAGTTATATATTGTAATTATTATGCATATATATTTATATTTATTTACATAATATATATATATATATATATTAGAAAAGAATATATATATATATTATTTATATATTTATATTTCCCATCATAGAATTGTACATCTGGGCAATGCCGAATGATCCTCGGTGGCTTCGCGGCCAGGTGCATTCTCACAGGCGAGCTGCGCTGAGCAGCCGCGAGTGATTCTTATTACGTTTGTTGGTATCTAAAGACCTATGGGTATTGCTAGGATATTACTGTGGTTATTCCTATGGTTAATTATTTCTTTGGCTATTGTGATTATTAATATGGTTATTCCTATGTTTATTGCCATGGTTGTTAATTACTAAGGTTGTTACTATGCTCAGCGTGATTCAGTACTATGAGTGATTACTATGGTCATTGCGATTCAGTTTTGTGAGTGATTACGATGGTTGATTACTACGGTTAATTACTATGGTTATTACCATGGTGATTACCAATTGTGGTTGTTGTGATTCACTACTGTGGTGATTACTGAAGTTATTGTCGACGATAGTTAATGATGTTTGATTTTTTCATGGTTTACCTTATGCATCATATTTCTATAAATTGTAAGTCGACATTACCCTATGATTCTTTGATTGGCGATTGACCATAGCCAAGAAGCATCACTGGCATCATGATTGATTACCGCTGTTGGTTGATCGTGGGATCTGCCGCTAGCAAAGATGTGGTGGTGAGAATTGCGGCCATCGATGTCATTCCACACAAAGATATCTTTGCACCCATGAATGAATCTAGACATGGTTATGTGCCAAGTCCCAGTCAACCAAATGGTGTCCATTTGTAAAATGATCATTTGCTTTGGTGGCGTCCATTGGTTACCCTACGGCTTGGCACCCATATGTTTGGTCAGACGTATGCAGTATGAATCGCTTCTGCTTGTTAACCAACTTGTAACTGGGTTCCCACCTTGTTGATAACAAGATCTGTTGGCAGTTAGCAGGCAACAAAGAGCCTCCAGCCTCGATAGTAAATATCCATCCTTGGCACTGGATATCCTGGTTAAGATCGGTTGTTGGTAATATTGCCCTTTTGTGCGATAATGAATTACTACATGAGATATTTTAGCTAATGCTTTTGTCACTATAGTCAGTGATTGGTGCGTCAAAACCAACTACTGGATATAATTTAGCTATATATATATATCCAGTAGTTGGTTATATATCCAAGACAGCTGGCATTTATAATGGTAATATTCTAGCTAATTGATCCTTGGTGATAACTCCAGCTGTCAACAACTCAGCGGTAACGATACGCGTAGCTATGAGGGTAACCAGATGGGAAGAGCTCTAGGAACGCCCCATCATTGCTGGTTCAAACATGTTCAAACAGCCATGGTTTCCTAGAGCCTTGGGAGCCCGGTGGAGCCCCGAATCGTTATAAGTCAAGCCATTCGTTGAGCTACTCGTAGCATTTGCTTAGTAGTTATCCACTGAGCTACCCCTCACCTAGGTTACCTGAGGAAGCTGGGGCCCCTGGTTGTGGGGAGTTCCCCTGCTTGGATATGCAGCTGGGGTCACCGTGGTTAGTTGCACCCTATAAGGTAGCTGAACTGACCCCTATTTGAACCATTGTTAGCCATTAAGACAACCAACCAGTAGTTGTTTAACCCACTCCCTTCAGACTCGAGCGCACCCCCAGCTGACGCGGAGAGCACACTCTGTTCGGCAAAGCGCACACAGCGCTGGTTCATCTAATCAGTGGCCCGACAAGCACGAACAGACACTTGAGTCTGTCTAGCCTTCGCCAACCTGATTGAAAATGAATTAGGCATCATGTCATCAGCAGCTTCAAGTCCCAACTGAGGACAATTCTTCAACTGTAGAGGTGACTGCAGGAGATCTCGCATCAGATGGGCAACCCTCGTCTGAAAAGGCAGCTCTGGTCTGATGGTCCAACCTTGTGTGTTGTGAACATATCCCTGCATGTACAATGAAGGAATCTTTTTGCGATAAAAAGCAGGAAATATTCGCTCTGGGACCAGAGAGGAAATGTGATCAACAACCTTGTGTAGCTGTGTTCCCTGCTCCAGCCATGTTAAACCATGTAGCAACGCAGATTCATCCGAACCCAAAATCAGAATTCGAGACTCATCAGCCAGTTGTCTTACCACAGGGACATAAGTGCCAGTAGTCAATATCCAAGAAGCAGCAAGTTCAACCCAAGATATGCCGGCGGCCTGTTGTAACGGGCCCTCCAAATGGTCTGTCCACTGCAGCATTGACAACCACCGAAGAGTGGCAACACTGACCGGATCGCCAAACATGGAAGAATGCAAATACCTCAGGTTGAGACTAGGAAAGTGTAGATAAGGATCCACCGGTTCCCAGTCCGCAAAAGCAGCACGTCCGAAGAGGCCTGTGCACTGGTTCAGAGTCCAGACCCTGAGCAGACTCCTTAACCCACGCAGCCATACGCTGAGAACTGTCGTGAAAAAACCGGAGGTGGTTCCGCAAAACCTGCCCTGCCGCCTCATCTGCCATAGCATTCCCATAGCATTCCTCACCTGCCTCTAGTCAGCAAGTCCTGTTCATCCTCAGGACGTCGGTGTGCTTTGATTTTCCGAAGAGTGCATTGCTGCGATTCACGAACCTGCCAAACCCGCAGCAGAAGGTCAAAATGATCACAGTGTTGAAAATGTTTGGGGTCAGGAGCAGAGAGCGCCAAACTGATCCAGTCAATTCCAACCTGGGAGTCACTCCAAATGACACCATAACCCAGCTCCGTGATAATCCAAACCAAGGCCGTGAGCTCAGCACGAAGGATATCTTGTTCACCAGGGGTGCGCGCAGCAAAAACTGGCTTCCAACCAAGTCCAGCAGCGGGACCCGTGGCACCATGAAGTGCCCAATGACATCGTTGTACATCATCGGTGCACATGTCAAGAATCACTGCAAAAGCACTTTGCCGCAACTCCGGGAATTGTGGGTCCTGACAGGACCCATCAGTTGTCCAGTGGAGCTGGATACCTTGTTGTTGGCAGAAAGTCACATGTTCCCTGAGGCCATCCACAGGAGGCGGAAGGGTGAGTTGAAAAAACATGGTGGTCATCAAGGATGCATCTGGATCAACCGTGCAAAATGGAAACTCTGGCAAAATGGAACCTTCTTCATTGATCCAGTTAATCAGCGAAACAAAGTTAGAACGGACATGGTCACCAACCGGGCAATGCATGCATCTATGAGATCTGGAGTCCTCAGCATCACAAAACCTGCACGTACCATCTGCATCATCTGTCCATTTCATCTTTTGTGTCTCAAGTTGGAAGGCTCCTGAAAGCTCACGCAACAGTGCTTTACGGGGGCCATCATCAAAGGATTTCAAAGCTCGAAGGGTGGCAGTGCGGCAAATATCTGGCATATGAAACCAACTTTGACGAAGAGTTCTACGCATGAGAAGTTGTTTTTGCCATGCTTCAACTGCAAACCTACGGATACGTTGAAGACTACATTCTAAAAGATGAAACTTTTCAAATGCAGTGACCAAAAGAAGACCCTGCTTAGTGATTGACCATCCGAACAGCGACAAACCAAAGGCCAGTGGCCGGGCCCCTCACATCTGAGAGGCCACCCTGAAAGGTGCGGAAAAACCTGTGCTGATCTGGCAGTGGAGATAGCTCTAAGGATCAGCACTAAAATTCGGGGATCATATAAAATGGGATATATATGAGATAATGGGATAATCCTTGGGGATCATATAAAATGGGATAGCTATCGATTATCCCATTATGAGCAAGCAAAAGCACAATGCAAGGTGTCATGTTGGGAAGGTGACCAATCAAGGCCTGTGCAATCTTGGTGCGAAGGCTACGAAGGATGGCATCACTGAGGGGGCGAACTTCAGTACCATGCATAATTGCAGGCAGGACACTGGTGGCAACCATGTGTTCCTTGGTACGAAGTGTGGCCAACATCCCACCTAATCTTGCAAGTCTGGCTTGTCCTGAGGCAACACGGTCACCTAATGCACCAAGCTTGGAATGACCCGAGTAGTGCAACTGGAAGCCAAGGTCTTTGGCTCCGTCCAAACATTGGATGGGAACTCCATCTGTATGGTGTTCAAGGTCACGGCCAATCTGGGCAGATCGCGAAGGAGTGCAGAAAAACCATGTCTCACCATAATCAACTTCAACCCCAGCCGGTTCAGTGAGGTGTAGAGTGTGTTCCATGAGGCATCCATGTTGTTGATGGTTTTCAGACATCCAAGTCCAGTTATCGGCATATGCACTCAGAGAAAACCTCGGAACTTCTTCTGCATCGGAACTGGCAAGTGCAACAGGGATAGCATTCTGGGACATGACGCAAACCCAGGTAGTAGCAAGGGCAATCATAACAAGGACACTCCAGGTGTCTCCTTCCGGGAATCCTCCAGAAGCATGTCCAGCATCAAAGAGATCAGAGTGTACCGCCCACGTGCGTCGCATCAACATTATTGAAGCAAGCCATTGGTCAACAAGATTGCGAGGCATGCCAATGGCCAGAAGGGCATGGTACCCGAAACTCCACTTTATCATATTGTAACACTTGCCGAGATCCAATGTCACTCCCGAAACAGAGGGGCCTCCAAGTTTGGCAGCTTCAAGTTCAAACTGAGCCCTGTATGCGCTTTCCGTGGCACCCCGGCCCGGCAAAAGACCGGTCACACCAGCCGGTACCCATCGATTCAACCATTGCGTTGTCTGCATGAAAATCACCTTAGCCCATAAACGATATAACTGAGCTAAAATCGTGATAGGCCGAGTCTGACCACGTGTAGGAATGTCGGGGGTTTTCGAGTAGGGACATGCCAGGCCTTCCATGAACCACAGGGGGAACCCCTGTTCGTAAGTGGAAAGAACATGGGCAAGAAGAGAGATCATGCTATCCGGAAGCATTTTCAACTCACTGGCCGAGACGCGGTCAATGCCGCGCGCAACACTAGGCTGAAGCGAGTGAATGGCAGAGGTCCAAATGGCAATGTCTTGCATGTTGTTGGGGATTGGGTCATGTGGAGGTAAACATTCAAAAAGGTGGTGGTAGTCATCAGCCAAGGATTGCAAGGGGCCAGTCTCTTGGTGCTTGTGCCAAATGGGATGCCAGTACTGGTTCAACTGCTGGGCAATGTCCGAGGGCTTCACCCACCATTGTTGCTGGATAACATGGACCTCATGTGGAAGCTCCACACAGGTGGGGATGTGGACTGTGATGTCCTGTTCATCAACATCTAACACAGTGGCCCGATGCTCATCAATCTGTACCTGGAAGTCCTTGGTGAACTTGGAAATAGTTGCACTGTCGCCATGGATGACAAACGTGTTTGGCTCAGAAGGGTAACAAATGCCCTCAAAAGAGACAGTGTCACGGATTTCCACAAGTTGTTGGTTCTTGGGACCACGAGCCTGCGCATAAGCCGATTTGGAACCATTCTTGGTATCAAGCCACCTTTGGTACGCAACCTGTTTACTCTTCGTAGCATGATCACAATACACACAATGATCGACATGATACTTGACCAACTGAAGCAAATCATAAAGCCACTCAGCAGTGGGGAAGGGCCAAGAAGGTGGAGAGAACCAGCCCTCTTGCCAGACCCAATGCAAAAAGGGGGCCCCAAAAGCATAGCATTGCACAATGGTCTTCCACTCCGTATGGCAGTTCTGGTCCGGAGGGAGTTGCAAGCGGTCAAGTTTGCGGATGCGATGAAGCAAGCTTTGAATCCTGCGAAGTTGTTTCAATTTCTTTCTGGTGGCAATGGTCAAGAGCTCATGTGAAGGTGCATACTCACCTGCACGGGAAGGTTTGACTGGCGAAATGACCGGAACCTGAATTTTCTTAGGAGGTTGACATCTGCCCCGGTATGCTTTACCAAGTTTCTGGGGTGAGAGGTGTGCATCAAGGGGATGCTGCAATGCATGATCCACAAGTGTCTCGAAATGGGCACCCCACTTCTCAATGGTGTCGCAAGCTTCTGTAGACATTGGAAGGACTTGGAAGGCCGCATCAAGTCCCTCCTTGGAAATCGGCAACTCAACAAACTCCTTGGGCTGAACATACTTATATCTAAAAAGGGTGGGCCCAGGTGTGACTAACTGGAAAACCACAGGTCGGTGAGTGGCAACCCAAGATCCATCAAGAACCTCGATGCGTTGAAGCCAATTCTTGACATCATGGGAAAGAATGGCATTGTCTGGGGATGTGGCTCCCTGGCAAGTTTCCGGATAGGGTGCACCATAGAGAAGTTCATACATCTCAGCAAGGTGAGTGCAACCTTTATTGCTCATGGCAGGCCATGTGGAAAAAGAGTCTGCTGACATATTGAGATCACCACAGATGATAAAAGGAAGTCCAACTAGTAACACTTGTTCGAAAGCATATTCCATAAGACGATTGTTGTAATCTAAAGCATCGGCAACCGATAAAGGACGGCAATAAAGAACAACCAATTGAACTGGAATGTCATGGAGGTACACAATGCAATGCAAAAACCTGGAACTCAGCTCCCATTCCGGGAGGATTGGGTTGCGACAAAATCTGGATGGTTGTGTTGCCAGAGCTGCAACTCCTGATGCTCGACCACGCAAAATCTCTTCACTGGTGATCGTGTTGCGATGGGGTCTAACAGGATTAGACCAATGGCATTTGATTCCTTGAGGGCGCATGGCACTTGTAAAGATGCGCTGCAACTTTGCTGTGGCTGCTGTTTCTGACATGGCCATGAAATGAATTTGTTGGGATTGCATCAGCTCAATCACCGTATCTGATTTCCTGGACAAACACCTGGGATTAAGCAAACAAAAGTTGAATTGATGTCGTGGCAGCGAGGGATTGACATCAGGGCCAGGGTGAGTTGCCTCACCATAGCGAATGGCGCTACCTAACATAGGTCTCCATTCCCCAGGAGAATGCAAAAAGAAAGGCCTGACAAATGGCCGGGAGCCTCCAACTTCCCCGGAAACTGAAGGCGAATGACAAAAGCACATAACAGAGATGTGAAAACCCAAAATGCAGAACATCAACCTAAGAAAATGGATGGTCGCACCCAAGCTCCTATGAAGATGTCTGCAAAGTGCCTCGGATGCATCGAAAGCTGAAAGTCAGCCGTCCATGTCATCATCTCCTTCTTGCGGTGTCTTCCTTTTGGCCTGCTGACTGAGAATGAGGTGCTTGATGTCCTGCAAGTTGGAGTCAAATGATTTCGATTGTTCCTGCAAGGCTTTGCTGAACGAAGTCTCAAGGTCTTGTCGGAAAGCAATGAACTTGTTGTCGATGTATGCTTTCTGTGCCTCTTCCTGCTTTCCCATGTTGGTATGCAGTGTTTGCAGGTCCGCATTCGTTTGATCCTGTTGTTTGGCAATATTGCCAATCGTCGCCTCAAGACGTGTGATGCGATCTTCTTGTGCAACAAACTTGCTCTCAATGGGTCCTGGCATGGCTCTGGACTGCTGGGCTGATGCAGCTTGAGTGCCCTGCCATCCTGCCCAAGGGTCTGTTGCCAGTGGTGGCAGGCTGGCAGTCTTGGTCGGTGCTGCATTGGAGCCACTCGATGTGGCCGGGCGTGGTCCAGCCACAATTGGTGATTCATTGGACATGAATGTGGGTCGAAGTTCACGGATCAACAAAGGGCTGGAATTGTAGGCCAAATGCACACATGGTGGATCACTCGGGGTGCCAACCATCCATCCCCTTGGTCCAACCGGTCTCAAAGGCTTCAATGTCCATTTGACTGAGGTAGCCCAAGCCAACAAAGAAGCTGCAGTAGTGCCGTATGGAAGATTGTCAATCTTGTATGTCTTCGTGGTTTCAATCAAGCTGGGAGCCTTTTGGTTGGGATAAACCAGCCGCCACGAAGCTTGAAACACTGAGGCTGGGACACGAAGTGCAAACCTGCCCTTGATTCGCACCAGCCACCTGTTTAGCCGGAAACCCTTGGTGTCGAGATAGCCGGCTGACTGGGGAACCTTGGCAATGATGACCTGTGCTTGTGGCAGCTCAACGTTGTGCTCCAACCAAATCAACTTCCAACTGGAGCAAATCTTGCCATCTGTGGTTTTGGGCACCAAGAAGATGCGGTTGGTACCTGACTTGGCCAACAAAGCTGGTAGCAAGTCCGTCTTGACAGTCGCATGCATTTGCACACTGGTGCAGGCCTGAGCTGACGATGGTTGTCTGCCTTTCCTAAATGACTTGCCCCAAATGGCGATAAGCTCCGTACCAGCATGACTGCGAATCCAGGCCGCAGGGTTGCGAGTGATGGTATCCCAATTGGATTCCCAATCTTCAGCCCACATGGTGATGCTAACAATAGATGCCTGGGTCTCTTCAACCTGCGCATTCTGACGTTGGGATGGAATGATGTGTTTTTGACCAAGTTGCACCAAAGTACAAGCCATCAGAACCATTCGGCCATGGTGGTCGCATAAAGGAATGGTATGCTTGGATACGTCAAGTTTGGTATCTCCCCCAAGATTGCCTAGAACAACAAGGGCAAGCTCATCTTTGGCAATGACATCGGAATCCAACCATATCTGAGCAGCTTCCGGTGTGGAAAGAACAAAACCTGTGGTGTTGACATCGACAGCTGGCAGTGCAGTGGCAGGGGTTTTGTCTTCATTGCAAAGCACACCTTCAATGACCTGGTACATATCAGGGGTCGGGATCACAGCTTGCTGGCGTTTGGTCCTCTGTTGAAGCTTGGCACTGGTACCATGTTTGGCTTGTTTGGGGAGCTCATGTCCAAGTTCGACAATCAGATCACGGATGCTTTTCAATCTATCTGGGCCAGGTGTCATGGATGCGAGAGGAGCAAACCGATTGACTGCTGATTCGCTGATACATTTCTCAAGTGTTTCTGACACCCAGGCAAGGGAGTACCCCTCCTGCAGGAGGGTGGACGCAATGGAGTTCTTGATCTGAGTTCTAACTCCTGTCTTTGTTCCTGAGGGTCCTCCTCCTCCTCGTTGGCCTTTGACCGCATGGAGGACAACTGGCATCGATGAGTCCATGTGCAAACTACTGGCCAATGCATGCTGTCTCAGTCAATCTGCGTCCTTGGTGAACAAAGTGTACCGGCGCAATGCAGTTGGATCTGACAGCAAAAGTTGAATCATGCAACAGGTTGGCAATGGTTTGTGTGTTCATGTCTGCTGCAAGAGTACCACTCCACAGTGTGCGACCAAGCCATTTGATGGTGACTGAAATGCCAACGTCAACTTGCATATGATCCATGAACATGCGAAAAGTACGAACCACAATGAGGATCATCAAAGCAGGCATAGGAATTGGCATGCGAGGTCGATCCCCAAAAAGAGAGGTGGAGGGTTCGATGTAGACCTTCAAACCTTCTGACACAATGGTCATCATCATCGTGATATCAAGTCGAAAGCATGTGTCGTGGTTGAGAACCAGGGCCCAGAACTGTTGCAAGGTGCGAATGGCAACTGAGTCACCGGAGCACAAAAAGATGACCTGCATGAGATGTGGGTCCCATTGGCATGAAATGGTGGAGGACTGCAATGCCGTAAGCAGTAGCGGAATCACATGCAGTGGAGGTGTGATCACTTCCAATCCCTGTCTGAAAATGGCGATCAACTGGCTATTGGGGGTGAGCTGTTCGATGGCACCAAATTGATCAAACATATCCTGTTGCTGTTCTCGATAGATTTGCGCAAGGTCCTCTGGATCTGCCGGATGCAAAGTCATGGTATGGTCATGGATGATGCAAATGATGTTCGATACCTCAAAGAACGGATCTGGTGAGAATTCAACAGGCACCAATGTGAGGGAACAGCCAGGTGGGTTTTCGTTGCTCAGGTCGATTTCATACGCATGTCCCCAAATCTTCATGATGTCTTCAAATGGAAGTGATGCTGCAAACCAAAAATGAATGGTCAGCATGGACGTCTTGATTCGACCACGCAGCAATGGAACAAATGCAAATGTGGGAGAAATGGCCTCTTCAGAAGCAGCCAGGTCTGTCATGGATGATTCGGCAATGGATTCTGCAGCATATTCTTCAATGAGATCTACCTCGGGACAGCTGGCTGGAATGGTATCAACTTCAACAGAAGCAATGCTCTGCACTCCTGTCTTCGGATGCCACATGAAGCCCTCCTGCAGTGGTTGTTCAAATCGTGTCTGAAGCTGGTCAAGGAAAGTCCAAAGGTCCTTTGCAACTGGCTTGTCTGATGGAATCATCAAAGATCCACGTGCGTCGAAAATCAATCTCACTTGGCTTGCTTTGAGCAAATGCTGTTTGAAATGTTCAAAAACAAACGGGACATCAAAAGGCTGAGACAAACGGTCTGGCAGCAAGTTCAATGAATTGCACAGAAGTAGCAAAGCATGAGGAATACTGATCATGTTTCCAGTTTGTTGAAAAGCAATGGCAATGTTGGAATCCAAAAACACTTGGTCATACGAACAATGCAATAAGCAAATCTCAAATGGATGCCAAAGACGCATGGACGTTTGCTGTTTGAGGTAATGAACATACAGGCCTTTGGTAGATAGCAATTCTTCACGCAATTGGTGCTGACTACCATAGGCTGCCATGAAGGTCGGAGGGATCTCATGTTCTGTGAAGCATCTGGAAGCAAGTACATCTTGTGGCGAAATCTTGGATCTCTTGGCTGGTGGTAGGAGATCATGCCTGGAGGCCACTTGCATGTGTTGCACATCGATTGCAACTCCCGGAAGGTCAATGTCTGGACCAAACACTGCATCAGCTTTGTGTGGGGTCATCACCTCTTGCACATTCCAAAAGGAGAAGGGCTTCTGGATGACACTCGGATCTTCAACCCTGATCAGGCATGCAAGCCAACGAGGTCGGTTCACAGGTGCATAACTACTCATGTTGATGACTTTGGACCATGCAACTTTGTAACCTGCCCAACGGATGAGCCGGTTGATCATGGGTTTGTGATGGTGAGAGGCAAAATTGCCTACTTGCTCCAACAATGCAACTGCAGGGCGCATGAACTTGATGATAACAAGAGCATGTGCCATGAGTTGTCCTCCCTGCTCCTCAAGGCCAAGGGCATTGGCAGCCCCAGACCAACTTGGACAGGGAGAAGAGACCGTCACAACATCTGGTCCCCATGTGGAGACCGCTGGCCACCATGATTGGTCACAAACATCACGGAGGAGAACCACATTGCCTTGCACATGTTCAAAGAAGTCGGATGCCAGAAATTCACCCCCACAAATGAAAGTGGATTCATGTGTGACTGCGTATGATTTGGCTGCATCGAAATTGTGTTCTACGCCTATGGTGCGCAAATGGCAAGCTCACTGAGGTACCTAGACGCGCCTTGCCAACCTCCGTAGGCCCCACAAAAAAGCTCAAGGAGTTTGAGAGGACCAGTGGAAGCACGATCAACTTCCAATGGGAGGCACATCTCATCAACAACATAGTCCGGATCATATCCAGACACACCTGATGGGTCCAAAACCCGAATCAAAAACATCTTCACCGATTGTTTTGGTTGGAAATGCGGGTTGTCCCAACGCAAAGTGATCTTCTCAAAAAAGGAGTCTTTGGCATGCCCCATGATATCTGCTAATGTCAAGGCTGATGATGTTCCCTCAGGAACCATCTTGGAGGCAGTGAAGACCTGCTGATCATCCGTAGGAGCCAAATCACAAATGAGGATACATGTCCGTTCAGGGAAAAGTTCACAGCCAGTGGAACCAGCAATGTCGAACTCCTGAAGAAACCTTTCCACAAAAGGTGGCATGGCTCAACTTCGCTGCACACAGGCACAGACAGGCTAGCTACGGGAAAGCAGAGCCTAAATGCCTTAACCAATAGTTGGTTATTATGCCCCTATTTTTAACCATAGTCAGCCATCAAATGTCAATCAACCACCAGTGCAAGGTGGACCCCCTAGTTGGCCCTAGTTATAACTTGGCTTGTAAGGCCATTTCACTATATAGTTCCATGTAGTTACCATGAGTTACCCTAGTTGTAAATCAACTTATAGCTGGTTCGGGGCCCACCTTGCATGAGCTAGTAGTTGTTTAACCACTATGGTTGGTTATTATGCTATATCATTTACCCCTATCAGCCACCATAAACCAACCATCCATAACTTGGGTCCCCAAGCTGATTTGAGATGCCAGGTCCAGCAGGTCGACTCAGGGCAGCTACTGGATGTCGTGACTGGGGCGCACGTTTAGCGGCGATGGGACTGGTGATGGGTCATTCATTTCTATTTCCATTACAAACCATCAACCATTGATCAACCACGAACCAATGTTTATTTTCAATGGTTGGCTGGTCCGCTAATATTTTTCATAGGAGTTGAAACCACCAACCAGTTGATCGTCTAAAACGGTTTATGGATGGTGAAGTACTTGAGGGTACCCCGATCAACCAACTCCGTAGATGAGTCATTCCGATGCGTAAATCATCCCATTGAGTGGTTACGGGTAATGGATGGTACCGGTGCGTGAGTGGTTAATGGTTAACGTTGGGAATGGTAATGGTACTGGTAGTGGTAATGGTAATGGTAATGTTTACTGGCGGTTGATGATGGTTAATGGATGGGAATGGTTAATTGTTGCTATTGGCGATTTGCATTAGTTCCAAACCAGCTGGGAACATGGCATGCTTGAGTCTGAGAGAATGTGCCAACATTCGTAAGTTCTTACCAGGAGACTTTGACGGTGCTCAACTGGCCATCTACACTCCGGTGATCTAACATAGCAATGGAAAATCACCAATTTTCTAGGGAAACCCTAGGAAATCAGCTATAGCTGGTGGATTTTCCATTGCTATGTTACATCACCAGAGGGTACTACAGCTGGATAGTTGTTCCAATGTGCCATTGGGGGTACCGTGCTTCTGCCGCTGCGCAGAGAGATTCGACTTGGCAGAAATCAAGTCGGAACAAAGCTTATGGAGATGGACCGGATCTATGGTCACACTCCCGCTGCTAGGTATCGATTACGACAAGGGCACCGCCCTCAGAAAACACAAGCAGTGGAACCTATAATGGGTTTTTCTCAAGCATTTCGAGGGGTTCCCTATTTTGCGAAACCACCATATACCTATATGTATCTTAATTACAGCCATTCAAGACTGGCTCCAAGCTTGCTCCATCGCACCACAGAATACGCAAGTGGGCTGCTCAGCTGCGAAGCTACCAGGGCGCCTTTGAAATATCGTACAGCATGAGCAACGCCACTCCATTCTCAAAGCCTTAGAAATCATCAGATTATTTACTAGGAGCATTGTTATGAAACTATTCTCCACTAATGATTGAATAATAGTGGTTTGAATCCAAGTGTGACTATTATTGTCAAACCATCATCAATATCACTAATCAAGCCATATATGTATATATATATATATCAAACTCATATTCTGTAGTATTTAATCACTACTATTGAACCACTAGTGGAGAACCATTACACAACCATTAAACTCATCTCGTCAAACCACTGCTATTGTGAATTGTGACTAAAACCTTTCTCATTACCATTCTTAATACACCATCATGATTCTTAAACCATTGCTGAACTCTGCTAGTTTTTATTTCTTAATTAAACCATTACTGTATCAAACCGTCACTATCAAAGCATCACTATCACAAACTATTGTTAAGCCTTTATCATTATCAGCAATTTGCCATTGTTAAGCGTGATCAACCATTATTGTCCCATTATCAACCATCATCAATGATCAAGCTTATTAATCGGAAACTACTATAGACTAATATCAACTATTATTATCAACTATTATTATCAACTAAAACTAACCTACTATAAAATGTTTATCAATCATAGCTAGCCGACTATCAACTATTATCAACCATAACTATTACCATCAATGATCAAGCCTATTAATAGGAAACTACTATCAACATCTATCAACTATTATTATCAACTAATCTTACCAGTTGCTTTTTCACCACAGATAATTATTATTATAGTGTTTTCGTTGATACCTAACTATCAACAATTATTATCAACTATAACTAACCTATTATCAAACATACCTAATGGAAAACAAACACATTGCCTCGTGGAGCTGCTCGTTCTTTGCATCGCAAAGCTGCTGTGCAGATGCGGCGCCTTCCGGCTGAAGAGGATCATCTTCTCCAGGTCGCTGGCGGTCGCGGGTCGCGCTGATCTCTGGTTGCGCCACGTGGGAGCTGCGTAAAGGGTTGGGTGACGGTTGGTTGGTTAAGGTGGGTTGGTTAAGGTTGATTGAGGTTGGTCATGGTTGGTCAAGGTTGATTAAGCTTGATTGGTCAAGGTTGTTCGTAGTTGGTTGTGTTTGGTTGAGTTACGGTTGGTTGGTTAGGCATGTTTGGTTGATTTTTTTGGTTTGTTGATGGTGATTGTTTGGATGGATGGATGGATGGGTGGATTGGTTTGAGTGCTTTGATTAGAGTTCGTTGGTGCCTTCGGACTCGGCGTGGAACCATCATCGCCAAGTGAACCAACCTGCACCAGTTCATAAGACACATGTGAAGCGCAGGTGATGTCGAAGGCTTGCAGTTCATTTGTTCTCGGCGACCCATGTGGTGAATCCTACTGCAAAGTGTGGGCCGCCCTTCAGATGTTGGCAATCTCATGTCTTGTCACATCTTGGACCTCACAGATGAGTTACTCAACCGATTGGTTCTCTCTGATAGAAGAGATCTAAGATCCACTTGGTGGCATGGTTTGCTGGTGGGATACTGTGCGGAATCCCTGCAAATTCCGGACCGCGCTCAAATCACGAACCGCTGACTATGGGGATGGAACTACCTTTGCGAACATTTTCTAACACACACTCATGGAACAGCGTAGCTGGAAACTTATTCAAAATTATTCAACCAATGATTTCGGGGTACAAATCGAACACAGAATCAGGGAAGATTCAACTCAAGAGATTCAGATGATTTCAAACCTTTGATTCATTGAATCTTCGGAAGCTAGATTGGGATAGCAGTTCCCCAGGAAATTATTAACAATTGGTTGGTTGACAATATTTTTCATGGGGGTGGTTCAACCACCAACCAGTACTGATCATCATCAACCATTATTACCAAATATAACCATTATTAACCATTAGCCAGTATTAACCATTAGCCGTTATTAGCCATTAGCCAGTATTGACCATTAGTAACCACTAGTTTTCATAGGGGTTAAAACCACCAAGCAGCCAGCAGAACCAGCTGAGATTTTTGCCGACCGCCAGGACTTGGCAGGTGATTTCAATGCCTGGAGACTCAAGTTGATGGTGGATTGGTTGGTTGGGTTGGTTGGTTGAGGTCGGTTGAGGTTGGTTGAGGTTGGTTGAGGTTGGTTGAGGTTGGTTGAGGTTGGTTGAGGTTGGTGAAGGTTGGTCAAGGTTGGTTGAGGTTAGTTGAGGTTGCTTAAGGTTGGTTGCGGTTGCTTAAGGTTGGTTGCGGTTGGTTAGCTACTATGGTGCTAACTTGTGCTTGAGTTCATGGTTCATGGTGGTCGACACACTATTGAAGCAACAAAGAACCCTTCATGGTGAGATGCTGCAACTCGTAGGTAGAGAAGAACTAGTGGTTGATTTAGAATATTTTATGACAGCAAACCGATGGGCGATAGGAGGGAACACCCCTCAATAAAACATCATTTAACTGTCGTTGACCGTCTTGAACCATCATTAGCCATCATCGTCATCGTCATTAAGCATCATAAACCATCCTTGACCATCATGAATTCATTAAGCATCATCAAGTAACAATCATCAACCATCATTAACCATCATTCACAATCATTAACCACCATCAAGCATCATTAACCACCATCAACCATCATTAACTGTCATTGGCCATCATTAACCATCAGCTAACAGTTAACAGTGAATCAGCATGAATCAACCAATCACTACCCTCAAATGAATCATTGACCAATAGCCAGCAATGACATGGATGTAACCACTGATACTTGGAACGACCATAGGTGTGACCACATTTGATCATAGTGAAACCCCGAGCTAGTCTAGTGATTGTGGCGATCATGGAGGCTATGAAAACCCAATAACCGTGCGGTGTAGTGATGAAATGTTACAACGTGTGATTCGGAAGCAACAACAGCTGATGAAATGATTTTCACCAACCGGTGATGCTGAGCATGATTGACAAAGATGGGTTTATGGAATGGGAAAGTCCCAATCAATGAAGGAGGTATCAACCGCAAGTGATGATGATGATGATGATGATGATGATGATGATGATGGTGGTGGTGATCATGGTGATCATGGTGATCATAGTGATCATGGTGATCATGGTGATCATGGTGATCATGGTGATCATGGTGATCATGGTGATCATGGTGATCTTGGTAGCTATTGTGATTATCACATGCAAAGATTGCAATGCTTCTGATGCTTTTCGGAAAAACTTGCAGCAATTTTGAAACAGAAATAAAAGACGGTATTTGCAGAGACAAGCATCCATGCGTCCAGGCATTGATGCATCAATTGGCACCATACATCCGGACAGACATCGGTAGCGGCGGTGGCCACAGTTTCCTCTGCTGAGGCTGGTGGTCTTTTGCGCCCTCTTCCTGACAGACATCTATCAGGCTGCACAGGCGGAGCCTTCAGGGGGAGCGGAGCTGGCTGAGTGGTGGACTGATGGTAGCTTGGATGGTGACCTGCGGAGCCGGCGCCCCTTGGAGCCGCAAACTGAGGGCGACTCGCCCTCCCCACCGGCACCAAAACCCATATGATTTAATATGCATAAAGTTGAGCCGGAAAATTATATTCACATGTACAGAGATGCAACATATACATATATACATACTTGTATATATATATATATATATTTACATATAGATATTTGTGTTGTATATTTATATATAGATATTTTATATTAAATACAACTATATATATATGTCATGTTTGTCATGTACGCAGGTGCAGATACACATGTGCACATACGAAAAGTCCTTGCACATTTTGATGCTTCAAGCTACTGTGAGTCAGTGACATGGTCCAAGGCCAAGCCGAGGTTCTTGTGGTTCATGATGGTTCATCAGAATCGTGGGGATGACAAGAGTTCTTGATTGCTAACAATGGTTTACTGGTTGGTTAATGATGGTTAATGATGGTGGTGACTTGATGGTTAATGATTGTTAATGATGGTCAATGATTGCTAACAATGGTTTCATATTGGCTGATGTCGGTTTATGATTGTTAGTGGTGTTGAATGAACAATGGTAGTTGCTGGTTCAATAATGGTTGACAAAGGTTTCACAGTGATTGACGTGGTCTGTGGCTGCTGCTTTGTCCACAATAATGATACATGTTGGTAAATAACGGTTGATGCGAACCATAGATAGTTGATAATGGTTTAATTGCACGTTTCTCAATGGTTGATAGTGCTTGGTGACAAGCAATACGCAGTAGTGATGATTACATCAAAAATGGTGAGTGATTGATCGTGAATTGTGACACGTAATGAATTTTTAAAAATTAAACACTTTATTTAAACCATGATAGATAACCATTATTATTATCCCCTGTTACCAACCATCATTATTGGTCAAAGCCATGGCTTTGCACCGTCAGGTCTATGGTCAATGCACCAGCAACGTCCAAGTGTTGGGATGCCACTCCCCTTGGCTGTTGTTTGGTTATCCACAACCATAAGCCGCAAGCGATTCAGCAGGTTCCAACGTGTTGAAGGTTTATTGAGGAATTAAGGACTGCATCGTCCGTTAAGATCATCAGGAAAAACGTTGTATTCCGAGCGTTTCAACGTGTACTCCGTGCATTTCTCTAGTATTTGTTGATGGTTATGAAAGTACATGAATGTAGTTGTTCCCAAAAATATTGTGAATAGGTGTTTGACATTGTTTTCCTTCAGGTACATATAGGCATCGCATAGTATGGCTGGATTTTTTAGATCATCTTCATGTGTACGTAGACAATATATACATGTATAAATGCATCTTGGTATTTATCATGACTTTGGTACCTCCTTTCAAATCTAGATCGCATATATGTTGGGGATGCCTCCAAATCATTCAACCTTTACCATTTGCAGAAAGTAACCATGCATTTTGGGGTTCCCCTATTTTGAGGAACCTCCACATGGGTTTTATTGTTAGATTGTTAGCTTCACCTATTATAAACCACTATGATCCCCTACAAAACTACTTAAGTATACAGTTACACAGATATGAGCCGCTAGTATAAACCATGTTTTAAGTAGTATATAGTTACCTATGATAAACCACTATCATAAACCACTATGATTCCCATGTTTCGTTGATTGCTTCGTGACTATGCTTGCAGCAGCACTCGGCAAGATTCAGGTGCCAGAGAATATCTCACTGGATATCCTGCTGATGGCCTGGGCCGCAGACTGCGCCGTACATTCGTGGAGAAACTCGCACTGGATCTGCGGTGCTGCATGTGCATGAGTAAACTGGATGTTATGATCATAGAGTTTTGTGTGTGTGTATATATATATATATTTATTTATTTATTTATTTATTTATTTATTTACATATATTGTACAATTACTATAGATAAATATATCATACTTATACATATACAGTAAATACAGTATATCTTTGTGTCCATGCATACATCGATTATGCATATTGTATGTATGGTACGAGCGAGCACTTTTATTTCTGAATGCGTCCATGCACAAACGCCACTGGTTTGTCTGGGTTTCCATGGAGACACAGGTGGGACAACTGACTGCTGCCACTGTTGGGTTGAAGCGAGCTAATCATCTCGGGTGGAGAAAAACTCCACAGCGCGTTGGTGTTTCCAATGTGATTAACGAGTCAAACATTCACAAAAAACATCTTGGCAAGGTTGTTGGTGTGATTGTCATTTGTTTGTTCTCCCCAATAATTGGGGATAGTTGGTGGACAATTTTTCGGAGCTTGAAATCGTTTGAAACCACCAGTTGGGGAGCCACTATGAGCAGTTTCCGTCGAGGGTAGTATCCCTCAAGTGCACCCTTCATTGCGTCAAGAAACCGCTGCGGTTTCCAAGCGACACAACTGATCTCTGTTCTATGAACTATTTGCAACCAGTCTAAATCAATATTCATCCTCGTTTACCAACATCCAGAAGTAGTCGTTAACCTCTACTTGACCATTCTTCACCAATATCAAACTTCCTCACCAAAGGATTTAATGATTTTTCATTATGAACCATTGTGACCATTGCAGCCATTGTTGGTCATTATGATTATCAAATAGTCAGTAAATCATAGTAAATCATCATTTTTCCCATCAACAACACCGTCATGAAACTATCATTAACCATCATTAAGTAACCATAATCAAACCATCATTAAGTAACCATCATTAAGTAACCATCATTAAGTAACCATCATTCACCATCACTAAGTAATCACTATCAAACCATTCTTAAGCCTTAAAGCCATTAAACATCTCGGGCTCCACCAGGCCTGCTTTAGCTTTTTCGTCGTGGAGTTGATGGCCAATTCTCTGGTCACCGAGTCCCTTGGTAGCGACGAAAAGGTGTCATGGTTGACGCGGGCATCCCCCAGGGAACCGGGCCTGACCGTGGCTGACAACAAGGGTACCTTGGTAGCCTCAAGGTGCGAAGGGAGACCCTATGGGGATGAGGGGTCACCAACGGGTTTCATTCACTAACTACTTTGTGACTGCTCTTGATGGATATTTGGCAGTGGGTCGGTTCACCCTTAATCCCCCTGGTTCCCCTATCATTAACCCTTGTTTTCCCTATAGGTTGTTGGTTATTGTCCCGCATGAAATTGGTTAAAGCCTTGACCCATAGCCATTTTTCTAGTTGGGTATGGGTCAAAATTAACCAACCAATAGTGGGGGATAACGACCAACCAATAATAAGGAAAACAATGGTTGATGATAGGGGAACCAGGGGGACTAAGGGTTTTGACCCATAGCCATACTGCAAATCAATCATTAGATAACAGTGATGATGCTCACTGCTGTTTGATCATTGTTCACTCTTGTCTATTCATGTTTGATTACACATGGGGTCATAACCGACCGCCCAACAAATGGGTAAAGGTCCCAACCAAGACAGCCAACGGTACAGGAGACCTACTGGCATACCATCAAGCCAGTGAGGCTCCGGAAAGGTTGACCATGAAGAGATGGATGTATTTTCGATGATGTGATCAGTAGCTTTTCGGTTGATCGCTATGCAGCACGGTCAATCACGGTCAACCATTGGTACGACGAAGTCGTGCCCACACGACGAACCCGGAAACCTCGAATGGGGAATTGATGACCGGTGCTGCAAACGTTGACCATGCCATGGCCTTGGTTGCCATGAATTAGCCTCCATGGAATTGGTGACTTCAACTGGCAAATCCGTTTCAACTATCGGATCAGTGTCGAAATGGATTTATGGCTAGCGTTACAGATTATTTGCCACACTTGTCGAAATGGACATTTGCCAGGTTTTACGTCATTCTAATTTAATGCTTCACCAAATTTTCACGAGTTGACCAACAAGCATTATCCCTTGTCTGAAGTTATTTGGTGGTTGCTCAAAAATAGGCATACCACCGGATCCCCTCAAATCATCTAATAGTATCTAATAGTGGTCATTTATAGCATTAAACATCATTAAACCACATCATTCAACCAACCATTTTTGGAGTTCCCTATTTTGAAACACACCCTAATGTATCATGTTCATAACTAATAGTGGCAATCTATGGCATTAAACCAACCAAAACTTTGGGATTCCGCTATGGCTTGAGAAGCCACCATTTATCATGGTCAACCATCCGTAAATTCATCAGCTCACCTTAGCAAGTCGGTACGTCGTGGTTTTTGAACCGGCTTGGATCGGAGTGAAGCAACGGTCGTTGAGCCCTGAATCGCTTCAGGTCGCCCACGTCCCGAGACGTTACCCAAATTTGATACCCAAAATGCGGTTTCGAAACAACATGGTTAACCATTTAATTGTTGATCAACCAATTAATTAACCAATTAATGATCAACCAATTAATGGTCAGCTAATTATTGATCAACCAATTAATGGTTAACTAGCTGGCAAATGGTTAATCATAGAGGATGAAAGCCAACAATGATAGGGGATATAAGGGGATATACCAGCTATATATGGCGAGCTGGGTCAATATTAATCAACCAACAAATGGCAATAATCGGGAATACAATGGTTAATGAAAGGGGAGCCAGGAGTACAGGGTTTTGACCCACACCCAATTTTCTCCATTGCTTCCCTGGATTTTGGGGCACAAAAACTCATGACAACAAACACACAACTCCATTGGGTTCCCTGGATTTTGGGACAGGTGCTACATCTACCCAAACGATGTCACACAAAACGCATGAACGTCAATCGATTGGTCCGTTTTCTTCGTGATGCGAAACAGCTGTGACCATTGCTGCCCTGCCACGGGGCTGATGGCCTCGGTAGATGCTGGGGTCATAAGCCACTCATGGAAGATGGAAGTGCCTCAGCCGGCTATGGTGGGGCTTCAGATAGTCCGACACCTTGCCATCCAGCAAGAGGTGTTTTGCAGGAGTGTGAATGAGAATTAATGTCTACCCAGGATGAAGCTAAACCCCTAGTTGATTAACAGGGGGTATCCCCCAAGTTCGCCTTGGTTTCCGATTAAAATGGTACCCCCCCCATTCATCAATCTGGGGTGTAGCTTCATCGTGGATAACGTGGGTAGACATTGATTCATGATCATTGATTGACCATGATCGATTCTCATTGACCGCTGGACTGGATAGGTCTTACATCAACAGCTTTTTCTTTTGGATGGACATTTTCGGCCGGAGACCCCAGCTCGGGCAGGTGCTCTGAAAGCATGCTCTTGCAGAGAAATCCTACGAATAACTGGTTTTCCATTGTTCCCAACAACCAAGCATTAGCTTTTTTTTGGTAATTATTTTTTCTGGGGGTCCCGAATTTGAGCACAGTTCTGCATCGTATTCAGGTTTTTCACTTGAAACAGGGCGGGTGGGCAACGTCTAGAATAGTAGCAGTAATATGATTGCTTATTGGTTGTGACTGTACTTCATACTGAGCTATACATATTGCTTTAATTAAGTACCAAACTTATTGACAGATTGGTTGTCAAAGCACCAAAACAAGATAGAAACCAAGAGTTGATAAACACTGTTCTAAAAATAATTCGTGGTTTGCGCGAATGGACGATTGGAGAAGAAGCTTCAATAATATTAAGGAGTGCATGAAAAAGTCCATGCCATCTCTTTGCTTCTACACAAGCCTCGCAAGCCAAGAGAATAGTCACTGTTCCAAATGGCCATGGCTCACGATGATCAGCCCTGAACTGATTCTGACCTTATTGTGACCCGTGCCCAAATAGCTCACAGAAAACCTTCCACTCACATAGTAGTAGGTAACACACACACACATTTAGTATTGGCAAATGGTACAAAAGGAGTTGTCCCAATGGAAATTTGGCCAAGCATCTTTTCTGCCCACATGATGCTATTGGTTTGATCACATCTACAAGTACATATATAGGTATATATCGTTCACATATTTTTTTACATTACACATTCTCTTATACACACATAAGATGTGTATATGTATATATATATATATATATTTAAATAAATATATATATATATAAACATTAAAATATATATATATATACATATATATATATATTATATATATATATCTCTACATATCTCATCATACTCTACTCTGATTCTCTTCCTCTCCAAGTGCCAGGGCATCCCCGCAGCTGCGATAGCTGAAATCCTTTCGGCAGATGGTGGTTCAAAAACTATACATATCATGAACATAGATTTATCATTAGAACGGAACATGTTGATCATGAATGGAACATCTTGATCATCACGCATGGAAAATATTGTGATTTATCATTAATGTTGAGCAAATCATGTTGAAAAATCATGAGTTGGACTTGTTTTGAACACGACCTGTGGACAGTTTTGGGATTTGATGCTTCTGACATTCGTGGCGCCCCAATGACAATATCTCTAGAGCGCAAACTTCAGCGTGCCCGGCCTTGCCTGCGGCCACGGTGTGAGATGATTTGGGTGCAGACCTCTGTAACTATCTCATTACCCTGTTGTTGCATGTAAGAACTATCATGCTAAAGGAGTTAAACCCCTAACTAAATACCTTTGCCAAGGGAAATTATGCTACCTTGGTTGGAGTGTGGGTCATTATCAGTCTGAGACGTTCACGGCAGGGGGATTATCATTTTCCATTGGGGGATTCCAATTCACCGGGTACCCCTGAAAATGATTTGCACACTGAACGCCCCATCCGTTTCGGGCACTTCACGGCAACTGTCAATAAACGACATGGTGTGAGGTTAGGGTTGTATACGAATGAGTCAGGTTTTACGTAGCAATAAAACATGTGTAGGTGAATGGCCCAACAAAGGCAGTGGATCTTCAGTTTTGGGATGTTCGCTGGGGTAGGGGTTTTTGACCAATCGACTGCCCATGAGTTGGGTACTCAAGTAAGAAACTATGGACTATGGGTAGTCTGTTTGTGTAACTTGGGGCTTTCCCATACGTTCAAACATTGTCAATTGTCAACCACGATCAACCAATATCAACGGACACCAACATCAACCATTCTCAGCCAACCTCAACCCCTATTTATCATTATCAACCAACCTGAACCACTATCAACCATTCTCAGCCAACCTCAACCACTATTTATCATTATCAACCAACCAGAACCACTATCAACCATTCTCAGCCAATCTCAACCACTATCTATCATTATCAACCAACCTGAACCACTATCAACCATTCTCAACCAACCTCAACCACAATGATCAATCATTCTCAACCCACCTGAACCACTATCAACCATTCTCAGCCAACCTCACCCACAATGATCAATGGTTATCAACCAACCTGAACCACTATCAACCATTCTCAGCCAACCTCAACCACTATTTATCATTATCAATCCACCTGAACCACTATCAACCATTTTCAGCCAACCTCAACCACTATTTTTCATTATCAACCAACCTGAACCACTATCAACCATTCTCAGCCAACCTCCACCACTATCTATCATTATCAACCCACCTGAACCACTATCAACCATTCTCAGCCAACCTCAACCATAACACTAAGCATCAACAACCAACCTGAACCACTATCAACCATTCTCAACCAACCTCAACCACAATGATCAATCATTCTCAACCCACCTGAACCACTATCAACCATTCTCAGCCAACCTCCACCACTATCTATCATTATCAACCCACCTGAACCACTATCAACCATTCTCAGCCAACCTCAACCATAACACTAAGCATCAACAACCAACCTGAACCACTATCAACCATTCTCAGCCAACCTCAACCATAATGAACCATTAAGCATCAACAACCAACCATGACCCATGACCAACCATAGCTAGCCTCAACCATTGCAACACCCAGCTGCGATCAGCTGCACCCCCCCTGGTTTGAGGCACTGCATCGCTGATTTTCGACATTTCCTTCTTTCTGGGCGTCGATGCTACGAAGCCTGTGAGGCGGACCGCCATGGACCGCTAACGGGGGCTCCATCCACGGTCCCCAGAAAATGGGGGCTCCATGTCATGCGCAGAGCTTGCGCGATTTGAGGGGACTAGGATTGTTTCATTTGAGCAGCGGTTTTCATGGTGGCAGAATCAGAATGCCTTGAACCGACCACCGATTTTATGGTGAAGTGGTGCTTAGGATCTCAACGAGAAAGCTACGACGATGGCCCGAACAATGGCCCTAAGCATCATGTGCCGACGCCATGAGGATCCATATCCGCTGCTCATGGGAAGATCCGGTTTTCAATGCTTTTCATGTCAATGGGTCACGGTTTCTCTTCCCCTGCAGGACGTATGAGGCAACTGGGGTACAGGCTGAGCGACGTTCACCCTCGTTCAATTGATTCGGTGATGTTTGTTCGGTCATATACATACACCAACGTTCATAGCATCCTTTCATTTATACTGCTTGGTTGGTAAGTGGATTTCTGCCGGGTTACATCGGATCATGTGTACAGACTGGTGCTTTCCTGTGACAAATTGCTAGCCCATCAACCAGAGTTCTGACAACCATAAAGAAGCAACTGTTATCCAACTTAACTTAGTGCTGGCAGTACGAATACCTGACTGCCTGTACTTCCAAAAAACACTGGGGGTTAAGCGCCAAACCGCGGGAAAAAAAACAAGTGTTATCCAACATTGCACTGGTAGGGTCCCACTCCCTACGCAGAACTGCTGCACCTCGGTTTTGTTGAACAGCTAGTCATTGGGACGCTGCGGACCGCAGGTATGCAACCGATGAGGAAGTTGGTAGCAATACGGTGAGCCCGTGGCGCTGGGGAGCAGGGCTTGGCAATGGCAGCAGTTCTGTGTGCCCGCAACGGACGAGAAGTTTTTGGGATACGGTTTTGTACAGTGTAAAAAACTACAATACTGCAATCATGATAGCATACCGCCAAGAACCATGGCATAGTCATTGGAGAATCCTGTTTCATGATGCTTGCAATATCATGTGACATTTCTAAAACAGCACAATGGCATGCTGTTGATATGGGGTAAAAGACACCAAATTTGATATGACATCCGATGGCATTTATTTGATGATACAATGTGTGCTATATCTAGAACTACATATCTATCAATCCCTCTCTCTCTCTATATATATATATATACACATATTTCTCGACTCTTTAGTTTGTCAATACACACACACACACAAAAAAATGTTAAGAACATGAATGTACAAGTATGTACATACATAGTTTATACCAATGCTAACTTAATCATGAAGCTCTATCAACCTCGGACTTTCCCATTAATAATTGTTCCCATAGAAGCGGGAGAGGGGCAAAACAATATAGATCTGTGGCTTGGAGTTTCCTCCAAAGATTGGTGGATGTGACATACGCCTCTGCGCAACTTGGCGGCCGTGGCAGAGAGACAGCTGACAATAGTCACGGGATGTTCCCGTTCTCCAAAGAAGCTGAATCTCCTAAAATGCTCAGCAAGACGTCACCGCATTTGGTTTGCATCGCGAAAGCAGTCTAAAGCATGATCCCATGATGAACCAAGCATCATCGAACAGCTATACCTAACCATTGTTTTCACCCTTCATATACTCCAATGAATCTTTAGGGTACCCCCTATATCCCACGAACAACATCCCAATCCATTGGTATCAACCAGCTACCATTGTTTTCCACTGAGATACCCCTTCCACGATTGGTTGGTTCAGGGGTACCACCATGGCGACCCCCCTGGCGCATTGCTATACCCAGCTACGCTGCCCCCAGGCTGTCCTGGCACGAGCCTCCCGGGCTGCGAAGCAAGCGGCGCGCGCGGGACGAATGCCACTTGGATGGACCGCACGAGGGGCGAAGGGTGATGCCGCACGGGGGTTCTGAAGATGCATTGGGGGTGGTTCATTGCTTCATTCGTTGAGTGGTTGGTTGGGTGGGTTGGGTTAGTGGGTTTGGTGGGTTGATAACTCCAATGGTTGTTTGGGTGGTTCATTTGGTGCATGGTTTGTCGCAGGATGCACTGTTTGAAGAAGAAGCCACCTAGCCTGCCCAAATCCTTTGCAGTGAAGAACCCTTCTGTGTTGTTCCAAGGTTGTTTTACCCCATCAGCCACTGGGGCCGCTCGGGGACTACCAGAGCGCACTCATTTTCAAATGGCTGTGGGTCAAAACCCTTAGTCCCCCTGGTTCCCCTATCATTAGCCATTAGTTTCCCTATAGTTTGTTGGTTATTAACCACCATAAACTTGGTTGGTTAACTGCTTGACCCAGCTCGCCAAATCTCCACGCCGGCTGGTGACCCAGGTCTCGGATTCTGAAGTTGATCCGTTTCCTGCCATTCCTGCGGAACAAGCATGACCGTTATGAGGCGCAGCTCGCGTTTGCATGCAGCTCGCGCTGCTGGTGTGGCGTCCGCAACAGGGGACGGCTGCTGGTGGCCGCATAGCCCTTGTGCGGTTTGGGTCAGATCACTGGCATCCAAGCAGATTTTGATGCGAAATCACCAGCGCCAGCTACTTTGGACATCATCAGCTTGTTTTGGGCACAATGAATGGGTTAAATGGAAGTGATTCTGTCATCACTTTGGTTGAGAATTTCTCGTTCCATCATTGTGTTGTTGGGCAAAGTTTGAACTATTCATCGTTTGCGTTCCAATTAAAGCTCCTTGTGATTGCTTTTGATTTTTTCTACGGACTGTCATTGCTGTTTCCCTCCACTACAAGCTGCAATTTCCTGTGATTGATGTTCCATGGTTGCCCTCATGGTATCATGGTCATGTTTTTTTCTCGTTCCCACTTTTGAGCACTATATACTGTATGATCATCACTGTAATCCTAAATCCGTCGTCAGTGTTCATTCTCATTACCGGGACCATCGTTCTTCTTACATCTCTAGTAGCCAACATAATTGATATACCATTACCATCTATTGCCTGAAGTGTTACATGCTACACCCCTGCTGCGCGTCACTTTAGTGTCCGCCAAAGATCATGGCATTGTGGTTTCTCAAAATAGGGGTACCCCTAAATCATCCAATGTTAGTGATCTATGGCAATAAACCAACCATTGTAGTGGATATATTATGATATATTCCCTATATTTCCCTATTATTGCTTATAGTTTCCCCTTTGAACCATTGTTGACCATTAATAAACCAACCATTCTAGGTGGCACCGTGGCACACCCATTTTAAGAAACCTCAACATGGAACTGTTGCTAAGGCCTGACCAATGGGGTTTCTGTTTCAGGTGGCAAACGCAGTGTCGCTGAAACTCACGACGATGCTGGCGACCAGAGTTCCTTGCTGGTCCATGCAGTTGAATGCTGGCAGCCAGTCTTTGAGGCAAATACATGCAAATATCTGATGTAAGTTCGTGATCAATCAGTATCAATCATAAGCGATCATGATCATATATATAATACATATACATATACATATACATATACATATATGCATATATACATATATACATATATATGTATATATATATGTATATGTAAATGCGTATATGTATATATATTTTTTTACATCAACGAAAGCACATATGCTCACATCACATGCATCTACATGCATCTACACACATATCCATTTAACCTATCCCTTGGTCGAGTTTCTGAACCCTGTAACTCAGATCTCCGAGTGGGGAACACATCTCAGCCGTGTTGCACTGCTCCCCGGGCATTCCAAAGGTCTTGCCATGGCCACCTTCCTATGGCGGCCTTGCTATGGGCTTCACTCATTTTGTTAAACTACTATCATCAATTTCGAATGATTTTTCCATGATGATAACATGATCATGACAAGTACTATCATCAATGATTGGTTAAAAAGATCAGGAAAGATAACTAGTAAAAGAACTTGACTTGTTGCTTTCTGGGGTTGCTTTCTAGGATGGTTGGTGTAAGCTGATTGGATGCAGCTGTTTGGTCAGCTTTTTGGTTGGATGGTAAGGCAGATGCGCCCCCTGGGTATGTTGGAACCAGATTTGACCCCATGGGAATTACATGGCAATTGGTCAATGAGGGGTAATTGAGCCCCTATTCATCGGATTAGCAAGACCAGAATTCTGATATTGAGTAGTTACGTGGTGTTGAATGATTATCACAATGCCCACATCATTGTCAGAACCATTGGAAACCCGGATTTTGGATTGCTCTTAAGACTGTTTACCTAATAGATGTACATCATTGATTATTTGTCTATTGATCCATCGAATCTACTCCAATCTAGTAAAAAAATAAAAAACTGATTCAATCTGAATCTACTCTAGTATGAAACACATTTGATCTATTTATCTATCCATGTGTGTATCTATGTAGATCTATTGGTTGTGTCATCCATCTATCTAAATATGTCTATTGTATCTATTCTTCTCGACATCTAAATTTGCAATTACATTTTATCTATTGCTGTTTCTATCTACTTTATTTTCTATCTATTTATCTTCCTATCTCTATATTTTTTCTATCTTTCCATCTATCTACCTATCTATCTATCTATCTAACCTAATCTAATGCAATCCAATCCAATCCAATCTAATCTAATCCAATCCAGTCCAATCCAATCATATCTAATCAAATTAATATAATCAAATTTGCAACCCAATCCAATCGAATCTAATCTAATCAAATCTAATCCAATCAAATCCAATCCAATCCAATCTCATGAATTAATCTAATTAAATTTGCACCCCAATCCAATCTAACCTAATCTAATCTGATCTAATCTAATCCAATCTAACCTAATCTAATCTAATCTATTCATCTAATCAAATCATCTCATCTCATTTTATCTCATCTCATCCAATCCAGTCTAATCTAATCCAATCGAATCTAATCTAATCCAATCCAATCTAATCTAATCTAATCTTATCTTATCTAATTTGATCTAATCTAATCTAATCTAGTCTAGTCTAGTCTAGTCTAATCTATCTATTCATCCAAGTGAAGATATACAAATGTACGTAGATATGTGCATAATCAGATCTACAGGGCGGGGTGCCCAGATCATGGGCGTTCATCTCAGGTGGCTTTCCTCTGCGTGGGTATCGTTTGAATCTCAGGAGTCGGCAGTGGATGGTGAGTTCCTCCAGCAACGTCGAACAAGCGCAGCATGTGAAAATGGTGGGTCAGTGACTAGTGAACCAAAATGGATGGCAATCTGATGATGTATGGTGATCCGTGAGGACGATGGTGAAGTAACTGAGTAAAAGGGGGATTGCTCACCGACACCCGTGGATGCCGACAGTGAGGCGGGCCACGCCGGGTTTTGACCACCAGCTTGGTGAGCTCTGTGCCTTGCTTCCCTCACCATGCTTAGTTTTCCAGAGGATACATCTATATTTCCTGAAATGTAGATAATTATTCAAGATGTAAACAAAAACTTTTAGATATGTGTTTCATATGTTCTTTCATGAATTCCATGTTTTCTGGGCCCGAATCGAGAACGAGTTGATCTGATATCAGCAAAGAATTCGCTATGTCTATGTTTCGCTATGCAAAGCGAGGTTCATCACCACGGATCGTTAAATAGATCTATGGACCAATGTTTACGATTAAGTTGTATTGTATAGTGGTGGTTGGTCAGTGATTTGATGGTTGACAAATGGCGCTTAATGATGCTTAACGATGGTTAATAGTATTTTTACTGTACCTACAGTCATCATGATTTTTTTGGGATTTGTGATAGTGGTTGATTGCCATGGTCTCTTTTCATAAATCCCATCTTAACCATAGTCACTCATAATTAAACATGGTTCAGCAATATAGATGTTTCTCAAAATAGAGGTGCCCCCAGTCATCATTCCTTCTTTTAAGCATTTATCTTAATATCTTATATAATGAAGCATCCATTTCTGGGGCTCCCCTATGACTTGAGAACCCCCCATATGACTACCTGCTTCTCCCAATATCAAATTTGCATAAGCCCAACCCTCCACCCTGAGGTGATCATGATTCCCCTCTTCGGCACCTTTGTGTACCCGGTGGTACGGAGTCTCAGTCTCTGGGTCTTGCGGTCCTTGCGGTCCTTGCGGGTGGTAAGCAACATGAGTGGAGCTTTTCTGGGCAGATCCACAAATGGTGGTATCGGAGTATACTTAGACAGTTTTGCTGGTAACTGTTGACTAGCGAAAGTTATTTGGCGATATTTACAAGCCGTAAGCTGCCTAATAGAATTTCATAGGGTTTATAAGCATATTATATCACGGCGATTTGAAAAAAAGAGCCATCTTGCGATGGGACCTTGCCTGAACGGTGTCCTAGTCCAGAAAAAGGGGGAATAACCAAGATTATTGTTGAACCTTACTATTGATGTCTAGTGATTGATCGAATCAAACAAATTGAAGAAAATCGCCAAACACCAGCACTACCTGGTGACAACTTCAGGGCGACCCAACTCGTGGTATGGATTTGATGTCGCCTCCATTCGCGGCCCCGGAATCGCAAGGCAGAGGATTCACTGATGTCCTGGGCCATTCTTCTTTCCAATGACGTGCCGCGGCCGAGCTACGATCCACAACAACCGGCTGTCCGTGGTGGGTGAGGGGAAGCTACCTGAGATAAGCTGAGAAGCTAAAGATATTGGTCATGGTCCACAATAATGATGATGATCCACCGCGTTGTATCCTGAATTTCTCATTTTTGATGGATGTTGCACATCCGAATTATTAAGCATTATTGATAAGCCACAGTTAAGCATTATCAAACATCCATATCATCACCATCATCATCATCATCATCATCAGCAGCATCATCATCACCATCATCACCATGAGCCTCTATCCTTCAGGAGCTGGACATCAGGGGTGTTGGGTCCTACGGGGAACCACGAAAGTGGACGTCACTAAAGAGTCTTTTGGGGAGTGGGGGTCACAGTGGGGAAAAACTTCAAGGGCCAAGGTGGTTTAAGTGCAGTGTACTTCTATTGGTGACATTGATATCAGCGGTATGCACTCATGTGATGCTAATTGCTTCCCTGTCTTGTACTGTCACTATTGAGCGAAACCAATTCATACAAGTCAATCTAGAAGTCTAAGATAAGGCAATCTGCATCGATGTAAGTCAATCTAAATTTACCCCTGCACACTTAAAACGTTGGCAACTGCCGACTGCGCAACTTGTCCCTTGTCGTGGAAACTGGCCATGAAGCTGGATGGTTGGCTGATGGTTTTCCTGTGGGATTCGACACCATATCTAGTTATAGGGTGGAGCCATTAGGATGATGATGATGATGATGATGATGAGGAGGATGATGATGATGATGATGATGATGATGATGATGATGATGATGATGATGATGATGAGTACAAACAAGTCAACGGGACTCCGAAATAGAACCAACTACGAGACACTGGTCAATCACCATCAGCCATCAATCAACAGTTGCCAATCGCTATCAACAATCAATTTGAGATCATCAACCCCGGCGGACTCTGAAGAGCCAGAATCATCGATAGCAAGTCATCCAGCAACGCCATCAACTGTAGCCATTTGTTCAGGCTACCTGGAGCATTGAACCGTGAGCCTTCAATCCCTGCTGGTATTAACCATAGTACCAGGCCTTCAAGCGTAGCCATCAACCCCTGTGACCCAACTAATCCATTCGTAGCTTGACTGTTGGTAGCAATGAGCGGCTCGCAAGGGGTATCCGATACAAGGTGAGATCCCCTAGCTAGAATTTTGATCAGAAGACCATTTAAATATAGCTTCATCTGCCATCACAGGTATTTTCTTGGTTACAAACTAAGCGCTAACGGGTGGTTTCTCAAAGTAGAGGTATACCCAGTTATCACCCTTTATATGAAGCATTTATAGTAACCGACCAGTTTTGGGGGTCCCCTATGACTTGAGAACCCTATGGTTGAACCATCCAGTTTTCAGCCACCAGGTAGCTCTATGGCTTGAGAACCCCCCCACCCCACTAGGGTAACAACCCGTGGCCACTGGGGGCCCCTCCACCAGGGGCACCGGGCGGCCGGGCCGCCAGGTGGATGCCTATTATAGCAACGGCACCACCACCAGCTGGACTGGGGCAAGCAGGTGGGTGTTTGTTGGTTGAAGCATGTACAAGGTGGGCCCCTAACAAGCTATACGTTGGGCTACAACTAGGGTAACTACCAGTTATGGTAGATGTAACTATAGTTAGATGGCATTGTTATGACTAAGGGGCCCACCTTGTATATAGTAATCATAAGGTTGGTTAATTAATCAGGTTGTTGGTATGGTATAACCATTGGTTGAGAATGATTATAAGGTTGGTTATATACCTAATAACCTCATGGTTGAGAATGTAGTAATCCAGGTTGGTTGATGCGGTTGGTTAATACGGTTGGAATAATGTTTGAGAGTGATTATAATAGTTGATCATGATGATATTATACCATCTAGGTGGTTTTCAAAATAGGGAACCCCAAAAACGGTTGGTTTATTACTATAAATGGTTAATAACTAGGGGTACCCCAATGGCTTGAGAAACCACGGTGTAGTAATCACAGGATTGTCAAGGTTGATAATAAGCACCTGTTGGTGAATAATGTTGATAAATTGATAATGATAATGGTAGAGGTAAATAATGGTCGACAAATGAATACTGACACTTATCAACCAGAAGTTGACAATGATTTAGACAAGTGGTGAATAATGATTCACAAGCAACCAGGCGGCATAGTATGAGTAATTATTGACAGTGATAGTGGTCGATGGTGGTCACTAAGCACCCACGTTTGTAACGGCTAATAATGGTTCTTCATGGCAGTAGATCCTCGGAATTGACTATACTGACAGGAAATTGATCTGAATCGAATTGATCATGTATATAATATATATATATTGTACATATAAATCTATATGCATATGTTTTTATATGTTTTGATAAATATATAGACAGTGGGTCGTCGTTATCTATTCGTCTCAAAGACAGTCATGAATCATCACGATCATGTCTTTTGATATTCGCACACATATGATAGATCGTGATAGTATGCATTCATATAGTCATGTTATATGCCCAAGGTGGTGCATGCACAATGTTGGATATGTTTACATTCATGTATCGTTATACACGTGTGCATATCGGTAGTACATACACATCTGTAAATAATTTACATACATGCATCGAATCATATGTTATCATACTGCGCGCACATTACATTTTATATTTGTGGGCCACGCGGCAGGAATGAGACCGCAAGACTATGGTAGGATGGTATGAGGGATATGTCACAATCGTATCATGACATGGTTTCTCAAAATAGGGGTCCCCTAAATTTTCCACTCTGAGTCATTTATAGTACTAAACCAGCCAGTTTGGGGGTCCCACATTCTGAAAAACCCATCAGGACATGTGCTTGCCTGAAGTGTGGTACAGCTATTGACATCCCTTCCATCAACTACAGCTGGATGATTCTGAGCACGACCTCACACGATCTTGTACATCCTAGCTTCAAGAGACATGATATGGTGCTTCGGTATTTTACTACATGTGGACATTACCATTATGTTATTATCGTATATGTATGAATTTGTATATGTATATATTCATATTATTTACATAAATATATCAACGCACATATATATATATATATATATACAAATTTCAAAACAACTTGCAGCATTGTTCGGGGAATCAAAAGCTCATGGTCCAATTCGAAACTACTCCTTGGAACCTACCGCCCTGACCGTGCCGAGCACAGGATCAACACGGAGCTGGAACGTTTCGTTGAGTTCTACCAGACCTTGATATATGGTGGGAACCTTAGAGTCCAGCGCTGGCGGTAACCTCCACTGGTTGTAGTGGATGGTACTTGGGGGGTTCTCAGTTGGGGATGCCCAGGCACAACACCGAAAGCATCGTTGATTGAAAAATCGGATTCGGCCCAGAAAAGCAGGAAATTCCGCAAGTAGTCATATCGGGTTTCTCAACAAAGGGGTGCCCATAAGATGTTTGGTTTCTTACCATAAACGGTCAATAGTAGATGATTTCGGGGTACCCGTACTTCGAGACACACCCCTGTGAAGAAATGTATTGCAGTGTAGGTGTTGTGACTCAGCCTCTCTTCAGGCAGTTTATCACTGTCTCTTGGAACTATTACTATACACTCAACCCAAGATTGAAGCCTACAAGTTCAGCTCATGCAAGGAGTCATACTTGACCGAAGTTGGCTGCAGGGACTCTTGTTGTCCATCACAATTCATATGGGGGTGGGTCAAGGCTTTACAGTAACCCGCAAAATGCCTGTAGGGAATACAATGGCCGATAACCAACAATATCAAGCCGCTGGGCCCTGCTGGGCATTCTGAATTGCTGAAATGGAGCACTTCCATTTCAGTGGATCGGATTTCTATTGTACCAGCTGGCTGGAGCTGCTGGGGGTCGAAATGTCGGCACTTACAACTCTGAAGCAAGCAGAAACTCCAATACGAAGAGTCTGCCTGTTGAGAGATTTACGAGGCCTGCTTTCTTTGTTTGTTCGTTTGTCGGGTCGTCGTCGTTCCGTCGTGCCTACATTCGTATGTTTCTTTTCAACGCAGGATTCCTCTGGGTATCCTAATCTGAAAACCGATCGTCACGAAAAATTACCATATTTTCTGAGAAACCTTGGGAAACAAGTTCAACTACTGTACTTGGGTCATTTATAAGGTGTTTAGCAGGTGTACCAGGGTATTGACCCATAGCCATATCATACCAATTAATTATTAGATGACATTTCGGAAGTTCCACGCAGTTATCATATCACCGATGTCATTTTGGAAGTTGGAAGCTATAGAACGTACTAGAATATTCAGAATGATTCTTGATTGTATAAACATGGTTCAAATAGGCTGATATACAATGGGTATTTGATAATGATTATACCTTTGTAGTAAGGGTCAGTGGTCAATACAATACTGAAATGGTTATGTAATGACGGGTGATCCTGCCATGAATATATCATATATATACATATACACAGTATAGGAACATATTATTTTTATATATATATATATGTACTCACATGTTCATACATAAACATAGGCAGTAGTCCTATCAGAATGGTCATTTTCTTGACAATGCGTACTGTCTGATGATACATGTTGTGATGAATCTCGCATGACCATGGCTGGGAATCTTTGCCAACTGGAGGCACCAAGGATCTGGTTCTTTGGTTCTGATGACTTCTCAGTGATCCTGCCTTTGGCTCCGTCAGAGTTCATTCAGCTCAGTGTCTTCTCACTACTTTTAGAATGCACACTCATAGAAATCGAGTGATCTATAGGTTTTGAACTCTCCATGTATCATCATTTTTAGGTAAACTAATGGAAAATCCCAGATAGAAATAGCTGCTTTGCCAGCATCGATTGCCTGGTCACCTGCCTGCTACCGAGCAGCTAGGCCCCTTTGGGCTATGCGTCCGGAACGACGTTCAGGGATCCTTCGAATGCACACCAGGCACGCCACGGCACGCCTCTGTCGTGTGGCGGCTTCATCATGAACTGGGAGTTAATCGACCATCGTCGTCATCATCATCATCATCATCATCATCATCATCATCATCATCATCATCATCAGTATCCTCATCATATGTATCACCATCATCATCGTCATCATCATCATCATCAGTATCCTCATCATATGTATCACCATCATCATCGTCATCATCATCATCATCATCATCATCATCATCATCATCATCATCATCCTATGTATCATCATCAGTATCCTCATCATATGTATCACCATCATCATTGTCATCATCATTGTCATCATCATCATCATCATCATCATCATCATCATCATCATCATCATCATCCATCATCATTTTCATCATCATCATCATCATCATCATCATCATCATCATCATCATCATCATCATCATCATCATCATCATCATCATCATTTTCATCATCATCATCATCATCATCATCATCATCATCATCATCATCATCATCATCATCATTACCCTATGTATCATCATCATCATCATCATCATCATCATCATCATCATCATCATCATCATCATCATCATCATCATCATCCTATGTATCATCATCAGTATCCTCATCATATGTATCACCATCATCATTGTCATCATCATTGTCATCATCATCATCATCATCATCATCATCATCATCATCATCATCATCATCACCATCATCACCATCATCTTTGAACATAAAAAACAAACAGTAACCAGAATTATCCTCAATCATCCATAATTATCAGGCATGATAAACATCAAATTTCAGTGAGCACTCACCACCACCACCACCGCCACCACCATCTATCTTGACCCATGTGCCGCAGGCGCCATTCCCGGTGTCCAGCTGCCGGCCGTCGACTTCACCGAGCCCAGGTGCACCGGGGGAGGGCCGAGCCCGGGGCCGGCCCAGGGGAGAGGGGACCCCCAGTGATCATCCAGTGGAAACCAAGGGGGTTCAGAATGGCTTATAATTGGTTCACAATGATTAATAATGGGTTTGGGTCTTTGCAGATGAGCGCCAATCGACAGCTATGCTCAGGGTCAGATTGACGTACCCAAAGCACCTTTTTGTACACCAAGCTGCGCTGTTGCTGCATGCACGGTGAGATGATAGGAAAATGATGATAGGGAATCACCAGCTTATAGTTGGTTGATAGTGGTTAACAATGTTCAATACCATATATAGGTTGATTAATGGTGCAATATATTGGTAGCCTTTTTGCTATTGATGATACCCTCAATATGATGGTACCCCCCAGTAATGGTTGAAAATAGGGAATGATAACTGACAATAAATCATCATTTAGCATCATTCATTGATAGTAATAAACAATTTTTGAATGAGGGGTACCTAACTTTGGTATCCAGTTGATTAATCATTGATAGTAATGCAGACCATCTTTGGCTTTCGGGTCCCCAAACTGTCTTGAGAAACCCTAAGTTAGATGGTTGACTATGGTTGGTTTGTGGAACCTATACCCTTCCAGTTACCTCTATAGTCTATAGTAGGTAACTAGGGAACCCCAAGTGGCTCATGGTGGTTAATGATGATTATAAGCATCAGTCGTTTGATTCGGGTTGCGAAACTTTGGTGAAAGTTTGGTCGCAACAAACCTAATATCAAGAAGAAGAAGTTTGTAGGAGAGGGCGCCCAGGAAGGAAAGCTAATATCAACCATTGATCTTGCACCTAGAAGACAGTTCTTCACTGGCGACTAGTGGTAGCTACTGAAGCTTAAGAAGTGGTTGTTTCTCAAAATAGTAGGGGTACTGTACCCCCTGAATCATCCTTTGTTAACCGTTTTGTAGTCATAGACCAGCCATTTTTGGCAGTTCGCTATAACTTGAGAAACCCACAAGTATAACAGTTAGTGTCCCCATCCATCCCGGCTTCCCCTTCAGTTGGTCGCTGGTTGCCTTGACTTGCGGGAGAGGACCTGCGACTCAGTTTTGGTGTATGATTTTCAACGGTTGACTACGTCAAGGGGTGTGTGTTGCTTTCTCAAATACTCCATGTATGATATATTTACCAACATTTCTCCACAAAGTGATTCAAATGTAGGCAAATATATACTGTACATGGAGTATCTGGGTTTGGATGTTCATAGTGTTATTACTTGTTGTAATCGCTAGTTTTTTACCTCGAATGACCGTTCAGTTGGCTAATATGAGTTGGTCATAAAATGAACTCACCAGAATTCACTAGAACATTTACCATTAAATTGTCCTCAAAAACCATCATAAACCATCAGGATTACCATAAGGATTGCATCACCAGAAATCAGAACTACCAGCTCATCATTAATCATCATTGAACTATACCCCCACCAGCTCCAGATTTGCTTGGCTTCGGAGGCGTGCTGCATCTATAGCTGAAGCCCGGGGGCCCATGGCTGACGCGGAGAAAGGGGATACGGCCATGGCCTCATGGGCCGGCTGAGCGAGGCCGCCAGGGAAGCAAGGAGCAGCAGTTGGAAGCCTGGGGAGCGCCGGGAGGTTGCAGGAGTGCCCATTAAATGGGAGAGAAAATTCATGGGTGACCAATGTCGGGTACTGCTTTTACGAATGATGTTTTACGACCAACTTGTAAAACATATGTTTTAATGATGATGTTTACATGCCTTTTTACGACCAACTCATGATGTTTACATGTTGCCCGGTTTTACGACCAACTTGTTGTCCAGTTTTTGAAAACCGAATGCAATTTTACTGCTACACAGCTGAAAAAGAATTGCTTGTGGCTATTACTGTTACAGGGGTCGTGCCACCTTAGTTTACTGCTGGAAATGCAACTATGATTGGCCCAAATATGGCTTTGGCTTAAATTGATTCATACCAAACCATCCAGCAAAAATGGGTAGATGAACATCTCCACAAAGCCTAGCTTGTTTATTTAAGGGATGGGCAGGGACCCATATTATTACCCTCACAATTCAACTTGGCAACAGAACATTGAAAATTGCGACAGGTCCTTTTTCCTCAAAATAGCAGTGATTCTCCAGTGCGAGACCAATCTACCAGAGGTTCAATGGAAGAGCTGCTGGCGATTTTTCACAGCTCAACTGTCTTGTCTCCCAGAAATAGTTGGGACAATTTACGTTGGAAAGCCCTGGAGCTGCTGCTTGAAGCCCCATACTGTGCGACCCGTGGATTGAGCCACTGGACTCGAGGTCGAATATGCTCACGTGCTGCTGCTGTTCAGTCTTGAAACTGTGCGAAAGTGCCTCGGAGCATGTGACTCGGGATATGGAGGTGCCTGCATTTGCATCAAGGACTGACATTTTTTTGCGATCAAAAGTAAGCAAGCGATCCAACAAGATTGATAATGGTTTTGATAATGGTTTTGATAATGGTTATCCAATATTGATAAGGGTTGGAATTGTTTTATCAAACAATATTCCAGTGCTCTGGATAAACCTAAGCAGTACTCAAATGGTTTTGCATAATTGATAACCTCCACTATGACATTATGATAAAGCCAGTGCAGAATCAACGTGGAAGCAGTTTGCTCTGGCTTTATCATAGTGCAAATTATCAATGGTCACAACCAACAATAGAACCATTGCAATCTTTTCGGTATGACTTTGTTCGGCCAGAAAAATGCAGCCTGGGGGGTGTTTGTTGTAGAGTTTTACCATGCCCTACCCTTCCAGTTACCTCTATAGTAGGTAACCAACCCCAAATAACAATGGTAGAAACCAGCTGGTTACCTGCTATAAAGGTAGCTGGAAGGGTGGGGATGGTTTACTTACCCTCAGTGGTCTTCTGTGTTCAGTTGTGGCCTTCGATGTAGGCAAAAGTCGCTGGAACATGTTGACCCGGCTAGACCGCAGAAGAGCGGATCCGGAAAACGCAAGCAGCTGCAACGGTTGGCTTCCTCTCGTTAATTACATGGGGGTTTTCTCAAGTCATTGGGGTCACCCCCAATCATCATCCTTTATAGTAAGCGTTAATAGTAATAGACCAACCATAACTTCGGGGTACGCCAAACAATCATTGGGATTTTCCATGGCCAAAGTTGTATAGGTACAAGATTCCGTACAATACCATGCATGTTGATCTGTCAAGCTCAACATGTGAACAGCTAGCAACCACTATGAACCCACCATGATTATGCCACCCCACAGCTCCCGGGGTGTCCAAGACCTCGTGTGAGGTATGAAGCCTGGGCCAATCTTTGCCTGATGTTCTGCGTGCTGCTGATCATGCTCCTCACATGTGGGGGGCCCAGATGCAACCCATGCTGCTTGCAGATTGATCGACCAAACGGGGGTCATTTTATGGGTGTATGTTACCATGGGTCAATAGTTAGCAACCAACGAGAATGGGGGATAATTACCAACAATAATAGGGAAAACAATGGTTAAGGATGGGGAACCAGGGGTACAGGGTGAACTGACCGACCACCATGTTCGTAAATATACATGAAGTATCTGGGTAGGGTACCTGGAGCTCCGAGCTGATGTTTTTCGGCTGCGAACACCAGGATTCGTTGGCTGATGATGGCGAACTGTCGAACAGCAGAATCCGTCATCAGCAGTTTGTTGGTTGCGACAAATCATGGAGAATCAAGTGAACACGGAAAAACATGTCTATAAAATTCAGATCTGGGTTTGTCCATAAATGGTGGTACCTACTAAGCATTCAAGTTGATAGCCCTTGTTACTCTGGAAACCGCCAGGTCTGGGGGGGACGCCAGTTTTGGACACAGCCATTTGCTATGATGCTAAGGTTGGCTTTGGGGCGATACTTACCATCAAGAATGGGGGATAATTGCCAACAATAATGGTTGGAATACCAGATATTGTTGGCAATTTTCACCCATTTTGTACATCTTGATATCATTAACCAACAATAACATGAAGTTGGAATACATACTATGTACCATTATCAATCAGCTATTGTTATTTTCCAACATCATAGCTCCTGCTTGCTGGTTAATGATGGCACACCAGATGCACACAAACCGCCACGCGGTTTTTGTCAGAAGCTTGTGAATAGTTTCAGTGGCACATCTCACAACGCATCAACTTGTCACAAGAAGTGGTGAGCTATACTGGTACGGCTATGGGTCAATATTAATTTGCCAATAATGGCGGTTAATAACCAGCAGACTATAGGGAAAACAATGGTTGCTAGTTGGTGGTTTTAAGCCTTGTTTATTTTCCCTCGTAATGATTAACAATTGGTTGGTTGACTAATATTTTTCATAGGGGTTGAAACCACCAAGCAGTATAAGGTTACGATTGTGGTTTGACCAGGTACGCACGATATATTTACCTACCATAGAGTGGATAATTGATGACGCGAGTGTTGCTTGCAGAAAGTGCCTTTTCAACCAGGAGTATACCTGATTAGCGGCGCAATGCTTAGTGGTTGGTGAATGTCTAGTGATGGCCACTGATGGTTGATAATTGATAATTGTTCATAATCGTTGAACTTGGCTTATGGACTAACCACTGACCAACCATTCGCCAACCATTCACCATTTGTCGTTGGTTGGGCTGCCCTCCCGGGCCCATGCCTTGGCGGCGCAGTACCGCAGCACGGTGTGTGAGGCTTCCTGATGAACTCCAGCGTGAACAACGTGGTTCTCAAGCCGCAGGGGGCCCAAACAGGCACTGTGTATCCCCAGTTGCGGTACCCACTAGGTCTACGGGATGTACCAATGTGCCATCTATCTGTAAGAATCCATGATAACATGATAACAATGAATTGTATGTAAACAAATTGTAAACTATTGGTAAGCATTTGATAGTGAATTGTAAGAGCTAATTCAAGATTGAGATGTTTAGATATTAACACTATTAAACATCCATTGGACTGTCATCTAAATCTACGTTAATTCGATGTCTACAGCGAATTAACTGGGATGGTGAATCATTTTGGGCGGGTTGGCTATTGGTCTGGTGGATGTGAGTACCCAGATAGTCCGTGTATGGTATACTTACAAGGTGGGCCCCCAACCAGATATAGCCTGTGCTTTATACCTAGGGAAAATACCAGACAAATGGTAGATATGACTAGCTTGTTAAAAGGCCTTACCAAATTATAACGTGTGGGGGCCCACCTTCTACTAACATTTACCTACAAAACTGGATGGGTTTTGTGTGGGTTAGGATGCCCGGGAGCAACGATGGTGTTCAGCAGTTCTAGACTCATGCGCAACTGGGATCCACAAGTTGCGTCGGGACGCCAGTTGTAGATCCATAACTGGATCAGAGGGACCTTGGCTAAGCCCACGGCTTGGGACAAGGCCAAGTCCTTGGCAGTGCTATTCGAGCAATTTGCTGGTAGGTTTCTTCACCTGTGGTTTTGCACACAGATTTGTCACAGGTTTTGGTACCATTGATCTGATGATACCCCTTTGATACCAAACCGCATTACATGTTTTTTTTTCCGTGGGCACCGATCATTAGTGTGGGTACCACCGATCTTTGATACTGATACCCACGCTAATTAGGTACCACTCATTGTGGTATGATGACAATTCAAGGCAGCTTTGGATAGAATCTGGGACGCTTAGGTAAGACCTGTGATACTTGGTGAGGACAAGCCTTCTGAGATGGGCATATGGTTATGGTGTTTTCTCAAAATAGGGGACCCTTAAAATGGTTGGTTTGTTACTATAAATGGTTCATATAAGGATGATTTGGGGGTTCCCTATTCTGAGAAACACCCATATGCAGAAGTGTAATGCCTGAACAAAACATCTCAAAGATGGTTGTTTCATCTGAGAGTCCATCAGCTTGACCCATATACATCCATATACTATCTAGTCTGAAATACTATCAGCAGCCTGTGACAATCACAGACCAGTCCTGATTCTTGCACGCAAGGCTTTAACCAACATGCACATCCAGTCATGATATATTGGTTGGCCCTCAGCCACAGGAAATGAAGGTCCCGCATCTCCAAAGAAGTACGACATGATCTCAATCCAATCATGGCATCGTTGTCTCGCAACCTCCGAGGTTACAACGCGTGGTGGTTGTGTTGCGGCAGCATTGTGTGTGGGTCTCAGTACTGTGAGGGGGTGAGAACATGAGGCGCTTGGTGAATATTTTGGAAGGCCTTTGGATCCCATTGCTGTTACGTTTTTGTCTGAAATCTTTGATATGGGTGTGGATCAATATTAGACAACAAGTTCATAGGAAAAACAATGGTTAATGATGAGAACCAGGGGTACAGGGTTTTGACCCACAGCCATATATAAATAGATATTTCTTTAAACGCTAAACAAAACACAATCGAGATTATACATCGATAGGCTAAGCAGGCGATTCTTTGGACACTTGCAAAGTTGCCCTAAAAGGGGGCCACAGCTGGTTGCTGCAGCTCATCAGGTTCAATAGATGGCTTTGATTCCCGATCTAATTCTCCCATTACTTGTTGGACTGCAAGACCGGCATCCACCCGTTCGGATTCGAACTTGTTTCGAGACGTCAAAGCGGATAACGTGCCCCAAGTAACTAAGTTAGGGCTTTCAGTCCACCTGATTTTGTTCATGCGATGGGCCACACCACAGACCAGTGGGCCACTGGTACCATGAACCAGCTTCTGGGCTGATCTTCTCGGTGACCTGTCAAGGTGAACCTGGAAGACACGCAATCCAAAGGGACAAGTCATTGGTCGACCAAGTTGAATAAGGCAATGATGAGCGATTGTTCCGTTCGATCAGCCTACCAGCGGATCCCAGGCCGACATCATGAAAATCACCTTTGAAATTCCGCAGGAGCAGGAGGACAGGGACGCCGAAACTTCGCAGCTTGCCGAGTCGTTACAGCCGTGGCACACAACCCTAAGATGGCGCCGAAAAAATCGCGCCCCGAAATTCCAATATGGCGAGCTGGGTCAAGCAGTTAACCAACCAATAATGAGGGATATTAACCAACAAAACTATAGGGAAAACAATGGCTAATGGTAGGGGAACCAGGGGTACAGGGTTTTGACCCACTGCCATATAGTTCGATGATCACCACAGTTTTGTGCCGATTCCACCAAAAGTGCCAGAGGGCACCCAAAAATTCGGATGGCAGGATGGTCTCGGTGTCAGATGTTCGAAGACCAGCAACAATGAATAGATGCAATATGGGTGCTTCTCAACATAGGGGTAGTGTACCCCCAAATCATCCATTACAAATTATGTATATAAGCAAACCATCCATGACTTGGCGGGTTTCCAATTTGGACAAAGCACCGCTCTTATTGTTGCTTATACTCACCTATATTACTGTATTTTTGATCAATCATTAATCATTGACCAGCCTATTAACCAGCTGGTATATCCATGTCTATCCCCTATCCCCTGGTATCAATGCCCTAAAAAGCTAAAGGCCTCGGTGCCGTCGTTGGCTTCGGGTTCCTGGACAGTGTGTCCATAGCGGCGCCGCATCCCAGGATGCCAGGTTTGTTGGGGGATGGTGGGTACCAAGCCGGTGATCTGGTGATGCCCATCAACAGTTAGCAAGCAACTTTCATGGGAGATCAGTTCACCAACAATTTCAGGGAGGGAAAACGAGCTGGTGAATGATGGGGGATCAGGGTACAGGGTGAACTGACCCACTGCCATCTCAAAGAATGGGTGTACCGTATGGTTTCTCAAGTCATAGGGGACCCCCCAGTCATCATCCTTTATGTAGACCATTTATGGTAACAAACCAACCATTCTTTTTTGCGGTCCTTGTTTGAGAAGCAACCTTTAAATGTAGTTCACCTTGAAATTTCAGTGCTAGATATATCCATTGATGGTAATCTCGGATTTATCTATTTATGGTAGATGTATCCATTTTATGGTAGATAATAAGCCTGGGCCTTACCAATCATTTTGTAGGGGTTACTGTATAACCTGTTATAGTTATAGTATAACCGTCAATAATGGCTGATAATAGGGGATAAACATTGGTTAACTATGATTAAACTGTTGATTTATTGACCTATACTGGTTGGTGGTTTGATTGACATGGGTGATTTTCCTCGTTAATTAGCGATGGTTGGTCGAGGAATATCTTGAAGAGGGGTTCGAAACCACCCATTTTTAGTAGGGACTATTATGTACTCCCTTCAGCAACACATGTTTGACACCCATCATTGACTCTCACCCCTCCTGATTCCTAAATCCCCATGAGTCATGAAAAGGCTCCGTCATCACCTATTGCAATAATCATCATTTCTGCCTTAATCAAAGTGCCATCAATTGTCCACTAGTGGTGATTATGCCTATTAATCACATTTATAGATATGATTTTACCATCCATTATATATATATATATACATATGATATTCCCATTAATCCCCAAGAATCCATGAATTAATCACCATTAATCCCCAAGTATTCCCATTAATCACCATCAATCCCCAAGTATTCCCATTAATTGTCCATTAATCCCCCAGAATCATCCGTGAATGACCGGCTGCATTCCACACAGTCGCAGATCTCCAGGACAAAGCCACTCGCAAGGTCTCCAAGGATCTCTCTTCCCTGGGCGAAAACGACAAGGAGATGGTGCACTTTGCGAGACGACAACGGTGTTGGACACCTCTGCAACTGGTAGCAGTGACCATGGAGGTATCGGCGATAGGGTTTATGACCATGGTTATATATTTGCCAGAGTAGTAATGGTTGGTGTACCAACATGGTGGTTTCTCAAATTGTCCAGTAATGGCTAATATACTAGCATGGTGGTTAATTTAATTTGGGAACCCCTAGTTATGCTCACCACATGGTTATGATCTTGTAGTGAATAAACAGGTTGATCAATTGTGCTTTGTATCGTTTGCTGTTCTCAGTTGGCTTCATACACGTACCGGCGGTATGTATGTTCGCGCGTCGACGAGGGTTGATTCCTGAGCAAGCTGCTTTGTCGATAAATGATGATTCCCTAGTATTGTAAGGATCCGGAATTGGGCTGGTTGGTTGCGGGGTACCACCATGGCCATGGACAATCCCACATGAAGATGTTTAAAAGCACATGTATATATATGTATATATATGCACAGAGTGTTTGGGGACATCATTCAAAACCAATGTTTGGGATAGCAAAGCTGGCCAGAGGGGAGTTTGTGCTTAGCTTTGTTTGAGGTCAACACCTTGAAATCTTGGCGCAGCAGAATGGTCAGTAGCAAAAGTCAGAGCAAGGCTTCAACATCATGCCAGGGCCAAGGTATTCTTATCAAGGGCAAGCAAACCAGCAAGTGACTGAATCATACAGTTTTTTTACAGAAATACCATATGTTAGATATGTACAGTAGACATTTCTGAACTGATCCATATCTAGGGGCAGACAAATGATTGATGAAGGATGGTATGTGCTTAGCATTATTCAGGCTTCAAATCTGGTAATCTTGGTTCATGAAGCAGCAACATTATCAGCAGCATAAGTCGGAGCAAGGGCTGAATGTCATACAAAAGCCGAAGGTTCACATTTTGTTGACATATTGTTAAGCCCAAAAGGGCTGAATGTCATACAAAATCTGAGCATATTGCTCAAATTTTGATCACATGTCATCCATCTCAGATTCGTTGTGGCAGCGATCGCCAGGAGCAAGAGGTTGAGATGCTTGAAAAGGCCTGGTTGGAGGGTCACGCCAGAGTCCCGGAGAATTTTAGTTTTGGATACATGGTGGATTCTGAAGCCATAGGGAACTACTATGAATTGTTAATATACTGGATGATTGGGGGGTAGCCCTTTTTTGAGAAGCCACCACATATTTTCTCTATGATGTTTTTATTTTTCTGATAAGTAATACTTGAAGCATCAAGTACAAAATATTTCGATGATGTATGATGCATGATGAGTGATATAAGACAGAACGAGGTTATCTACATGTTTTCTTGAACGTGAAGTTGCACGTTGGTTGTATTGATCACTGTGCACTGCAGAAAGTTCCGCACTGCTCATGTCACCGTGTTTGGACAGCCAGATCTGGTGGCACACTTTGGCACAATATCATTTTCATTGCTAAGCTACTTGGGTTGTCAATAGCTCAAGCTTTCGAGCATTTCAACGAAAAAACAAACAGTTCATGAGTCGTGAGTTCTTCTGGGGAGTTCTAGAAACTCATGGCGTTTACTGTCACAGGTGGCAGAAACTACCCCAAGCTGTAGAAAAAACACCTGAACAGAGAACACCTTATCCAAGTAACAAAACGGCAACTCACGTTCCCCAACGGATGGGGTGGGGCCTCCAGCAACACACCTGGCAGAGGCAGTGCCAGGCTGTAGGGCGTCACCGGGCGTCACCAACGACATCTCATGGTGTAACCATGGCATACCATGGCTCCAGGTTTTGGTGAAGATCGTGCACATCTTCGAAACGGTGGTCCTCCCGAACCGCCGCTCCAACAATGAGGACGCGGAGCGGGTGGTGATAGCTCTATGTTGCGAGCCCATCACAAGCCGCACACGGTTGAGAAGGACGTCAGAAATGCTTGCTGGTTGGAGGTGTAGACATTTTCTATAGGAATTATTTGCAAATGATTGGTTGACAAGCATACTTTTCATGGGGGTTGAAACCACCAACCAGGTTGTCCATGCTATCAACTGTGTGTTGGACTTGTGTCAACAGGGGGAGGTTCCGAGTGGAGCATGCTCGCATTCAGGATTCGGCAAGCAGATGCAGCTACCCACAGTTGTTCATGAACGAGAGATACCCAGAGTATTTGTTTGAACAGCGTATACCACTGCCCGTTTGTCGGTAGTTAAAGCAGAAAGACTATCCGTGGAACAATTGCATCGTAGGTTTGTTATTGTTATTGCTTTTCTAAGTCTCAAATTCCTTGACAGATAACATGTTTTGGGCCATTCAGAATCCAAGGGCGTTAAGGGGCCAGAATACCTACTAGTCCGGGAACGAAAGAATTCAATTGCCCTCGAAAAGGATGTGCAGGCATTTGTTTGGCGAGTGATTCTGTAATTCGCACATGATGACGGACATATTAAGCCGCTATCGTCCTATAAGTTTTTGGACAATGATTTGCTGGAATATGGCCTCTATTTTTGAACCAGATCAAGCCACTTTTTGTCCCACTGCTAGACAATTGTTATTCAAACTATAGGTTTTTCATGGTTTTATTACTATCAATTAACCAACTATCATTAATATCATACATTAATTATGTATCAGTCTTATTATTTATTAATACCACTAATATATATATTTTGTTACTTGTCATCATTAAGTCTTATTATACAAGTATTTCTCTCAATTTCATTGCACCGTGTCTTCGCCGCAACTGAATGCAGTCCGTCTCGTTGTGTTCCAAGGAGTACAGGTGAGGTCTGCATGTGCCACACGAGTTGTGGGCTTGAGGATTGATGGGATCTATAGTGATTTGATATTGCCTATATTATTATGTATGATTGATGGGATAATTATTACCTATTACCATAGGTTGATGTGATTTAAGTGTTCACTCAATGTGTTTGTATCCATGAAATGGGTAGATGAACATCCTAAGAAAGACTACAGTTGTGGGATGTTCAGTAGATACAGGGGGTTATGACCCGTTTCAAGCTTTGACAAGTTCTACAGAAAGGCAGAATTTCTTGAAGTTCTTTGGCCGTTTTTTCACCCACTAGATTGATGGAATACAATTGGAACGTTTCCCCCGCATGTGATCATCAACATATTTTGTTCAGTGAAGGTATGTGGTGTTTTCTCAAACAATATGAGCCAATGGGGACCCGCAAATCATCCAATGTGAGCCCTGTATAGTAATGAACCATCCATAACTTGGGGGACCCCACTTGCTAGCGAAGCCCCCATGGTCCCCCTTTAACGTTCGAGGAGGAAGCCCTGTTCCTGGACAACTTTGCAGGCGAAGGGATGCGCCAGCACGGTCACATGTGGGGGGTGCGACCGGCTGCCAGGACTTGGGGAATCCCAGAGGTATGGTGGATTTATAGTGGCTAATACTGGTTCACAATGGTTATTTACAAGGAGATAATAAGCAACAATAGGTGATATACCAGCCAGAATGGTGGGTTTTGTTATTCTTCTTATTGTGAAAGGTGGTTTCTTGAAATAGTGATCCCCCCCAAAATGGTTGGTTTGTCACTGTAAATGGTTAATGATGGATGATTTAGGGGTACCCATATTTTGAGAAACCACCAAATGATCAGTAAAAGATGATAACGAGGGCTACCCTTCCAGCTACCTTCATAGTAGGCAACCAACCCTAAAAAGCAATGGTACAAACCAGCTGGTTACCTACGATAGAGGTAACTGGAAGCGTAGGGTAGGGCTACTCCTATGAATGGAGAAACCACCACATGAACCTTGGGTGTTGCGGTTGATCTTGGTGAAAAGCCCCGTCCCCGTGGCTTAGCCAAAAGTTCGACCAACTGAGCAAGGGCATCAGACAGCCGAGCAGTGATGATTGCTGGAGCAAGGTAAACTTACGTTGACCCATAGCAACCAAGAACTAGCTGGTGAATGGTTAATAATGGGGGATAGCAACTAGCAACTAAAGGGGATATACCGTGATGTACCAGCTATTTATGGCTCTGGGTCAATATGTTTATCAACCAACTGGATATAGAATCAAAATCAACACGTGGTTTCTCAAAATAGCGGCTTCCCCAAGTCATCCCATTTTAATCATGTCCGGTAAACCAACCATTTTTGGAGCCCTCTATTTTAAGAAACCACCATATGCACTTAAGTAACCAGCACCATCCTTCTACACCATTAGCCATCACCAATTCCTCGGGATCCCTAGATTGGAGGGCCCTGCCGCCACTGCGGTAAATTCGTCGTTAATTATTGGTTCCTCACGGGTTTGTCCAAAAATGGTGGTCAAGTAGCTATGATTGTTCCATGGTTAAGGCATATATAGTTCTACTTTGGAGAAACATTGGTTCCTAATGGTTGATATAACTTGATGATATTGGTTCATAGTTAGATGCACCCGACGCACACGTAGCGCTACGTCCCAAGCATTGACAGAAACATGGTCTTTGTTGTGATGCACATCCACCCGATTTTGGTCATATTTGGTTATGAGCCATCCCCGGCATTGGTCCAAGCCCAATCAATTACTGGAGGTGCATGGACGTGCGCCCCCACTTAGCAACCGGCAATATTCACCATGGTGATAAGGTTTTTTTGCCTACCTCATAGGGTGATTTGCCATAAGTATATCCCAGCTATGACCCTGTAAGCATGGTTAGTTACAACCAAATTATATCATTAGTACATGACCATGATGATTCGTACTTCAAAACTGGTTATTAACCATGGTTAAAGCAACCAACCACAACTTGTAACCATGTTAGCCATGGTAGCCACTTACTACTCACCATGATTACACTTGGTTACGTAGAACACCATGGTTCTAACCCTGATGAGTGGTGTATGTCATTCATAACCCTGGGCGCTACACATCCCGTCGTGCTGACCGGAAGTTGTAGCTGGTGTTTGGCCATGGGCAGGTCCAGCAGAGAACGACAAGACGCAAGCGCCCATCATGCAAGGGCGACCCAGAGATAGCTGGATACAAAGAACTGATATGTGTCATGAATCAGAGGCGTTTATCAATGGTGGTTTCTCAAAACTTGGATCCCTGAAGTTATGGATTCATCTATTACTACCAAAGGTTCATATAGGATGATTTGGGGGGTCCCTATTTTGAGAAAAAAACATATCTAACTCGTTGTAACTCCGCAGCGAAACTTCGCAACTGGTAGCCTTGAGGTCAACGAGTCAACAAGTAAAACTCTCTATAAGTCTATAAGCAGCCGATTTGAAGTGTTTGTAACTGGTTATGTTGAGTGATGTATATATTTAGATGTATATATATATGTTATATTACATACGAAGTTACATCACATATATTTATAGAGAGAGAAGAACACGAGTATGTTGATTTGAATACAATAATATATGTATCAATATAACTCGTTGAAACCCTATAAACAACGTGATATTGAGATACTGTAACTGGATGACCAGCGACAGCAAACCCTATGAGTTTTGGAGCTAAGAGCCGATGGAAATGGATGCCCATACTGCATGCATACTTAATTGAACCATATATACATATATGGTATCTATATGCAAAAAAGTATAATACCTCTGATGAAATAATGAAACAAAGGCTTCCCGATCACAAGTAGTGTTTGGTAGTTCAGTGCCAGTATAGCTTTACCCAACGGGTCAGGTGAAGGGGTCGCAATGGGAACAATGAGGGAACTCTATCAGGTGAGATACAGGTTGGAACCACAACAATAGCCACCAGTAGCCACCACTTCGCACTGTCGAGCACACCACTTTTCACCATTCATCAAGTGTCATGAATCACGCACCCGATCCAAACATATTTGGCTCGACACAATAGCAAGCCATTGGCCCTTGATCTTTACAGTTTTTGCCCTCCCCGCTTCTGATCATTCGACTGTGACCCTCGCAACACGGCAACGCCCGGGAAGCCCCGGTGGACCGGTCGGGCACCGATCGCGCCTGGCGCGCCTTAGGATTCTTCAGCAAGGGGACACCATCGCCGACGAACGCTCGTGCAGGGCCCAGTCGCACGGAAGTCAGGGACAGTGCTTTCTTCAGCCGTAGGGAACCCCAAAGGAATGGTTGGTTGGTTAGTGGTTAACCATAGGGAAGCCCAAAGCTATGGTTGGTTGGTTAGTGGTTAAAAATGGTTCACTATGGCTATTAATAGGGGATAATAGGCAAACATAAGGGATATACCAGCTATAACGGTTGGTTCATTACTGTAGATGGTTGATATTAGATGATTTTGGGGGGTCCCCAATTTTGAGAAACCACCATGTAAGTAGTGGTGATACTGGATGGCTCTGTATTTTTTGCAACATGAATCGAATTCCCTCTTTGATGAGTAGCTCGCAAAATTCGAAGTGTTTTCATGAAGGTTTTCTCATGGTTCATCTATGCCGCTAGTCTATGGCTGATTATGGAATGTGTTTTTGTTGTCCAAACCTACTATGTCAAGTGGGACGGAGCATGACGGAGCTGTTACAAGATCCGTTACCGCATGGTGCTGGCATATTTACCTAGATAAGCGGGTCATTGTGCCTAGAAGGTAGAACACAGATGCTTCCTGTAAGGAAAATGTATGCAAATGTACCAGCACCATGGAGCATTTGCGTCTTAACTTAACACACGGAAATAATGATCTGTTCAGAACACATGCCTGGGAATGGTGGGTTTGGTTTTGACTTGTAAAGCAAACAGGAATAGACAAACACAGAAGTCCCCCAACCCGGGCTTTCAAATTTCAGAGTTGTTTTTACAACAGTGAGATACTGCTAACATCTTCCAGCCAAACTGCTGTCCGCTGGATGGTGCGGCAACAATACAAAAAATCAGCTATGATCAGCAGGTTAGGGTGTCCAGACTTAATCTGGGGTAAGAATGCCTGGTGTTGAAATGTGTTCAGATCAATAATGCGAGTAAATCCCAATTATTTATTCTGGAGTAAGAATGCCTGGTAACACTCGTTTGAATGCCACTAATCTGGAAAAGTTTATTTTTTGACCCAACAAGTGTGGACAGTTGCTTCTCATGGCTCGTTTTCAGAGACTATCCAAGCTCAGGGACACTGGCATCACTGGCATATCCTGCACCGGGATGTAGCGACCATGGACGACCAGATGTTCGGACATGGATGTTCCTCCTGTTCCAAGTGGTGGTTTCTCAAAATGGGGGTGCCCAAAAAATGGTTGGTCTATTACTATAAAGGGTGATTGTTGGATGATTTAGGCGGTCCCCTATGACTTGAGAAACCACCAAGTGTCCATAGATCTATCAGTAGTCCCAGCCAGGCACAAGGGCGAATCTATCTTAGCCCTGGGTCGATTTTCTCAGCTGGGGCCCAGCTGAACCATGGCAGCGAGCGCCGTGCTGACGCTTCAGGGCTGTGATCAGCAGAGATATCCGGGAACAGTTGGAGAATCGCAGCCTGAACGTCTTCCAGGACTTGGAGCAGCGGCAACCAGGGGCCGAGAACGGCCACTGGTCGGGAGCGGGAGCCAGGGGAATCCATATGAGCAACGACTTTTATTTGCGCAATTCATTCCAAGTAGGGCTTGCACTTGTTCTTCCTTCTCATCCAAAGTTAGCTGGTGAACGAGATGGGTCCGCCTCACCGAACGAGATCTGTTGCTGATGTTTATGTTAGTACCCATGTCAATTACTTCTCAATATGAGGTGCAATTGAACGGGATGTCCCGAAATCACATTATCCAGTCCATTCCAGTTGAAGCTGAACGAGGCCGGGTCCGCCCTTCAAAGTAGTGTCAAGAGAATTTGGACGAATAAAAGCAGCCGCTCATGATAGCTAGGCAGTCGTCAGGGTGCTGTAATCAAATGGTAACAAGTGTGGATATCCATACTATGCGAAAACTGAACTTTTCCGGAAGACGGTAAGTGTTAGCAGGACTCCTTTACGCTTCACTTGTGTTTTTTTGCTTCGTTCCAAGGTTTGCTTGTCAATACGCTTATTCTCTTTGAAGTCATTGGATGCATTGAAGTCGGCCCGCGCAAGATGTTTGACCCATATGACAGGCTGCTCAAAGCCCTTAGTCCCGCTGGTTCTCATCATTGACCAGCACCTTTTCCCCATGAAATTGTTGCGAAAAACTTGATGGTGAATATTGGTTCCCCTACTATTAGCCATTATTTTCCCCCCAAAAAAATCTTGGTTATTAGTAGGTCAATGAAATTCCCCTACTAGCATGTTTTTCCGCTACTATTAGCTACTATTATCTCCCATGAAATTGGTAGGTCAATATCGACCCATCCCCACATGACAGGTCGGGTCACGCCGGGATCACTCACCGGGGCTGCTTGAGGAGTCCGAAGAACAGCAACGGGCCATCGCGCTGTTCGTGTTGACCAACACACGCAGCTGTCGGAGATGGGTCAGGACGCGCGGACGAAGGAGTGGAGATGCAGTAAAGGACCATTCGTCATGAGTCATTTAATAATGGTCATCACTATATAATGGTCATCTCCAAGTTTGGGTTAATAATGATCACTAATGGTCATCTCCAAGTTTGGGTTAATAATGGTCATCCCCTATCATTGATGGTCATCCCCAATTATAAACCAACTAATAATAGCTGTTTAATGGTTACCAATAGGGGATGATAACTAAGAATTATAGGTGACCCCCAAAATACATGGTTGTTTCTCAAAAAAGGGGACCCCCAAAATGATTGGTTCATTATTGTAGATGATTACTATTGGGTGATTTAGGGGTACCCCTATTTTGAGAAACACCCACAATTGTTATATTGTCTATGATATGTATTCACAATATTGACGATGTATATACATATTTACACCTATATTGTATACATTAATATAATACATGCGCATATATATATATATGTACATGTCGAAATATGTATATGTAAACATTTCTATGTAGCTGAATGACAGGATTTCAATTCGGCACCATTTTCCGAGCGGGTGACCTTTCGTACTCCAGGAGACAGAACATGCATGATACGATGGTCAAGTTTATTGCTGTGATGCAGAGTCGGGACCCCGTGGATGCACTGCTTCAGAGTTGCACACATGGCACTGGTTGTGTGTTTCTCAAGCCAGTTTGGGAACCTGAAAAATGGTAGGATCATTAATTAATATAAGAATTAATGTTGTATGACTTGGGGGTACCCCTATTTTGGGAAACCACCATGTATATACATATTATACTGTATATGCACATATTTTATCAATGTACTTGCATTTGATTATCCATATGCATCATGCATTATGTGGTGTTTTTGCATGCACGCAACGCAACTGTATATACATATAATTCTAAACACATGTCTATATATATATATATATATATTTTTAAATATACACATGCACTTGTATATCCATACGAGCGCAGAATTACAATCAAACACATGCATCACTTTCTGTTTCTGAACATTGAACACTGTAACAGGTATTTGGTAGATGCTGCAATAGTTGTTGCCTATTCTAGGGTATCAATTATGCATGGATACACCTTGCCTACAACAGGTTGTGTTGAGAAGCCAGCAATTTCTCGGGGCCTGTCATTTCTGGACGCGGGGACTCCCCATGTACCAAGTCCAACTGCCACTGCTAAACCCTCCCCCTAGTAAGGTACCAGTTGAGACAAGAATGACACCATTCTGGGGTTTCCTAAAAATTGGTATATAACCCCTAAAAATGGATGATTTATTACTGCAAATGACTCGTAATCGATGATTAGGGGGGTACTCCTATGACTTGAGAAACGCCCATTTTGAGTTGAGAGTCGCTGATGACTATGACGCCTAAAGCAGAGACACTGGGTTTGGATCAGCCATATGCTGAATCCAATGATTTCTCCAATGGCGAAAAATTGGCACCTGGCGAGCGCAGCAACTGTGAGCTGTGCAGCAGCCATCCAACCCTGGGCCTTTGAGGACCTCTTACCTCCCCAAAATGAATAAACCCAAACAATAACTCAATTTTGTCGTGGCTCAGGGCAAGCTGTTGGGGTGACAGCTCATGTTTTTGAAACCATTGCAGTTCCTGGCTTTTCCACCCCACTAACCCGCTGGTCGATTCCCCCGCTGCCGCGTTCCTGAGGCAAATACCAAGCCAATCCGTTCCACAACTTCGGTCATGGGCTGCAGCCTCGGGTGCTGCTCCTATGGCCGGTTGTTGCTGTTGATGCTGTTGCCGCTGTTGCACCTGCAGGTAGTACATGACTATTGATGCTGTGGTTCTTTGGGTTGATGTTGTGGTGTTGATGTTGATGTTGTCGACCCTGCTACTGTTGTTGTGGCTGCTGCTCTTCTTGATGTTTTGTCGTCGTCATTGTCAGTGTGGTTGCCCGTTTGCCCTTGTGAACGTTAGTGATGTGGCATGGTTGTTCTCATGTTGCTCTTGTGGCTGTGGTTGTTGTTGAGTTGATTTTATTTTTGTCATTTACTGTTGTAATTGTAGTTGGTGTTCCTGCTTTGGTTGTTACTGACTGGCGTCGCTGTTGCCTCAATTGTTGCTGCCCTTTACTGTTGTTGCTCCGACTCCAGCTATTGCTGCTGTACACTGGCGTTCAACTGTTTTTGTTGCTTTTTGCGCTTGAACTAGCACAGATTTCATATCAGTGTTTCATGAGGAATTTAGAAAAGGAAGGACTAGGCATGGCTTCTTAGAATTTCTTAGAAACAGATTCCCATTGGCGAGACGGTCCAAAATGAGAGCTAGGCATGACTTAGGAATGACTTTCTCGTTTACCCGTAGTTGCAGCTTTTGCTATTTCTGCTGTTGCTGTTGCTGTTGCTTGTTGTTGTTGTTGTTGTTGTTGTTGTTGTTGTTGTTCTTGTTGTTGTTGTTGTTGTTGTTGTTGTTGTTGTTGTTGTTGCTGTTGTTGCTGGTGGTAGCCTGATGCTTGCGGCTCTTGCCGGCACGACGGTCAGCCAACACATAGAAACACTGACCTCACTGAACATGACACTTGGGTGTAGCTGAGTCGAGTATTCATCACAACATGGGGTCCAGCAGAGATGGATTTGTGAACTATAGGAATTTGACGGGTTTAAGCTGCGTCGGTTGGGATGCGCTGTTGAAGGTTGGTTCATGGTGTTTGGCGAATGGTTGTGGTGGATGGTGAGGAAGATTAAAATGGATAGGCCCTGAAGAATCCGGTGGCTCCTTGTGCGGGTCCTCCCCGGTGCATATTTTGTATGTATATGTATATATATATATATACATGCTGGATCACACGCTGGAGATTCGCTGCAGTAACGTCAAATAATCCATGTGCAATCAGCTATGTTAACATATTCTTGGCTTATGATGTACTGAGTACTGATTAACTTTGGACAGGTCTGTCTACATGTACCCATTTGGGATGATTTTTGGCTTGCTCAGTATTCGCTCGCTGGTGATTGGATGGGCATTTCTTATCTTTCCCAATATTTGTGACCATTGGTTGATCGACAAACAGATTTTTCAGAGGGGTGATTCAACCACCAACCAGTTAATGATCATTAATTATTAGCCATTATTAGCCATATATAACCATCATTAAGCACTATTAACCGCTACGTACTTAACCATGGGTTGTTCAACCACCATGGAGTTCGAAGATCTTAAATCAAACAGTTACTGAAACAAGCTGGGCCGGGCAGACACCTGCTTCATTGGACGGCTGGAAACCCATGGGTTCACTAAGTGGACTGCCCACCTGCAGCCGTGAGCTGTGGAAATGGGACACAGATCGTCGTTTAGCCCAAGTTCAGGGGAACAATTCCATCAAAGAGCCCAGTTTTGCAAGAAAATCCATGGAAAACCAAAAGCTTTTTGGTGAGATCCAACGGGTGATCAGCAGCCGGTCTCGCACTGAGGTTGGATGTTTTGTCCGAAGTCCGGCTGTACCTGCACAGCATCAAGTCCTACACCATCCTCTCAGAGGCGCGACGGGGTCAGAACTGGGATCCATGGTGGATGACCTTAGAAGGTAGGTGAACCAACCTGGTAGCCACCATAGTGATACCGTAGTGATACCTAGTAACCTGGTTACTAACTGGGAATGCTACTAACCTCAGTGATACCGTGGTGGATAACCTAGAGACCTGGTTAGTAACCAGTCACTAAGTGGATCTGTGCACATTTGAGTTGAGCATTGCTCATGCCAAAAATTGGTCTCATGTCAATGACCACACAACGGTTCCATTTCGACATGGATGCGTTTGTCAGTTCTTTTCTAGGATGGTACAGTATCGTTTTGAGGATCATGCTCATGTCGAACGGCCTTAGTTTCACTTGCAATACGCAGTATACAGTTCCAGCATTTTCTGCAGGTTTTTACATGGTTTGTGCACGCATACATATGTCATATGTGTACTGCAAGTAGCCAGATAAAGTCTGTGCCAATATCTGTTGCCAGCAAGACCAGAGCCAGCACTTTCTGCCTTCACTTTTGGTGAAGTGCTGTTTCTGGATTCTTGGGCGATGTACACTCTAAGTTGCATTTGGGAACAGAGATTATTTTCACATCACCAGCCCAAAGTAAGAGGCCATTTGGTTTATAGTAATTCCCTCCCTTTGGCAGATTAACCTGTTAATGCAGAATGGCCCATGGATGCTTCACCAGGGTAAACAAAATCTTCTGATTTGTTTCATGGCCCATGGCTTTCCAGGTTTTTCTGTACCAGAGCGTAATCGCAGAGATCTCCCAGAGGATAATTGTAGGGATGACCAGCCTAAGTTGTGAATCATGCTTTCCAATGGCTGCAGCCACTCTGGCTGCTTTTCCCTCTCCACTTATCAACCAGGCTGGTTATCATGCATGGCTGGTTGTCAGTTGTCAACCCGGCTGTTTCCATCATGGTTTACAGCTGAACCCACTCTGACGGCGGTCCGGGATCCGGCTGGTTGCCTCCAGCGACATGTGCGCTTGCCACGGCAGGTGACGGTGTTCTGGTTGCTGGTGGCGGCATTGGGTCACGATGTGAGTCACCTGGGAGTGAACAATCAATTCCTGGCTGGGAGCCCTGGTTCTTTCGAACACATTCACCAGTAGGGAGTGTGGAGCGATTCGGGGGATGACTATGACCATGATGATGATGATGATGATGATGATGATGATGATGATGATGATGATGATGATGATGATGCTGGTGGTGGTGATGGTGATGGTGATGGTGATGGTGATGGTGATGGTGATGGTGATGGTGATGGTGATGGTGATGGTGATGGTGATGGTGATGGTGATGGTGATGGTGATGGTGATGGTGATGATGATGATGATGATGATGATGATGATG